>JAGFMF010011659.1:8712398-8723017 GCA_019455555.1 Galemys pyrenaicus | reverse complement strand
CCCTGGCTGGCAGCAGGGATCGAACTCGTGCTGCAGTGGCTGCGGTTTGCTTCATAGTGCGTTGCTTAACCCACTGCGCCACCAGGGAGGCCCTATATACCTTTATCTTAAAGGAATAGCAAGCATCATTCAAAAATAATTTCAGAAACAAATGCAGTAGCAGCTACGGGGAAATTTTATCCTGTGTAACATTCTCTCTTGTGATCACAAAAAACTTTTTGGGAGGTCCAGGGCTTCTCCAGATATTTCCGTATTACCTTATGTGTGCCAACTAATGGTCATACATCATCAGACTGTAAAAACTTACACAACGTAAGAGTGTAATTTGTTTTTCCAAGTCTTTCCGATTCCTTCCTTTGAACTTTTTACCTTCTCATTTATACTTTTCAAAAGAGAATTGTTTCTGTGAATCATCCTGGCTGACTTTGCTTCCATCTCAGGAAGTGTCTCTTCTCTCCATGGCTAATAGCTTCAGCAGCACTTTTCCTCTGTTCTGTGTCTGATCTTTTT
Organism: Galemys pyrenaicus; assembly: GCA_019455555.1. NCBI lineage: Eukaryota > Metazoa > Chordata > Mammalia > Eulipotyphla > Talpidae > Galemys > Galemys pyrenaicus. The sequence goes on along the minus strand of JAGFMF010011659.1, from coordinate 8,722,507 downwards.
CTATCCATGATCCAGTTCTGACTTTATCTTTCATCGGTTGTTCTATATACTTTCTCTACCTTAGACTACAAAAATGCTCAAGTCCTAACTTCTGAAAAGAAAACAAAAACCCTTCCCTGGGTCTTGGATCTCCTTTCTTGAAAAATAGAAGGTTCTCACTAGGTTTACTTTCTGGCCTTTCTAACATTCTAGTAGCTTCTTGTGTTTATAATTTCATGATGAAAACTGCCTCTTATTTTTGTTTTGCAATGAATCTTTTTAAAACTGCAAAGATTTCCAAATCCATTTTAAAGCTAAGGTTTTCAGAAATCCACTCTATTAAAATATTCACTATATTTTTAAAAATGGCATAAACATTAATGCTAAATTAATATGAATACTACTACTAAAATATTACTTCTTGCCCACGCTTGAGTTGTGGAAGTTTTTTAACCTGATCTCTTCTCTGATGGTGTCTTTGAAGTGTTCATTGAGGTTTCCTGTCCCTCTTTGGTTCACTAATTCTTGGGATGTTCTAGAATTTCTTGAATTAAGTTATCAGAGGGAATAACTGATTTGGGTAGAAGTTGGTAACTTTATCAAAGGTGGACATGAAGATATGATGGGACAAAAGGGAGTCCTGGCAGAAAACTCACATTAAGGAGACAAGTAGTAGAAATCAAAAAGGTCTATGTGGAGGAGGGAGCAATCTGAGAAGATTTTAAAAAGGGCATAATAGGAGTGATTTGAAAGAAAGGTGTCAAATATTTTAATCTCCAAATACTTTCTCCCTGACTTCTAAGAAAAGTAAAGAAGAATATTAAAAGACACCTTTCTGGGCCTCCCTGGTGGTGCAAGGAGTTAAGTCGCAGCACTATGAAGCTATCAGCAGCCACTGCAGCATGAGATCGATCCCTGGCAAGGGAGGAGACACACATGGTGCAGCAGACCTCTCTCCTGTCTCACCCACTGCTCTCTTAGCAGTATGTTTCAGTGAATCTGCCTGTTCTGTTCCCTACTCTGTCTCTGGTGAATCTTCTCACCCCCCAATGCCTCTGGCCTACACCCCAGTTCTCCTATGCACAAATCTTTAAAAAAAAAAAAAAGAAAATACACCCTTCTATTTCAAAGTAGGTGGTCTTTGGGTGAAAAATCTAGTTTGTTTATCCCAAGAAGTGGAATAAATAAGAGGAATAAGTGGAATATATAAGAGAAGACTAATCTCTGGGGAAATAAGACACTGAGGGTAGAACAAAAGTTTATGCATATATAAACAGATGGCCTGTAATATTTAAATGATTGGACTATCACATTTAAAATTCTTTTAATTGCACTTAGTTTCAGAACCCTGACAGCATTATGTAAGATCTATAAATCTAACCAAAGCAATGACGGCAGCTCTGACCAAGTCCAAACACATACTATTTTACACCCAAACCAGCACTCCAACTCTGGTCTTTCTTTACTAACTGAGTTTAAGAAAGTGAGTTTCTTGCAGAGTATTCATCAGTGACAAACCATAGGGATTTAACAAACAGTCACTACAAAGAAAGAAAACCACTGACGAGTAATAACAAAATACTTGAGTAGGAGAAATAATGTAAGGGTCCAAGTTTTCCCATCACATTACTCATTAAACAGGCAGGTGCCTGCTCTTTCCTTTAAGGGCAAGAATAATGATGGGCTACACCCTTCTTTCAAAAGAGATAAATCATTTTGAGGGTACATGCATAAAAAGGTGGTAACCATGGTTCCAGGTTTTCATTACTTAGCTCAGCATCTGGTTCAAATATTGAAGAAACTATAGATTCTTTAAATGTAAAGTCTCTATGTGGAATATACAATTGTCTAAGGGAAGGGTGTGGGCTAGTTGAGAATCCAAGAAAGTGGGATCAGAAGTTTGAGTTTATATGGTGACCCTGCTGGTAATCTTGGAAAAATCACTTGACTTCTGAGTCAAATTCACTTTACTGGAAAAATGAAGGATAAGAAGACACAAACATTTAAAAATGCTAGACATCTATAAAGCAATATTGTGATAGATGAGTTTTACCATGATTGAGTGATTTAAAAGGCTGGTAAATCAAAGCAGGCATGCTGTAATAAGATGATATTCTTATTTAGGGACTCTAAACAAGGATGAATATTTTCACTTATTTAGGGAATCTAAGCAAGGATGTATATTTCTTCATTTTCAATATGCTAAGCAAGGTAGGCAGAGCAAAAAACATAGTATCTTTTTTGAAAACATTTTATATGTATGTGAAAAAAAGATACCTACGGCATACTAAGAAACATAGGCATGTTTTAACTCTTCCAATATAGTCAAGCTTAAACATATTTAAAGCATTAATTTCACAATCAGTTAGATACAAATCAGTGAAATGTATTACATTTCTGCATTGAAAAGTTGTTTTCCTTCTTCTGTATACTAAATTATCTTACATTTTATTCTATTTGCCCTAAAGAAGAAAATGAATACCTAGTGAATCATGGGGACTTAGACATGATTGCTTAAAGATGACAAATCAGCAGATTTAATTAATTATGGGTGGAGTATTTTATATAGATGTATTTTAATTGATATATATACATTTAACTACATTTTAAGTTATGAGCAGGTTTAAAAAGAGAGATTTATGATATTTCATTTAGGATCATTTATGACAAATCATTGCTAGTTGTGAATTTGCCTTAAAAACATTTTTAAGGAGTGAATTGCTACATCAAGCTGGAACATTTCAGTAATTTGATGTTCAGTTTTATAAATCATCTCCTTTCTATTGTTTCATATTGATCAATGCTAAACTGAGATTTGAAATGTATACTAACCATGTGGAGCCAGAAAGACCAGCAATGTAAGTAGCACAATCCAAAATTCCTGACTCGTACAGTGCCTTCATCACGCCAGAGAACCCCACCATGGCTCGGAACCCGCCACCAGAGCCGAGTATGGCCACCACAGGCACCTGCAACGATGGAACACAGACATCATTTGGAAAGTGAAATCATGAGACATATCCTTTTCATTTTAATTATGTAGTCATGTGTAGCAGCAGGAAGGACGTCTTGGAGCCCTCAGTGGCTTTTTATGCTTTTTATTGTCAGAGGTGGACGGATACATGGCAGGTAGGGGTGCCGGGGGCGGGGGGCGGGGGAGACAGGAGGCTGACAGACCTCCCAGCCCCCGGCGCATCTCACCCTCTCGGCTGCTGTCTACTGCTGCTTGTGTTGGTCCTGTTGGTTCTGGCGTCCTCATGATGCCACCCATTTAAGCCCATGTCCCAACTCAGGTGCGCCCACTTGCGCATGCCCACCCTGGAATGCTCGCAGCACCGTAGGTGTCCATCATCACAGTGGTGTGAGGGTGGAAAGACCTGCTTTCTCTCTGACCCTACAACATGTTACGTTCACTCATCCCTTGGTAGAGTCGAACTTTTAAAAAGAAGGCAAGTGTGTTTCCTATAAGAAAGTCCAGGCTCAGGTTAATTATGCCTCACTGCAATAAAGTGCTCCAGGCTGGGTGGACAGAGGGTCCTGAGATGTGCACAACTCCCATTAGAGGAATTGGAAGACTTCACAGATAAAGGGGGAGAAAACTATTTTGCTCTTTGAAAACACAGTGTCAACACATTTTGACTAATGTACTGATTATTAACAAATAGTGCGTGGGGGCCTCCCTGGTGGCGCAGTGGGTTGGGCAACGCACTGTGAGGTGGACCTCGGCCACTGCAGCACGAGTTCGATCCCTGCCGCTGGCCAGGGAGGGGACCCACATGGCACAGCAGACCTCTCCTGCTGTGCCCGCTGCTCCCCTCAGCAGTGTACTTCCATTGATCTGCCTGTTCTGCTCCCAGCTCTCTGTGGTGAATCCTCTCACCCTCCCACATCTCTGGCCTGTACCCCAGTGCTTGTATGCATAAATAAATAAATATTAAAAAAAAAATAGTGCGTGGGACAACCTGAACTCAGTCTTAAAGATGCACTGATTTTCACCTGGGAAGAATCAGGGAGGGAAGAAGAGTGTTTTGGAAATGGAGGCAGCGAGAATCAATGGAAGGGTTTTCTCAGTAAAGCAGAGCAGCACAGGCTGCCTGTAAGTTAAACCCAGGTGTGTTTACTTGCAGAGGAAGAGACTGTCTTTGTGTCCTGAACCCACACAGCTAGTTGCTTCTCTATACCAGAGGGCAGTAGCTCTCAGAGCTCTCAGGGCGTCCACAAAGTCAAACTGACTTTCATAAGAGTGTACAATGGTGTTTTCCAGAGACTACATGAAATGTGAAATAGCAACAGTCTGAATTCAAGAGGCATGAGATTCCAGCTGCATTTTGTTAAATCAAATAAAAATATTTATAAAAATGTAAAACAATGTGATTTTTTTCTTTTTTTCTTTTTGGCTTGGGAAAACAATATTTTCCTAAGTTATTATTTGTGTTAATATGAAATGGACTTACTTAAATAAACATATGAACAGAACTTATTGAACTAATTAAAACAAATATAGCCATATGAACAACATCTCATAGGAGTTCCCAATATTTTTAAAGTATATAAAGGATTTTTGAGACTATAGAGTTAATCACTGCTCTAGGATATCAGGGACATGATAAGTACAATCCAGCACCTTCCAGGAGGATCTTCTAATACTGCAGTAGAATGCTTCAGCAGAGATGAGCTGAAGTACATGGCCAGTTTTATCATAACTTAATAGCTTTTCTGGGGTGTAAATGGGATACAGTGGGTCCTCCTCCCTTCTACTCATAAATTACAGGTTATGAGGAGAGAAATAGAATCAAGATACATTTACGTGGAGAATCTTGAGCATTTAGTGACCAATCTGATAGTAAGTGTGGGCAGATAGTAAGTGTGGTGGTTGGGTCTCTGGCTTTGCTCAAAGCAGATGAAGTTGCCACTACCCATGAGGAGGACCCCCTGGCCATAGGGCCAGGCTGAGGAAAAAGCTGCCTCATCTCATGGAGGCTGGCCACACCACACGGAGACACTGTGTGCATTCCAAGTGTGAGCTAATCACCTGGATCCTGACACTGGATCCACTCACCAGTGCGATAAGTATGCACATTCATGGAATGATTACTTTGAACTTGAAAGAACAAAATCTATAGAATCCTTTCATATGGAAAGGGAGGTCTGCAGGGGCCGGGCTGAGGTGGGTCACTGTCGAGCAGGACACCTACAACTGATTTCTTAATCCTAACTCTCTAACGCTGAATGACTTCAAGTTAGGAGACTCTAACCAGAAATTTGATGCAAATTGGAGGTCTCCTTTGTGAAAACAAACTCTATCCTTTCAGAGCAACCAAACAAACCCACACATACTTTGAACCTGTGAATAATTAGATGAATGGAATGTTCTCAAACATAACCTTTAAAACTGTAAATTAAGTCAAATATGTATATTGTTAAAAACTTGTCTGGAGGGGGGAAGGAACGAAAATAGTGTTGGGGCACAGGAGATACTCCCACACTCCTCTGGGTTCTTTGGAGACAGATTAGGAAGAGAAAAAGATCAAAGTCAATGACATATGTACAGACAGTATACATGACTGCAAATATTTAAGTATATGAAGACAAACCCTTCTGTGCTGGGGGGCCTGGGACATTAAGGAGAGAGGAGGGGGGTCTCACACATCAATAAGGGGGTGAATTCACATGACAACACCCTGTATGTAGATGTCTGCTCTGCTTTAAGATAGGTTTCCCCCATGAAAAGGTTGTTTCTGGAGAGGACTCTAAATCTAGGTAATCTGCATCCTTTTAGGAGTGGTAATGGTGTCTCCTAAGGCTCACAGAAGCCTCAATTGACCTTAGTTTCACAAGCTGAGGTGATACACATTGGGAAAGGCCTACTCTGGACATCTTGAAAAATGTCTGTCTTGACATATTTTGGGAAGACCGCTCCTACAATTGGAAACTAAAGTGAGTGAATGTTGGGGTCCTCTTTGGTGGCGCAGCGGGTTGAGTGCCGCACTATGAAGCATCCGGGGCACAGCGTGAGTCTGATCCCTGGCCAGGGAGGGGACCCACATGGTGTAGACTACCTCTCTTGCCTCGCCCACTGCTGTCCTCAGTAGTGTATTTCAGTAGATCTGCCTGTTCTTGCTCCCCACTCTGTCTCTGGTGAATCCTCTCACTTCCTGCACCTCTGGCCTGTACCCCAGCTCCTGTGTGCATAAATAAATAAATCTTTAAAAAAAAAAAAAGTGAGTGAACTGAGGAAGCACAACATGGTACTCAGTGTGAGAGCAGTTACAAGGAAGCCAGAGGAGTTAGAACAAGGAGAAGGGATTTGAATTAGGGCTTGATCAAATGGTTAAGTTTATAGGCAATTCATGCCACTAACAGTAATAAACCCTTATTGTTGCCATATGCCAAACCTAGATTTAAGGCCTAAGGTCTTAGGCCTAAGGTTGGGTCAAGGTAGACAAAAGGAGGACAGGGTCGGTGATTTGAGGACCAAATCACATTTGGTTCTTATTGAAGCAGTCTGCTGCTACGGGGCTGGGAAAAATAAGATGCAGAGGGCTTTAAAGAAAAATAAACGTGAGGGTTGATATTATAGGAGCAAAAGGATTTATTAAACAATGATTTAGCAATTGATTTGCTTACTTGTAATTTTGTAATACCGAAAATATCTCTAAACTCAATATAAATAAGGTAGCTTAAATTAACAAAGTTCTTTCTTTTCACTTTTGCATATAAGAATTGGGGTACAGGTTAGAGGTGTGGGGGGTGATAGGATTCAGAGACAGAGTGGGGAGCACAACAGGCAGATTGACTGAAATACATTACTGAGGAGCGCATTGGGTGAGAGGGGAGAGGTCTGCTGTGCCATGTGTATCAGCTCCCCTGACAGTGCTAAGACTCAACCTCTAGGTCACCAGTGAGGCCCTTGAGTAATAAAGTTCTTAATAACAGATTCCACTGTTCATTTCAACACACACAGACACAACCTGCACTTCTGCTCAGAGGAATTTATTGAGAAGTTGAAAAACTGAACATAAGACCTCTACACTAATCTTGAGAAAATACCCCCCAGATGTAGTTCTTCAGATACTAGTAGCCCAATACATATTTATAGATGTTTATTTCATGTTATTTGGAATTTTCTGGAAACAACCATCTGTTAAACTGGAAGTTGTTTGTTACATAATCCATTGTTTTCAGTATGTGTTATAGTAATTTGGAAAGAGGGTTTTCAGGTAAAACGTTTAAGTCTAGATAGTTGGATTACTCTCAGATGTGGGAAAGTATCAGACAATTGCACATACAAATTGAATAATCAAATAATGGAATGATTGTGCATATTATAATTACCCCCTTCCTTTACTGTGCATAAGTCTTTTTATAAATCATATACCTTAATTTTCACAACTCTATGATATACATATATTACCTTCATCTTCAAGATAAAGCAACTGAACCACAAAGAAGACAGTTTTTCCTTGGTAGCAAATGTAGAAAATGGTATTTGAGGAGTCAGACTGGCTTTGTCAGACTCCAGAGCTCTTGTTTTACCATAACCTGCTCCATTTCTGAAAGTAATGTCCCAACTTCCTTATAACTCACTTTCTGACCTAAAGAAAGAAAATCCTCAGTGGCTCAGTTTGCTTAGATATAAAAATATTGGATGGGATTAATGTACTTAATCTTTTTGTTATTAGTAATGCAGAATATAAAACTATAAATTTAAAGAAAAAGTAGACTTGTCAAGAAAATGTGTGCTTGTCACCAGGGAGGACATTTTCACACTCCACAGTCCCCAAAAGGGCATCATTACAATTTCTGTTTCTCAAACAAGGAGTTATGCACACATAATACCTTGTTCACATGCAGAGAGCTAATAAGTTCAGTACAATCAGGTTTCATCTCCACCAACATTAATGCTCACTCCTTCTACATTGTTCCAAAAGAAAAAAGAAATCTTTATTGAGAGAAACCACTGATATTTATCCAAACTATATTTCAGATTCATGTATCACTTCAATTGACATCAGCACAATTTTATACAATGAATGTAGGCATGTGGTGCGGCAGACCTCTCCTGTTTCGCCCACCCGTTGTTCCCCTGAGCAGTGTATTTCAGTCTATTGTCCTGTTCTGCTCCCCACTCTGTCTCTAGTGAACCTTCTCAGCCCCTGCACCCCTGGCCTGTACCCCAGGTTTTTGTATGCATAAATAAATAAATCTTTAAAAAAAAAAAAAAGCAAGTCCAAATGCAAACCTGCAACATGGGTCAACAGACTTCATACTCAGAAGAGTAAGTTGTGTGGTTCTAGTACAAAGGCAGTCAGCTGAAAAATTCCCTCTTGCTTGGGGAGGTTGGTCTAATTTTCTATTGAGGCCTTCAATTGATTGAATGAGGCTCACTCATGCTGTGGATAGCAATCTGCTTACGCAAATCTCACTGACTGGAATGTTTATTCATGAGAAACATCCTCCAAGTTGAGACATAGTCAACTAAGTTGCCATCCACATGCATATCCTTAAGCCATACTTAATCTCCAAATAAAGATTATAACAAGGTCATACTTCTGGCTAACATGATACCACTATCCTGTGTACAACTAATGTACTAATCTTTCCCCAGAAGAGGATGCAATGTCCTTAGATGACATTTATTCTTCTTGTTGTCTCATTAAGTTAAACATGAATCTCTGTGTGTATACACATGCACATATTCATGACAAATTAAGGAAGAAATACTCATGACTATAACAGTTCTCATTTCTAAAACTGGTGACATGGTCATGGACCTTCTAATACTACCCATTATGCATCCCCTTTGCCTTCATCAAACACCTCAACTGCTCATGGGCAGAATAACACTGTCTTAGTAGCCTGACCTCTGAGTAAAGTCAATGGAAAACTATAAGAAGCCAGGACAGCTAAAGGACCAGACCCTTTAGTAATTGGAAAATAAATCACCCATCAGGCAAAGAACCATGACCAACTGACGTCATAGGGGCCACTTCCCCATGCAACTTAGCTGTCTCTTCAGGACATGCTTAGCCCTATTTTATATATAACACTTCCATTTGGTGATAGTGGTGCTGTGCATGTCCAACTTTGCAGCTGGACTGCTGAATAATACCCAGTTCGTGATGGGCAACTCAAAGCACATGATAACTTGGTGACACATGGTGTAATGTTCATTCTCTAAAAGTAAGACACCCAGTAGAACACCCAAAGCTGTTGTGCTAATAGCACCTGCACCAAAATCCTAAGTGCATGTTCTGCAGTTTACCTATAGGGGGCTGCCAAAGGCAACTATCTTATCTGCCTTTGACATTCAGGCACCAATGGACTCAGATGATCAGGAGGCCCAGGTGGCAGAGCAGCTTGCATAGCCAGTGAATGGGTCCAGCTACAGAACCTCCTTTTATTCTGGGAGCCATTCAAAATCAGCACTTTTGGATCTTCAGAGTGCCTCTTTTATGGTTGGAGGAGGGGACAGACACAGCAGCTTGTCCTTCATCATGGCAGGGATATTCTGATATACCCCACATCACTGGATCCCTAGAAATTTCACTTTAGTAGGAGACTGTGAATTCATGTTGGGTTTACTTCCTACTATCTTACCAATAAGTCTAAAGTAATTGCTGCTTCTAAAGTACTTGCTGCTAGATCCAATTGGCACACTGTCATTAATTAATGGATATGTGTGATATCTCGTGGAAGGGAGAGGTGATCAAGACTCCTGATTTAATTATGATAGAGGGGTACAGAGTTGACATATCCCTGAGGTAGGAAAGAAAAGCTGCAAACAACCTTTTTGGTGATCTTTATTAGTAGGGTTGAAGAAAAAGCATTGGCCAAGCCTATAGCTACAACCTAGGGACCAGAAGATGAAGATGATAATTTGCTCAAGCAAAGAAACTAACTGACGCAGCAGCTATAATAGGAGTCACACCCTGCCTGAGTTTATAAAAGTCCTCTGTCATTATCCAAGATCCAGGTGTCTTCTCAACAGGCCAAATAGGCAGGCTAAATAGGGATGTGAATGGCAAAATCTAAAAGCCTTTCCCCTAAGATCTGGAACAAGACAAGGATGCCCTCTTTCACCACTGCTCTTCAATATAACACTGGAAGTCCTGGCCAGGGCAATAAGA
>JAGFMF010011659.1:8668990-8710528 GCA_019455555.1 Galemys pyrenaicus | reverse complement strand
GACTGAGGTGATGGTGCACTGGTGATATGGTGATGGGGAATACATGGGGATTACAATTGATGTCAAATATATGTAAATTTAAAAAATTTATATTAAAAATATAATAACATAAAATTTTTTAATAAAATAAAAATAAATAGGGATGTGGTTGGAATCCCACACTCTTGCATTTTTCTCTGAAAAGATTTATTTTACTTATTTATGCATACAAGAGCTAGGATGTAGGCCAGAGGTGCAAGGGGCTGGGGGGAGTGGGTGTGGGAGAGGATTCACCAGAGACAGAGTGGGGAGCAGAACAGGCAGGCTGACAGAAATACACTGCTGAGGGGAGCAGTGGGCAAGACAGGAGAGGTCTGCTGAGCCATGTGGGTCAGCTCCCTGGTCGGGGATCAAACTCATGCTGCAGTGGCTGCTGATAGCTTCATAGTGCTGAGACTTAATCCCTTGTGCCACCAGAAAACCCCACTCTTGCATTTTTTAAGTGCCCAATGGTAGTGTGAATTTTCATAGCTCCTCCAGGATGGCAGTTTTGTTTCTGGCTTACTATTTTCTTAGGGAGAGGGAGTTTTAATGGTCCTCATTTGACCTTTCTCACCAGAATAGCTCTCACTTTACAGGTTAGGGAACTATTGTGGGCATCCTGTAGGTTGTTAAGTGTGTCTATCCCAATTACGCATCCTGGAACTGATAAAATATTGCTGGAGGGTATCAGGATCCCATTGGGCCCACTGTGAGAGGGACTTGAGCTAAAACCTCATTAATCATTTAACTTTCAAAAGCTGCTACTTTGACTAGAAGAACACAGAGACATTTTGGGTCTCCTGGACTAATGTCAATTCAGATCCAATGTCCAGAGTTCCCCAAAGGGAATTTATTATTTATTTTTCCCTAGTCCACAGTTACCTGGTAAAAGAACTTAAGTCCCTTTCAATAAAGGCTGGAAGAAAGAGGACCAATATAGATTTCTGATAGTGTACCAAGGTCCTTTCTCAAAGGAACCTAGTCTTTCATTCAAGCAGTTTCTGATCAGTAAATTGTCTGGGAATGGAGGGTCCATGCCTCCATGTTTTTATTGTCATATTTGTGATTAACAAGATCAATGACAAGTAGTAGCACAAAGTGCAATTTTCAAAATAGAGTTGGAAGCAAGAGAAAGAACATTCTAGATGAAAGAAACAGATACAGGAATAAAAATTCTTATTGACAACTTAAGGTTGATTTCTATTACTTCAATCAGTAACTGTTTTGCTTTGCCTCCCCCTTCATCTCCAGACAATCTCTCCTTTCTCTAGTCTTTCACTTCCATACTTTCACTAACCTGATAAACTTAAGAACAGAATAGCAATTAGAAAATACATAAAGTCTACGTCATACTCCTATTTCCATCCAATGCTAGCTCCTTGTCTAAATTGATGTATATCCCTTATATTCTGCCTTTAAAGGAAACATTCTCCCCTTTAGTTCCATGAAGTTTGGAATAAAATTCCCTTCTCTCATTACCCTAATATTCTAATTCTAGATATTAGTCCCCTAACCATCTCTGCTCTGTTATGGTCAGTTACTCGAGGATGCAGGAACTGTAGATTGAGCGTTACCTAAGAAACCATTTTACCTAAGAAACCACTTTATCTAAGAAACCATTATTTGGAAACTTTATCTAACCAGACATGATTTTAGAGGAAGAAAAATTTAAAATAGCACCTCTGAACAATTAAAACATGTTGAAAATCTCCACGCATAAAGTCTTCAGCTCTTACTCTTAGTAACTTTTCAATGGAAAATTGACATTCATTAAAGACTGTTCTAAAAACAAGCTTCTTAACATTTGAATTATATAACAACAAAGTCCAAAGGGAGTTGTGAATATGTCCTGAATGTTTTGGGGCCTCCTTTCTGGCCTAGCAGGTAAGAAAGCAAAGGCATCTGCATAGCTTTAAAGTCAAAATAGGTTCTGTTCTGTGAAAGTCACACAAGGATCTGAATCCTGTGGGTAAACCAACCTTTCAGCCTCTGCTAATGACGAACTAAAGGAGATTTCAACAATAGGGATCTGGCCTTTGCATCTCCATAATGCATTTTATAGAAGTCAAAAATTATCTAAACCCCAGTCTTTGTGCTACTCTGCACACTGATGGCGTTCATATTTCTTCAAGATAACTTAGGAAATTAAAAGATCTAATCTTACAGACAAAAAACAGATGCTCCTGCCAAGAATAGTTACATTTTTATGATCAATGACTCACAGTTCTTTTTCCTCCTCTACACATATGCCAATGTAATAAGGTAGATACACTGATCTTAAACTTGTGGTTTTTGGAGCAGTTCTAACAGATGAAACTGTTCAAACTGTTTCTGAGTTAGTGTCCTCAATTTGATTATCTAATAATGTCTTTGTCTAACTATCAGGGAGACTTTTGTTTCAATTAACAAGATGGTTTGAAGAAACTACTTCAAGTGGATATATACCGAACATGGAGGACATGCAGTTGATTGCAATGGAAACAGATACGAGTCTCTCAAATCAGCTCAAGTTGGGCCAGGAATGACATATTTTAGAAAGACTTCCACCCAAGAGATTAAAATCAATAAAAATTTAAAACTCTGGTATTATTAGAAATCTTAACTGTTTGACTAAAGTAATTCATTATCCAGACAGAAAAGCTAAGGTTTTAGTAAATTGATAATAGAATGGCAACAGTCAAGAATGTCTCTGTAGTAGAATAGCAACACTCAAGAATATCTAGAGGATAGTGTGTTATTGAGCAACTGGTCTGTGCCTTTCACAGTGTCTGTGGGATGCTTTAAAAACATTCTTTTCATCCTTTGACCTAGTAAGAGACATTGTCTCAGTTTTACAAATTTATACAAAAATGAAACAATTCATCTAAATTCATAGTGCCCAAATTTATTCCACCTTATATTTCAATAGTGAGGTCCTAAACTCGATGTTATCTGTTTGTTGAAAACTGGGAACAAAACAGGCAGTTTCTGCACTGAAATTTGAGTAGGACTGCTCTTTTCTTCCTCCTCCTCCCTGCCTCTTCTTGTCCTCTTCCTGCCGAAATAGGGAAATAGCTACAACAGTCTCCTCCTTCCTGCCTTAAGGAGGCCCATCAGCCAGCACTGAATAGAAAGTGAGGATCTTGACAGGAAGAACAGGAAACCAGAGCTGAAGAGACATTTGGCTGAGGAATGACATGAAAATGGGGAAATATTACTTGTGTTATGGGAATGGGAGGTGCTGAATACTTCTAAGCTGATTACTCCTACTAAAAGGAAATCTTTTGCCAAAACCAAGACAAAACTTAACTCTAGGAATGACTTCCAAATACATGATTTTAATATTTTTGAAAGCTACTCCAGAGAAAAAGCATGTGACCTCATTCCCCATGTGCTGCAGGCCGATCCACATGAACATGAGGCCAAGTTTCATTCTCCCAGAAATGGGAACAGAGCCCACCAAGAGAGGAGCGCCCAGAGGCCAGCACAGCAACTTTGATTTTGAAAAGGAAAACCTGAGAAAAAAGCCAAGTGAAAGTGTACACCAATGTCCCAGATATTTCTAATTCAGCAATTCAACATAGAACCTTTTCACCCCAACCTACTTGATCTATGTGTCCTTCCTGACACTGGACACTGATGTTCTTTGCCGCTAACTCACTCACTGGATGCAATGTTGAAATCTGCGCCCCTTTCTCAAACAAGACTCCCTGAACATCTGGCTGGGAGCCAGGCTAGGGCAGGGGGCAGAAAGGTGAGTGAGCTAGACACAGTACTGGTCCTTTTGAAACTCATGTTCTAATAGAATGAATGAATGAATAAATAAATAGCTGTAGAAGAATAAATAGCTGTAGAACTGTTCTTTAAGTGAAATTATGGTAAATGCTAAGAAGATAACATGCTTAAAGGGGCCACAGAAAATGTAAATGAGAGACTTAACTTGGGGGCAGGGAGTTGAGGGAGAAAGTCTTAGAAGAAGGGTGTTACCTACTGATTAAAGAATGGGAGGAGGACAGATAACTGAAAAGCAGACGGTGGAGGGCAGGGAGAGGTGGGCACAGGAGAAGCACTCTGCTGGGAAACCAACCATGTGTGGAAAGGCGCCAGGGGGTAAGGGTTGTGTCAAGAGTGGAAGGGGGTGAGGAGAGGCAGCTCCTCATGCGGGTTAGAAGGGAGGAGTGGAGAGTTTGGGATGGACTGTCAAAAAAAAAATGAAACTGGAGAAATGATATGGATCCAAGAGCCTAAAAGCAGAAGGAAGATTCTAAACTTGAGTTTGTTAAGTCAGGTTTGTGATCTCACTGTGACTTCAGTGTGAATAGAAAGTCAGAAGGAGGATGAGCAGGTAGGCACGATGGTACAGCACAGCAGGGTAGAGTTTGAGATGTGAGGAGTGCACAGAGGAGATCAAGGCGGGATAAGACTCAGAAGGTGGCTTCTAAGTGGCTGACCGCCACTCACAAGTCCTCAGCATGTGGGCACCGGGGGACACCATGGCAGGGAGAGAATATTCTGAATCTTGAGGAAGTCCTATACGTAAAGAATGCTCAGAGGAGGAAATGTGGCAAAGAAAATCAAACAGGCTTGATGAAATCTAGAAGCTAGCAGCAAGAATAGATGTTTCAGAAATTAGGGAGACATTTGTTAATTCAGCTGCAGGGTCAGGCACATGGGCAGAGGTGTGCTTCTGTGTCTTCTAGTGAGCCTGGCAACAGGTAGAGCTGCTACAGTGCGATGAGGAGGGCAGGAGCCTGAGGAAAGCTGGAAACAGAATGAGATTGTGTAAAACATTTTGGAGGCATTTGTGCAGATAAAGGGAGCAGAAGGGAGAAGGAATGCACATTCCTGGGAGGTTATTGTATTTACGTTGGAGTTTATACCAAGCTCATTTTTTTAAATGATATAATCACACAGAGGGACAGGAAGACAGAGGTGTGGGTGGCCCAGGGAGGACAGGGCATTTGATATATTGGGGCTCACTAGAGGGGATTGCTATCTACATCTGATGTGTGTCTGCATTTGAAAGAAAAGCCACTGCTTCCTCCTTTGAACTTAGAGGGAAGTGCAAAGGATAAAAAGGTCAGGGAGTGTTTGAATCCTACTGTGAGAAATGCAGGCTTTGTCATCTGGTGACTTTTAGTTTCCCTTCCACTAGGGGGCAAGTCTATCAGCAATGAAGGGAACAGAGGGTGGGTTCACAGCTGGGAGTGAAAAAAATAATTGACGCAAATAAGTAGAAATCAACCAGGCAGAGAAACATTGAGACTGGAAGAAGGAGTTTCCCAAATGAAGTTGATGGCCATGAACTAATGGAATTTTCCTTCCATTTCTTCCAGCAAACTCATGCAATTCCTGCCAAACAGTCTTAAACTTGAAGAGGGTTTGCCCTTAAGAGGTGAGGAAACATTTTTTTGTCAACCTTCTTAGGCTCCCAGACTGAGTCTGAAAATTAAACCGACAGAGAGATTAATAGGAGAAAGCATACAAATGTATTTAATCTAAGTTTTACACAGCAAGGGAGACTCCAAAAGAGAAGAAGACCCCAGAAACAGCGTCTAAGTATTTTTATGCTAGTTGTGATGAAGAAGGGATAGTGTATAATATGTGCATAAATATGATAGGTCAGAGAGTAGGGCAGAAGCAGAGTAAATTGCAGGAACATTAATAAGACCTATTTGTTTAGATATTTCTCAGAATCTCTGTCTTGGAAATAAGGATTCTTCCTTTATTTAGGTAGAGGGAATAACCCCCTCACACCAGGTCTTGTGACTTGTGCTGCTTCTGCAATTAAAATATTCCTCATGCCAAATTTTGGGGTGCATGCCGTGAACCCCATCACCATCATCTCTATTGCAGGTCACTGTGTTGTAAGTCCCTCTTCTTCAAAGAAGTTACCCCATCACTGTGTTCTCTGCTTAAATTTCTTTCTCTCCAACTAAAATTATTGTGTTGTGTTTTTGTTTTTTTAATTGTTATTATTCTTTTCCTTGATCCCTTATTTGGTTCCCCTATATTCCTCCTAGGAGTGAAACTATCCGGTATTTTTCTTTTGCTTTCTGACTTATTTAACTGAGCTGGAATCCAACTAAAATTTAAACTCTCTGAGGAAAGTGTTCAGGTTTAACCATTTCAGCTTTATTTGCCTCTAGAGTACCTAACCCAGCATCTCAATACATGACAAAGACAGAAATGAAAAGAACTCAAAATACCATTTTTCTCATCCAAGGGTATAACATTATCAAATAAGAATTGGGACAAAAGATTACATAATTGCAGCTGAGTGGTTGATTATAGATAGATGAAAACATAGCAAACAAAAACCCTCCCTGGAAGCTACAAACTTCTGAGTCACTTGTAGAAAAGGAAGTGTCTTCAAGGACTTACTAACCTGAGGCAATAATCAACCACAAATTCTACGTAGGATTTGTTTGATGACAGGAGAGATAACAGAACAGGGGAAAAGTTTCTCTCTCTCTCTTAATTGAAACATCAGTGGAGTTTTCACCTCCTCTCAGTGAAGACTCCCCATAAGCACCATCTTATCTTAGGTGAATGACAGGAGCCACAGTAGCTGGAAAAGACTGACTCCAGTGGCCACATAAAAACACCTTTGGAAATCTGTGAGCACACATGGAACAGATTTCCTTACTTAGAATTTATGTCTCATTCCCAGTGGTGTTTTGCCCTTAATTTACAGTAATTTTGAGTGTTTGTGTGTAAATGTGCATGCACACTGGAGTATGTAATTATACGTTATGTATTCAACAAAGATAGCTTTCTAAAAGTAATGCTCAAATAAGATATTCAATTAACATAAAAATTCAAAGAAATAAGTAAAAATTACTATATGCCAATAAGAAATTTTATAATTATTATCTTATGAATATCACTGAAGTTATTTTTTTTTTCAAATTTCATAAGAATGATATACCAGTGGATAAACGGATGGCTGCATGAATAGAATAATCATTTGGTAGACAGAGCTAAAGGAAGAAAGGAGTGCAGGAAGAAAGGAGAGAAAGAGAGAGCGTGCGAGAGAGAGAAAGAGAAAGAGAGAGAGAAATACGAAGAGGATAAATGAATGGATTAAAAAATAGATTATACAAAACAAGTTATTGGTTCATAAATGTCACTATATTCTGCTGGAATTCAAGGAAGGAAAATAAATGAAATTATAATTCAAAGACTATATACTTTAATAATTTCTTCACAAAAATATTTTAATTTTAAAATGTCTATAATTATAGGTTGTAAAAACATTAAAATGTGGAGGTCTTTATTTTTAACTACTTAGTCAATTTTGAATAACATTCCTTTTAATCTCTCTGGTATGAATTATAAAGAATTTGGAATATCTTCTTTTATTGCCCCATCTACATCTACCAATTCTTGTTGACCATACTATTGTTAGGGAGAAAGGTAGTCCTGAATGGATTACACAAATAAGTTTATGGACTCCAATCCCCACTTCAGACTACCAATATTCCAGAACCACAAATCCGGTAAGATGATTATTGGAGAGTGGATCACTGGAACATAAAAATGGAGTTAAGCAGCCAGGCTCGGTACAAAACCAGACATGTGAGCCTTGGGAGCTCTCTTTGTTCAGAGTCATCTCCCTTGGTTCGGAGCCAGCTCTCAATGCACAGGTGGATTCCAGCTTGGAGGATCTGGTAGGATATTTGCGGATTTGTAGCCCTCTCTTCCCCTTGTGTTATTACTACTTTATTTCCCCTTCTTTTATAAAATAAAACCCTTTATTAACCTTTGCTTCATGTGCCTGCAGTTGGTGCTTATTAAGTGACTTTTGAGCACGCAGGTGAGGACCCAGTCAGGTAAACCCATTTTGTATTAGGGTTGCCCTGTAACACTGTCACCAACAAAACTTATGGAATTTTCTTCTTGCTTAATAATGATCATTTTTAAGGTTTTTAAATTTTAGTTTATACTAACTGACAAACTAGAACAAAACACAACAGAATTAACTTTAGACTGAGAAAAATATGGTTGTTACCAGAAGGGGAAAGATATGATAATGGTGATAAAGGAAGAAAGGAGTGAAGGAAGAAAGGAGAGAGAAAGAAAGAGAGAGGTAAAGGAATGGAAGGATGATAAGGTGAATAGTAGTAGAAATTTGGTGGGTGTGACATGGTATATACAGATATCAAGAAAGAGTTAATTCAATGATCCTTTTCTATCTGAGATTAAAATTTTCCTACTGATGAGGTGTCTTGTTTTTGCATAAATATGTTAATGCTTTTTAAAAACGACATCTGATCAATATCTAAATATGGACAGCAATTGTGATGCTCTTCCCAAAAAACAATTCTATTTATAAAATACTCTAACTTAAAAAATAGAAGAAACCAAGCTCAATCTCAGTATTTCCAAATTTGGGTGAAAATTGGGAGAAGACATCCAAAGAAATACATTATTACACTGTAACAACACTTTAAATATTTTCAACTCACCTCACGTGTAGAACACAAGGCTTCACTGTTCTTTGGCCCCAGGAGCTTCTTCATATTCTCCTTTATGTTTTCTTTCCTCTGTTGTCTGAAAATTTTCTCCTGATCACACAGAGCCATACTGAACCGGAGGTCTGGGGAAGAACTGTGTGTACAATAAACAGGCATGGATTTTGATATAATTTATTACAACATATATTACAGTAACAGGCAATAAACAGTGTCCCCACTGGCCTTATAATCCATGCATCCCTGATAGCTACACTGATCAAAGCTCATGGATTGCCTGAAACTATTTCCTAGGAAGAGAACTAAAACAGGAGTACTAAGTTATGACTCTTTTAGGTCAGATGTCCCAAGGCCTGTTTTCAGAAAACAAGGAGTACACGATGTTTTCAAAAACAATAACAAAAATCAAAAAACAACAGTCTTTGGTATGAAGCTATTCATGACAGTAAAGACTTGGGGAAATGTTTCAGAAAAGTTTACTTGATAAAGAATCTCTTTCCCTGTGTCCCTCACCCTGACTACACAACAAGACAGCAAACCCAAAGGGGTTGTATTTGTAAATACTTAGAGAAATATTAATAAATTACCTTGTCTAATGGATGTCTTCCTGTGACAAAGAAAGGGATTTCTAGTAGAATTATAGACAACCACAAATGAGTTTACCACTGGAGCATTTTAGAATCTTTGAAGTAGTCTCTTTCTGATAATGACAATTCCTCAGACACATAAACCACACCAGAAACCACGTTACGCATTATCCATGTATTACTGCCACAACTATAGGAATAAATATTGCACATTATTATGCAATAGGCTATTGTTTCTGCAAATTGTTTTTACCGACCAAAAAATCTTAGGCTCTGATGAAAGTCTTTATCACAAGAAGAAAAATTGAGGACAAATGTTAGCCTGACTTACATAGTAATCACTTTGCAATAGATAGAAATATTGCTTTCATCTGAAACTAATGTAGTGTTTCTAATATAGTGTCATATATCAATTATATCTCAATAAGCAAAAAATAAAAACTCAACCCTGCGAGGTGATCAAGAAATTATTATTTCACATATAAAAATATATTCTTTATCAATTAAAATAGGTCTGTATATCACTCCCAATATTTTCTATACAATGAAATAAGTGCACTTACCAAACTTCAAGAGACATTTCCAGAATCATTTCAGTGACCTAAAATAGATGTATTGGTCAGATTAGATGGTAAATGGACATGTGTTACATAGATGACAAAGTCAAAATAATTTTTGTGTGCCAGATTACTTTTAACTTAATCAAACACTTAAAACAGAAAGTAACAAAGTTCCATTACACATATATTCCAATACATTTTTCTTGCTATTTTTTATGACATAAGTTACTTAATAATCATGCCCAAAAAATACCATGAAAAAAAGAAAACAAACATAAAAAAGTAATTCATATATTTGCTAAGATTTTAGCAAACATAAGGATTGTCTTTTCATGTCTTTTTTTTTCCACTAAAATGAAGTAGTTCAGTTCTATAATCATCATCCCCAAAACACAGTAATTGCCTGAAATCCAAGAACTATTGAGATGTTGCATTAATTATTGAGGAACTCTCCCTGGGCCTCAAAATCAGAGGCAGAAGAGGCTGGGAATTTAAAAAACAAAAAAAGTGTGGGAGAAAATTCACAAGGCCGCATGTGATGAGTGTGGGTTGGAGTGGACACTAGGCCAAGATGGGCAGCAGCTCCCAGGGGCCAGTTCACTTGGTCCACTCAAGAATATGCCAATGGGGTTTGGGGCTTAGGCTTTAATTTTTTTCAACATTAAGCCAACCAAACATATAGGGGAGTCCCATCATTCTAATGGGTTCAATTTTGGTTTAATGGAAGAATGACTAATAATATTTACACACAGAAGGGATATTTTTTGTATAGAAAGAACTTCTCAGCATTATCTCTGCCATTATTCATGAAAAATGTAATTTTAGACTATTATGAGGACAAAATGAGAAAATGCTTTGGCAGTTGCTGTATAATTGCTATTATTTTTATTTTTACACCAGTTAAGAACATGGAATGTATCTTTTCAGTACCTTCAAGTAGAACAGAACAAGGATCTGCCTCTTAAAACATGAAGATAATTTTAGAGCCAACATACAATGCTATAGATTAGGGGGACTGACTTGGTTTTCCTTTTGATTTCTGGGATGGGGAAAAAAAAAAACTAGAAGGAAGTTTCCCAAAAGGTTAAAATAAGTTCATTGATAACTCTCAGGTTAGAATTTAACGAGTAAGAAAAAGGAATTGAAGCCCTCAGTACAAAAACTTGGCTCTCCCACTAAACTGTAAGCTCTATCTTATATAGGTCTCCATTACTAGCTCATTGCACAGCAATTGGATACAATAGATATTCAATAAAAATTTCTTGGATTATGGTGCATGTGTTTATGAGGTGTATGTGTGTGTAGCAGATCAAGCAATCTTTTTTTTTTTTGTCAAGAAACATCTCATTGCTACCAGAGATAAAATCATGACTGGTTTAACCCACACAGCAATTCCTATGAATGGAATTTCATTACTTTTTATTTTTCCAAGGAACTAATAAATATTACTTTCAAGTTAATAAAATAATCTAGAATCCCAGAACAAACAGGATTACATATGCCCAGCTGAATCATAGTTCAACTATAAGTCAGAAGGTGATTGGGCTTTAAAACAATGAAGGAGATTGCTGTCATGTATCAATGAAAGCACTGTTCAGACCACAGCCCACATGTTATGTCTATTCTCCACTTCCAAATTTCATTTGGAGTCTTTCCCAATGAGGGTTTGGAAAAACATTTTCTATTGAATGAGGTTACTTTGAATATTCAGTAAGAAAAACATGGGTAAAACATTCTTATTTTCCCCTCCAAAAATAATACCTGAAAGCTGACATCAAAGTGAAACAAGATTTAATGTTTTTATCTCCAGAGGACAAAAGTATACGGGACAATGGAAATTAAATCCATTCAAATGGATTTTTTCTAACAAGTGGAAAGATGTCAAAGATGGAATGAACCCCTTATCAAACGTAGACCTTCATGACAGAAAGTGTCCAGGAAAAAGCTGGCTTCCCAACTACCAGATCCCTAGCAACCATATCTTAAAGTATTCAGTGTCTGAATATCGCTAATGCCCCCTTGTCCTGAAAACTTAATAAATTAAAGGAAAGCCAATAGCACTATGTTCATTGTCCTATTTTTCTTCTCCAGAAGAATATTGCTTCTATATCCATCTATAATATTTTCTTGACTGAGACATTGATTGATATGACTCTTTAAATGAAGTCTGACTGAGAGAAGAGAAGACACAGGACTTTTCTGACATTACAAAATGTGTTGGCATGGTTCTTGTCACACGGATTGGAAACCTCACTTCCATGTGTTGCTCAAGCAGATTCCACAAATTGGAGGGCATTTTAGACTTCTGCACTAGAGGTACTATGTTCAGACATGCTATGAAGATTGACACTCACAACTTCTCTTCCTCTTTTGAGCTGGAACATGTCATTCGGATAAAATAGCCACAAAAATATGTACTTCCTGTGAGGCATTGAACAATTATTGTAAACTCCTTCCCACACACTGCATAAAGCATTTCTGCATTTACAGTCTTCCAGGTTGCTTCATTATTAAAGCAACTAGGAGGAAAGGTAACCAAAACTCCCTGCTCGCCCCAAACCCCTGATACTTAACTGGGAGCCAGACCAAATGAAAACAACTCTACCTCTTACAGGAACTGCAAAAGTTAGAAAGACGCTGTACTCAATATGTTCTTGTGGAAAACAACAATTTCTTCTTTGCATTCCACAGTGAGAACAATTTCAGATGCTTGCACTGGGAGATGTTCACTTGGAAGAGGGACAAGGAGAGGGGAACTAGAGAAAGAGTCACATTGTTTGACTTTTATTGAAACCTTAGAGTTGTTGCTACATGCGCTGGTTACAAGCTACATCTAAAAATACAAATTCCATATGATCCAGTTATCCCATTTCTGGGGGTTTATGCATAGAAAATAACTATTCAAAGAGATATGCATCCCCATAGTCATTGTAGCATTTATTCAAAATAGCTAAGAGTTAGAAACAACTTACTTGTTATCAGCTTAATTATCAAGATAAAAAAGATGTGGTATAAATACCTAGTGGAATACTACTGGGTTATAAAAAAGATGAAATCCTACCATTTGCAACAATGTGTATGAACCTAGAGTGAAATAAGTCAGAGGCAGAAAGACAAATACCATGTGATTTAAATCATATGTGGTACATAAAGAAATGAATGAATGAACTAAATAAAAATAAACTCTTGAATCATAAGACTAAATCAGTGGTTATTAGAAGAAAGGGAGGAGGGGAATGAGTAAATCAGGTAAAATGGGTGAACTGTGTAGTGAAGGATGGAATTAGACTTTTAGTGGTGAATATACATATACAGCTGTTGATAACTGTGTTCACCTGAAAAATATCTATAGTTTATTTACATAGAAAATATTATATACCAATATATGTGTTACAAATCAATGTTACAAGCTACATCTAAAAATACAAAAATTAAAACAAACAAACTTTGTTTTTAGTATCAAACATCCTCAGAATCATTACTAATGCTTCTGTGGTAAAAGGCAAACCCTGTTTATATAATTTCTCCCTCACAGGGTCAAAACCGTTCTGTGCCTCAGAAAGAAAATATCTTTTCTGACATTGAGAATTTGAGCTCTGTTATTGTCTGACTCCAGTGTACCTGTTCCTTCCTCCAGGCATGAGTGCCTGTTCCTATCAACTCATCTGGACACTGTTTCTCAAACATGCTTTGTCCCTTCTAGTCCCATAACTATGAGTAGCTCAGGTAGTTCTCTCCACTAGAACAACCTTCCATCTCTTGAGTGACCCAACTACATCCTTTCTTTAAGGTCAAGTCTAAGCCCCTGATGTCCACCATAACCCCCTGCAATCTCTTTGCCTCTCTGCCCTCATCTCCCACTGCCTTCCCTACGACTCTATATGTTTCTGCCACTCAATTGCCCAGCAAATCTCTACTTCAGGACCTTTCTATTTAGAGTGCCCTCTGCCTTCAGATATCATCAGAGAGGCATAGGTGAAAAGAACTCACTTCTTCTAGGAATTATGATAAATGTTATAACTTTAGAAAAGACATTAAATGTAACATGTTTGGGACTACATCTGCATTCCTCTTCACAGTCATGTACATAACCCCCTTTCTGCCCTAGTTTGTTCAGCACTTATTACTGACACTAACACAAGTACCTTTTACTGATTTATCTTGCTTCTTGTTTATCTAAGTATACATTTTGTAACAATAATGACCTTTGTTGGTTTTGCTTGATGCTGAGCAAAGAAGAACAAGAAATGCCTAAAAACTGTAACACAGAAGGTGCTCAATAGTTATTTGCCAGTCGAATAAAAAAAGATTCATTTATTTATGCATACAAGAGCTAGGGTGCAGGCCAGAGTCGTGGGAGGTGAGAGGATTCATCAGAGACAGAGCGGGGAGCAGAACAGGCAAATCTACTATTGAAATACACTGCTGAGGGGAGCAGTGGGCGAGACAGGAGAGGTCTGCTGCGCCATGTGGGTTCCCTCTCTGGCTGGGGATAGTACTCACGCTGCAGTGGCTGCAGACAGCTTCATAGTACTGAGACTTAATCCCTTGGGCCACCAGGGAGGCCCTGAATGAGTAACTTCTTATAACACTCACTACATATATTGCCTGCATGATTTATTTGTCACGAAATTATATGTGACTGCTGAACTGTATTTAATGATATATGAAGTGTTCAGGGGTAGGGCTGCAATTTGCTTATAAATATATCAAAAAAGTAAGATGGTTTGCTAAGGGGCTAGAGAAATATGTGGCAAAATAAATATATAGAAGACTAATTGTGGGATTTAGGAGGCAGTTACATGGGTGTTTGCTTTATAAACCTTTTAACTTTTTAAGTTTGAAATATTTTTTATTTTATGAACTTATTTTTAATTGTAGTGACATTGATCTGCAGTGTTTATGATTGTGCTTTGATTGTGATCTCCTTTGGGTGTTACCACACTGTGCCCTCACCAAGGCAATCATTATCCTTCACCATCCTCTACTGAGCTCCCTCTTTGCTTTGTTCTCACTTCTCCCCTTCTGTTGGCTCAGTTCTACAGTCAGGTTTTTAGGGTTTTGTTATGGTTCATTTTCACCTGACCCTTCGTATTGCTTCTCTGTGTTCTACATGTGAGTGATACCATCTGGTATTTGTACTTTTCCTTTTGACTTATTTCTTTTGAATTTCTTTCAAGATTTATTTATTTATGCATAGAAGAACTGGGGTACAGGCCAGAGGTGGAGGGGGGAGGGGATGAGAGGATTCACCAGAAACAGAATAGAGAGCAGAACAGATGGAGTGACCGAAATACATAGCTGAGGGGAGCAGCAGGCAGGACAGGAGAGGTCTGCTGTGCCATGTGGGTCAGCTCCCTGGCTGGGGATCAAAATCAGGCATTAGTGCAGAGACTTCATCCCTCTGCTACCAGGGAGGTCCTGAAAATTTTTATAATAAAATTTGAGGAAATATTATGCTTTAGAGATGCCTTTGTTAGCTATATAAACTTTAGCTGCCCACCAACTGTTCTGTAGGACACCTATCTATTTCATTTTCTTTGTAGTATTTAACTCCATATACTAGTTATCACTCACTGATGCTGTGTTGATTATCCTTTTATTCACTGTCACCCACTGACCTTCCCCATTAGAATGCAGATATCCTGGGAACCTAGAGATCATCTATCACTCCCTGTGCTATTTGCCCATCACCTAGAACATACAAGTGTTCAGTAAATAACTCCTATATAGGTAACTGAATGCATAAATGCATCAAGATACATTATTTTATTACTTATCAGTTTATACATGAATATGTACTCCTTTCCAAACAAATTCCTTGGAATAGAATCTTTGCAGTCTTTTTAATATCAAGCAAAGTTTTAAGAGCACCGTACAAGCTCAACTTCTTCACCTATTAAGAAAAAATAATCTGTTGGGGTCTTCCTGGTGGTACAAGAGATTAAGGCACAGCCTAACTGTGAAGCTATTGGCAGCCACTGCAGCACCCAATCCTGGCCAGGGAAGCTGACCCACATGGTGCAGCAGACCTCTCCTATCCCACCTGCTGCTCCCCTCAGCAGTGTGTTTCAGTCAGTCCTCCTGTTCTGTTCCCCAGTCTGCCTGGGGTAAATCCTCTCACCCCCCCATACCTCTGACTTTAAGCCCAGTTCTTGTATGCATAAATAAATCTTTTTAAAAAAAGAATCTGACAGGTCAGACATTTAAAATTAAATAATAAAAATTTGTATTATTGTACTATTATTATTTTGTGATCCTAGTTATAAAATGGGAAGAATCGAAAGCTTTTGGGTGTAAATGGTCAAAGGAAGACATAAGGTATCTTTCCAGACCACAGAATTTTATAAATTAGAAAGGATCTTAGAAATAGGTTAATCAAAACTTTTATTTTAAAGATGAAGACAATAACAGAGGGAGAGAATAATGAACATTCTGGAGAAGGCATAGCAATAGAGACAAAATGACACTCAGGCTTTCCCAGTTCCCAGTTTCTGCCTGGAGGGAACGGGCCATCTTGATTTAGAGGTTCCCCTTATTTTCCCAGCTGGCTCCTGGACACAGACACCATGCTATGTGACCTAGGATTCACCTTAGGGTGACAAAGTTTTGAAGATTTTATTCATAATGTCCTCTGTGAGACAGTAGAAAAAAGACTGGTCTCTGAGAGATGGGGATGCAGAGATGAGGAGAGGCTGAACAGCTAAAGGGGGGCACGCAGCCTTGTTAGGGGGAGAGGATGTCCTGAATGAACCATACAAATAGGTTTATGGATTTCAACCCCCAATCCAGACCAACGATGTCCAAGAACTACCCATAAGGTCCCATAAGGTCATCACTGAAGAGTGGATCACTGGGGACTGAGGGTGGAGTTAAGCAGCCAGGGTATATAAAACCAGACATGTGGGCCTTGGGGTCTCCTGGTTTTGAGCCAGCTCTCAGTGTGCTGTTGGGTTCCAGCTTGGAGGAACTGGTAGGACACATTTGTGGATTTATTGCCCTCTCTTCTCCTTGAGTTATTCATTTCTTTATTTGGTTTCTTTTGTAAATAAAACCTTTTATTAACCTTTGTTGTGTGTGCCTGCTGTTGGGGCTTATTATAGCTGCTTTTCAAGCATGTGGTGAAGACCCAGTCAGGCAAACCCATTTTATGTTCTCCAGCAGCCAACACACATACCTTCTCCCCACACTACCACAGAGCTGTCATCATTCAGATAAAAGCTGCAAAGGACTCCAGAACAGTGTGAAGAAAAGCTGTTTGGCTAACTGCTTCCTCAGAAAGTGATTACGTAAGCGACTTTAAATTCAGGAATGTGAAAAACCTTTTTAAAACTTGGGGGTATACACCTAAGCAGAGGAAATGGCCAGAGGAGAAAAAAATACATGTTTTCCCACAAAATCTCTTAGAGTCAGTCTCCATGTCAGAGACTGTAAAGCGGAAAGAAGCATTACACTGTGGAAAGGTTAATTCACACTCACAAAGGCCTCAACAAACATGTATTGTGAAGGGATCCTAGCAACGCGTAATTGGTGAGGTCTGTGATTTTCACCGTTGACTACCTCTAATCTCTTTACCCTACTACTCAACAACCCCTACCCACCAGGCCCTTGAACTTGCCAGGCCTTAACTTGCTTCCATCTTTTAAAACTTCACGTCTTTTCAGTTTCTTCTGCCTGGATTACTCATAACTATTTCTCTGCCCACTGAAATTCTACTATCTTCTCAGCAACAACTAAAACTACAAGCATTTGTGTAATGCTTAGTATGTACCAGGTACTGTTCTAAGCACTGGATGATGTGGCTACATCTATGTGAGTACAGCATTTACATATATTTCTATAATAAATGATTATTATATATTTAACTGCAGTAAATAAAATGTTGATAAAGATATAAACTAAGTAATATATAATCTATATTTCATATAAGTGAAATATAATTACAATTAATGATATCTGTCATGGTATCATTGCTAAATTTAAAAAACCAAGTCTCCACTCCTTGCCCAGCAGGCAAGTTTGGGAGGTCTGAATGAATAAAGGGAGTAGATGGAACTGACATGGGAACCTGGATATTAAGCTGATGATCCGAAGAGCTGATGATTCGTAAGCTAATTCAGATCATCAGTCAGGACACACCCAAGACTAGTCACTCTAACCAGTCAGTGGTGCCTGGAGTATAAACAGAGCCTCAGGACCTTCACTGGTGATGCAGCAGACCCCTCCTTGTCTCGCCTGCTGCTTCTCTTAGCAGTATATTTCAATAAATCCTCTGTCTTTGGTGAAATCTTTCAAAACTGTGCTTTCAGCCTACACCTGATCCTTCCCCATCACAATATCTAAATAGATTTAAGATATTCATTTGTAATATTCATTTTATTGTTAACACAGTGTCATGAGTATATTATATATGTACATAAAATTAACCAATCATAGTGACTCTCCTGTGAGATATTAACTCCATTTTACAGATGAGTAGCCTGAAATGGAGAGGAGCTACGTGATTTCACAGGATAAAACAGATAAGGAACAAAACTTGGATTTAAACATCAAACAGCCTGGCCTTAAATGCCAAGCCGTTCTGACATCAAGATCTACTGATACCAAGCCCTTCCTGTCCTTTTCTCACAACATACTTTCTTTAATCTGCTTTCCATAGCACTCTGTACACAATTCAGGGGTATGTATCTTATAGTCTGGTGATTTCTTTTTATCATGTATGTAACTCCTGACCTCACCAACCAGTCCAGTCCTTCATGCCTTTACCCAAGATAAAAATAATCGAAGTGTTAGGGGAAAAGGTAATCCCTGAAAGGATTACACAAATAGGTTTATGGACTCCAACCCCCACTCCAGACCAACAATATCCCCAAAACACAAATCCTATAAGGTCATCATCGACGAGTGGATCACTGGAAAATGAGGGTGGAGTTAAGCAGCCAGGCTGGGCATAAAACCAGACATGTGGGCCTTGGGAGCTCTTTGTTTGGAGCCAACTCTCAGTGTGCTGTTGGGTTCCAGCTTGGATAAACTGGTAGGACATTTATAGATTTGTATCCCTGTCTTCTCCTTATGTTATTCACTACTTTATTTGCCCTTTTTAAAATAAAACCTTTTATTAACGTTTGTTGTGTGTGCCTGCAGTTGGGGCATTATAAGTGCCTTTTGAGAGTGTGGGTGAGCACCCTGTCAGGCAAACCCATTTTATATTAGGATTGCCCTGTAACAGAAGGGCTTCCTGAACCTTATTCTTGTTTATATTCTCTCACAAGATACAAATGTCTGGTACATAGCAGACTTCAATACTTATTTGCAAAGGAATCAGTGAAATAGCTTTCAAAGTTTTCAACCAAAATATGGGCATTGACACTCAGCACTGGATAGAAGACATCTTTCCTAGTGGCCCTGGAGGGACCAGCTCTGGGCTGGCATTCTGGAGACATCTGATCAGATAGTCCTTTGGGTTTAAGTCAGTCCCTAAATAGATACATATTCCCTCAATATATTGGCCATGTATTAACTCTGCAATCAGGCAAGCAAAATCATGATTTCCTTAGAATTTTAATTTATGGTGAGGGATCTATGATGGGAGGAAGATGAAAAACTGAGCAGTTTAAATAATTCAGTCTCAACAGATACAACAAATAATGATGGGTGTTAAGAGGATGAAGAGGTTATCTGGGATTGGAATGGTTAGGAAAGGTAACATGGAGATGATAGTTTAGGGTTGGGTAGGGGTGGGGGAGGATAGAGATTTGAAAGTGATTCCAAGGATAAGCAAAAATACAGAGCCTCTCCCAACAAGAAGGAATTAATACACTAATTAATACAGCATCTGTATACAGACTCACTGGTTGGTTGTCTCTCTCTCACTGTAAACTACTGAATCCATTTCTTATAAAATTCAAAATCAAATGCTGGTACTGCATAAATAGTTCTTCAAGGATTTTACTATTCCTAAATAAATTATCAAAATTTCAGAAATGCAGCAAACCTAGAAATATAAAGACAACAACAACTATAAGGTCACTCCGATGGTCCTTTCACTGTGTTGACCCTAACTAATTGAGTATTATTTGGGACAAAAATATCCTTCCACAGAGATTTAATTTATACTAAACAAGTTTAAAGAAATTCAAAGAATAACAAAATTTCCAAACATTAAACTCAACTTTCCAGAATAAATGGATTTTATCTAACATAAAGTTGAAAAACAATTGTTGTGTTACTTACTTGGTTGAAAACAAAAGGAACTTCTTTCTTCTCTCCCACTTTCATAGACGATATGGGGAATGTTGCTGTCCCTAGAGTTTCATCCATGACATAATTGGCATCCATTAACGTGATCTATACAGAGGAAAAGCTAGAGCATGACTATAAGGTTTCCCTTGGATGTATGGATTCTATATCCAAGATCCCCACCACATTTAAAAATCAAAGTTCTTAACTTATATTTTATATCATTTGAGAACCTCAGTATTCAATGGGTAACAATACAACTGTCTTTTCTTCCTGAAGTCTACATTTGCTACTAAAATAAATATGATAAACATGAAGAAAACCATTTAACAATACCCAAATAATTCACTCACCTCCAGAATATTGTCCTGATTGGGATCCAAAATAAATTCAAATGTCTCATTCCACACAGGATTTATGTCATTATTGATATGTTTTGTTCTCTTCCTGCTGTCAGGGGTTGAGGAGATGAAAAGTTCCACATATGGATCTGGAGTGTCAACTATAGACAGAAAACAAAAGAAAAGAAGGCAAAAATGTGATTCATGATTCCTAATGTGTTTTTATTACTATGTGCTGTAAGGATATTTTCAATGAATCTATAATAACATATTCAAATGTCTGAGACAAGGTGTAAAATAGAACACCATAGATTATATATTTTTTACAGAGTATGTCTCTACTCTTCATGTCTCCTGTGAGAGGGATTGATTTATTAGGTGATTTATTCAGAATTCTTCTACTTAGAGGAGATATGTTCACTGTAGCTAACATATCAGTCCAATTACTAGACAATTATTGTGATCTCACCCAACAAGGAAGGTTATTCTGTAATAACAACATGATGATGACAAGATCCGGGGTTCAGGATCATGATGCTTGTCTACATTAGAAGAATTTATTATAGGCTTTTTATTTACCAAACAAAATAATGAAAGTTAGTGTGAGATATATATTGTTAATTGTGACTGGATTGCCTTGTATGGTTGTGCAGGTTGGGTACTACACAAGTCTTAAGTTCTTGTCTGAATAAATAAATCTTAAAAAAAAGAAAACATGCACTCCTGAACCACATCCCCTAAAACCTATAATTAGTATCTCTACAGTGTAATGTCTGCATTATTAAGTTAATAATCTAGCTGAATCTAATGTAGGCCATCTGTTTATACTTTAGGTATATTCTTTCAGAGAAAAGGAAACAGGTAGTTATTGCAAGTTGTAACTCAATGTTTATATATTTCAATAGGGCCATGGCAGACAAACTAGAAAATAAAAAGACTGAGTGGGAGGAATGGCAAAGAAAAATGGACTTAAATGTGATTTAAACATGATTTGAAAATGTAAAGTAAATGTGTGATTTTAAGGGGGAATATTCAATTAGCACTTCAAATTAAATGTACAAAAATGTATCTCATCATCATCCCTGGTTCTTTCCCGTGGGACTAATGATCCTTTTTATATTCCCCCAAATATTAGAAAACACATAACCAAGTAAGAGGCAGTTGAGAAAAAATAAAATGTGTGGGAAAGGGAGGTATGCAGACCATGAACATCATTCATTCATTCAACAAATGTAAGTGACTACTATTTGCCAGGAAGTGTCTGTCTAGAAGCAGTTGGGTTTTGATAGGGAGCCACATTCAAAACTGCAGATGTGAATTATGGTGATGAGTCAGATACTAATAGCCTAATTTTAAAGGCAAGGGTAGATGGGAGACAACCAGATACATTATGCCAACGACTCGTAACTCAGTTACTTGTATTATTACATACAAGTAAAGTCAAAAGCATAGGTTGAGGAAGTGCCTTTTGAGGCTTGATCTTCATTTGAATCTTTTAAGAAGAGGGAGAGGTTTTCTTGGGTCAAAAGAAAGAGAAAGCAGAACTCCAAGTTTCCTCAGAGATACAGGCCGGAAGAGAGCTCAGCAAATTTAATGGGCAGAAGTTAACAGTGATATAACCAACTAGCTCAGCTATTTTAGACTCAGTGTGTCATATAATAAATTCTAATTCTGACAAAATGGTAAGAACATACCTTACAACAGCATGACTACATTGTATTTATAGGTCAACACATCAACAGACTGTTACTGGAAACTAGTTCAGAGCTGTCTCCTTCGATTCTTATTATTTTTACTTTCAATAAAGACAATATTTCAGATATTTTGTCAAGAGGAGTAATTTTTCTAGTTTCTCCTCTTGCTTTGTTAGCAAACTACTTCAGAGTAGTAGTTGCTAACAAAGGATGCAGTAGTTGCTGTCAAAGGATGCAGGACCCTGGAAAACCACCTACTGCTTCAAACTTTGATAATGCAATCTGCATAAAGCCTAATCTTTGCAAGCTAAGATCTGCAGCAGTGGAAGACAGAATCCAAAGTAGTCTTAAGAGGCGGGGTTTAAGAGTAGATCATGATAACCACATCTCAGCTCACTTTCTCCATTTAGCCTG
Organism: Galemys pyrenaicus; assembly: GCA_019455555.1. Taxonomy (NCBI): domain Eukaryota; kingdom Metazoa; phylum Chordata; class Mammalia; order Eulipotyphla; family Talpidae; genus Galemys; species Galemys pyrenaicus. The sequence goes on along the minus strand of JAGFMF010011659.1, from coordinate 8,688,216 downwards.
TAATCTTTGCTGGCATAGAAGCCCAGGGAAACTCTGAAAAGGATAAATTGTCTATTTAAATTGACAGCAAAACTTAGCCCAAAGCTTTGAAAATTTCCTAGACATGCATTAAGGAAAAAGTCTAATGTAGGAAAAGAAACATTATTGTTTCTTTTTTATACTGTGTTCTTATTTCAACACTTTGTGAATTAATGGCCACAGGGTAAATAGTATTGAGTCATTGTTTCAGCTCCACCTTAATTATTTCCAGCCCAACAAGTGGTGAAGCAGAGAGGTAATGTGTGGGCAAAGACTCTCATCCTTTTATCTAAATCTTGACAAACAAATGTCAGAGGTATGGGATACAGATCTCCCAAAAAGATGGCATGCAGCTACATGCACCAAAATTAGTTTCAGAATTCCAGGGTTGTAAAACTTCTTGTAAACTTTAGTGACTTAAGAATGGAATAAGAACAATAACAATAATAATAACAACAATAAAGACACAAAAATCAAAAATGAAAAGACAAGGACAAATTGGGGACACTTGGTGGGGAGGGAAGAGGTGGAGGGTTGAGGGCAGACAGGAGCACAGGGGGCTGAGGTGATGGTGCACTGGTGATATGGTGATGGGGAATACATGGGGATTACAATTGATATCAAATATATATAAATAAAAAAATAATAACAATTTAAAAAAAAAAGAAGTGCCTCCCTAAATTAGTAACAGGTCCATCTGACATTCTGGTTTTGTCCAACCAATATATTTTATGATTACATTATAGAAACTGATAGTAGCTTCTAAACTCCTAATTTTAAATATTCTCCATTTGCTTTCTAATATCCACTTAGTTCACAAGCAACTTGACTCTTGTGTTTCAAATAAAGATGACGTATAATTTACTATGACCCTTTGATATACAGCAAAGAAAATTCCAAAAGGAAAAGTCCTCACAGATTAATAGCAAAGAAGTCACATCCTTAATAGCTACGGTCTGCAGAGAGTAAGTTTGATTAGAGCAATGTTTCTCCAATTGTACTTCACAAAAATGTCTTCACAGATCCATCTGAAGTGTTGTTTAAAATGCAGACATCTTGCATCTTCACTCAGTATTCAGCGTGGGCTGGGAAATCTACATTCTTGAGAACTTGAGCAGATGATTTTGATGTACATACATTTGAACAATGATTTTAAAAGTATATTATTAAAATTGATTAAAGAACAATGGTGTGGTAACACCCATAGAAAGGCAGAGCGGTGCAGTGGGCACCCTGACCTTCTGTCATGGACTATTCTGTCCATAAACTACATCAAGTGCATGCAGTAATTCACTTCTGCTTCTCTCCAGGCATTAAGTACATTTTCAAGTGGTCACATGAAAATAAATCCAAGGATAAAGCACATGTGGGTGTGCTAGTTGGCAGTCCAGCAAGGATGCTGGCCTGATAATAGAGTGTTTGGATTCAGTCACCATCAAGAGTGATGCCGGAACAAAACCAGAAATCCAATAAGCATTTGCTGAAAGAAATGCCTCTGAAATACTGTTGTCAAGTGCGGTCATTCCTTTGAAACAGCTATGATTTCATGATAGTGGGGAGTACATGGAGGACTTTAAGCTTTAAAACTTAAAGGCTTAAAAACTTAAAAGGTTTTATGCCAACATTTTCACTATCCCTGTGTCTACTCTGTAGATTGAGTTGCTGGCATAAAACGAGAGAAGTGATTATTAATTCCATGATAAATATGTGAATTTCAGCAACTATCCATTTCCTTTTCTAATGTAAACATTTTAAAGGATAAAACAGAGAAGTTAGCAGACTGCAAATGTGTAGTCTGTTCAACTTTTATAAACTGAACTCACCCATAACACAACCCAGATCGAGATACAGATCACTACCGGCATTCCAGAACCCTCTTCCATCTCTTGCCTTTCATCATGATAGAATGTTTTTTCCTGTATTTTTAAAATCTTTCTAAGTCTTGGGTGACTTCTTTTGTCCCCTATTATATTTATGAGGTTCATCCATACTGATGTGTAAAATTCCACATTCACTATTACTTATTATTGATATTAAAAAAGGGGAAAGGAACAGTTATAAATATTTCATAAAATGTTTATCCATTCCAGTACTAATGGAGACTTATTTTAAAGATTTATTTTATTTATTTATGCATACAAGAGCTGGGGTACAGGCCAGAGGTTTGGGGTTGAGAAGATTCACCAGAGACAGATTGGGGAACAGAACAGGAGGATCCACTGAAACACACTGCTGAGGGGAGCAGTGGGTGAGATAGGAGAGGTCTGCTGCACCAGGTGGGCTAGCTCCCTGACCAGGGAGGGAACCCATACCTCATGCTGCAGTGGCTGGCGATAGCTTTATAGTATTGAGACTTTAACCTCTGTGCCACTAGGAAGGCCCTGTTAATGGATATTTGCATTATGTCCAATTTGGGCAATTATCAATGGTGTTGGTATAAACATATTTGTACATGGTTTTTGATACATGTTCTTTAACACACATATAAATGCTTCTGTTAAAATTTCCAAGAATTTCTTTGGACACAGAATTACTGGAACATAGAATTTTTACATTGGCCATACTGATGTTAAAAGTCATATGACAGCACATCCTTCCTGCCAGAGACCAGCTCCAGTGAACAGGGTTAAGGAGAGGTGACAAATGAACTGAGAAATAAAAAAATGACAATCACAAAACAGAGTTTGGGCCCCAGGGGATGCAAGACCTCTTACTCCAGGCTCAGGCATCCTGACTGCCAGGGGAAACTCATTTTTATTGATACAAACAGCCCCCTCCCCTCCTTGTTAGTTATTAGACAGTGAATCATTCTTTTAATATTTGTCCTTGTACAGGAGCACATTCACCACCAAGGTTCTATGTTATCAGGCTGCACTGGTCTCCCTTCTAATCTAGTTACTCCCTAGGCAATGGTTTCACTGGCACAAGAAAGACTATCCTGATCTGTGCACAGGCCAGTCTTCCAGCCCATGCTGATCAGTCTTTTAGTCATGACCAGTCTTCTGGTAATGACCCAGATAGTTTCCTTGTCTCAGCACTTCACACTTTAGGGATATGTTTCTTTTAAATCCATTAATGAGTCTTTTAAAGATTTATTTATTATGCATACAAGCACTGGGGTACAGGCCAGAGGTGGGGGGGGCGGTGAGAGGATTCACCACAGAGAGAGGGGAGCAGAACAGGCAGATCAACAGAAGCACACTGCTGAGGGGAGCAGCGGGTGAGGCAGGAGAGGTCTGCCGTGCCATGTGGGTCCCCTCCCTGGCCAGCAGCAGGGATCGAACTCGTGCTGCAGTGGCTGCGGTTTGCTTCATAGTGGTTGCTTAACCCACTGCGCCACCAGGGAGGCCCCTACATCATGCTTTAAATATACATATATTATTTAAAATTTTCTTTATTATATTTAAGGTCTTCTCTCATGTATTTGAGGAAAAAGTATCCATAATTTCTGGTTAATTCCATACTATTCTACCTCCTTTTAGATATTTCTCATTTATTTTTCCCTACTCAAATATTTATACTATAAATAATTGCTTTGCCCTTGGTTACTGCCTCTCAACCTATAAATAAAAACAAAGCATTGATCATCCTAAGATATAAACTCTCATTAATTCTGCCAGTTCTTCAAGACTTTCTCTTTCCTCCATCAACAATTTTTGGAAAACTAAATATATCCTAATTATTCTCCCTGAATCCCATTACCCATAAATTTCCAACCTACTATTCTCTGCTTCTTACCATATCTCTCTACTGTAAAGTTTTTCTCCAGCATTACTGAGATTAACTTACATGTAACATTATGTAAATTTATATAGTGATGGGATATACTTATAGAGAGCCAAGTGATTACCACATTAGTGTTAGTTAAAACCTCCATCATCTTACATAATTGTAATTTCTTTTTTTGTGTGTGGTGAGAACATTTAAGATCTACTCTCTTAGAGTAACTTTCAAGTGCTTGATATAGCAACATCAACAACAGTCACCACGCTGTACACCAGGTTCCCAAAGCATGTTCCTCTCCTGGAACTTTATATACTTTTTCTCTCCCTATCTCCCCAACATACCCCTTTAATAACTTTAATGTAAAATTCAATGAGCTTTTTGTCAGTTTTTACTTTATTTGGCATACATATACATGATAGCCTTTGTGCAATTTATCTCTTTGCATTCAGGATCATTACTTTGTGATTCCAGACCTAACTATCTAAATATTTCTTCTTTCTACATTCTATATTCCCTTTACTTTCCCCCCTTAATTTACATTCAATTGGAGGACTTTCTCTTCGTATCTTTTAAAAATCTTTTTGAGACTCCTTTAAAAGGAAGCTAACACTTTAAGACATTTAATGCACACGTAGTCAAAACCAATTTGTAAAGGAATTGTCACAATCCTTGATATAGTCTTAAAAACACTCAACATACCTCCTTAGCTGACAGCATAGCATCAATCCTATAGTCTAATTGATCTCAGATCCTTTAAAGCCAATCTTCTTCAAGGTTTAAAAAGTAACCAGGAAGTACTCTTTCATTTCCTCAATGTTGCAAGGGAGATACAAACAAAACAAATATGAGGTTTTTGTTTACATGCTGATATATAATCCATTGCTGAGGAATATGTTTTGAAAGAGGGGGAAGCTTCTGTAATCATTCTGAATCAATTCTGGATTTTAAATCTTCCTTGGCTCTGGATTGCACATAAATTTTTTTGTCTCCTTAATCCACATCTGTAAGCCTCACCTCCACTCTGAGACCTTCAACCTGCTCTGGAATGCCTTGAGAAAACATCATATCTCTTGTAAATAGCTTGAAAATTCCCCAAGCTCAATATGGGACAAGACAAATCTATTTTCTTTTAAAGATTTTATTTATTTATGCATACAAGAGCTAGGGTACAGACCAGAGGTGTGGGGGTGGGGTGTGGGGCAGTGGGTGAGAGGAGTCACCAGAGACAGGGTGGGAAGCATCACAGGCAGATCAACTGAAATACACTGCTGAGGGAAGCAGTGGGTGAGACAAGAGAGGTCTGCTGCGCCATGTGGATCTCCTCCCTGGCCAGGGATCGAACTCATGCTGCAGTGGCTGCGGAAGCCCCACAGTGCTGCGCTCAACCCTTTGTGCTACGAGGGGAGGCCTTATTTTCTTTTTATCTTTGTTTCCCCAAATGCAATACCGAAAAAAAAAAAAAACCTAAACAACCCCCAGAACAAAAGTAAATACACTTGTCATGTGGACTATTAACCTTATAGTGGCTTATTTCTTTCCACTTTTGACTTTGGGGCAACATACTTTTTGACTTGACTACCTATCAAGACAAGTCTAAAGGTAGTGAGAAAGACCCACAAGCCCCATTCCTCCGCCCACTCCCCCAACACACACACACACACAACAGACATCTGGTCCTCCTCTGTCAGAGACCGTCTTCTACCACACACTGAACATCACTCTCACAGGTCAACACTTAGCTGTGAAGCAGCTCTGGAATCCACACATTTCAAACATTCCACATAGTCACATGGAGGTTGTAATGTTCATTCTAAGAGAACACTATCACCCTTTTATTTGTGTATATATCATCATGTTTTCTTGCCAGTCTAGCTGATAACTAAAAGTTATTCAAGTCATTGTCCTTGTGTGAAGAAGATCCAAGATAAGAGTCTAAAGACTTCACACAGATGGGCTGAGAGGAAGGACACACTCCCTCTATTTTTCTCTTAGTCTGTATTCCTATCAGGTAAAACTGGTCTCTATGAGTCATGTTCCCTCGAGACCTCATCTGCATATACCTACTGTAGCGGCAAGATGGAGGCAGCAGTGGAGGCAGGTTTGGGATGGTTCTGGGCAGACGGGTCAGGGAAGGAGAGTCTTGGAGCCCTAGGTGGCTTTTCGTACTTTATTTAATAGAGGTGGCCAGGTACATGGTAGGCATGGGCGCCGGGGGGCCGGGAGGCTGGCAGGCCTCCCAGCCCCCGGCGCATCTCACCCTCTCGGCTACTTTCTTCTCTTTCTGCTGCTGCTCCTTCGTCCTGTCGGTTCTGTCTGTTGGTGCTCGCAGTTCTCACAGTTCTGGCGTCCTCATGACGCCGCCCATTTATGCCCGTGTCCAACACAGGTGCGCCCACTTGCGCATGCCCACCCTGGAATGCTCGCAGCACCGCAGGTGTCCATCATCAGCGGTGGGAGGGTGGAAATACCTGATCAACCTTTACCCTATACCTACACAAAAGTAATTTCACCTAAAGCTTCAACTTCTTTGTTCAGGTATTAGTCTATCATATAGATAACTGAGACTCAGAGTTTGTTAGTAAGTTGAACAAGGTCATTTACAGACAAAATTTTAATCCAGTATTTCCAAGCCAAATTCTTTGCTCTTTGAAATATATTGACACTAACAACTCTTACCTATCTCTGTCTCTAGTAAACTATAAACTCCAAAATGCCAGAGATCACATTTTTCCTATTTACTACTCTGTTGGAGTCTAGCACCAAGCCTGAAGCATTACAGGAACGGAATAAATGTGGCTGAATAGGTGATAGACTAGCCCCAAACAACACTACAGAAAGGTGACCTTTACACTTACAGAAATCTCACCTCTCTACCTTTTCCTTTTACTCTTGGGTAATAGGTTTCCCCTCTCTGGATGCTTTTTTTTATCTTCACCTCATTTATTTGCATTTTAATATAAATAATTGTCACCATTTCTTTCAAGTGTATTTTTATTTAACTTTTAATTCTAAGTACTAACATGTCAAAAAAAAAAAAAAAGTGCTTAAGTCCTAGCATGCCTCCTTTAAGAACTCCCAGGAATGGAGCAGTGTCAGGGGACTGGCTTATTTACATGTAGCAGCCTCTGGTCCTTCAGAATGGTTTCTAAATTGGAACTGTTATGGCTAGATACCGAAGGTCAGTGACTGTAAATTCATAGAGATGCAGAAGCTGAAAAAATTAGTGAAGAATCCAATGTGGTTTAGTGGACGTGAACTTTGGTAATGAATATACATATATAAAGAAAAAAGCAACTAGGAACTCAAGCAAACATAGTAACACCTGTCTCTCATTTGAAATTACAAAGCAGTTTTAAGAGTATTTGAAATCTCCATATCAGGCAGTCTTCCATTTCAATTCTCCCTATTTTTCATTTCCTTTGCTTATATCTCAAGAGTACTTTCTAAGGTCACATGTTTCCTTTTGTTAGGGGGAAAGGTGGTCCTAAATGGATTATGGGTATGTGGACTCCAACCCCCACTCCAGACCATCAGTGTTCCAGAACCACAAATCCAATAAGATGATTATGGAAGAGTGGATCCCTGGGAACTGAGGGTGGAGTTAAGCAGCCAGGCTGGCTATAAAACCAGAAGTGAGACTTGGGGTCTCTCTCTTACTGAGGAGCCAGACCCCTTCCTTGGGGAGATATCGCTCTTCCTTCGGAGCCATCTCATTCGACTCGGAGCCAGCCCTCAACGCGCCATTGCTTAGATCTGGTAGGGTATTTGTGGACTTGTATCCCTTTCTTTTTCCCTTGGTATTATTCCTATTTTATTCCCCTTCTTTCATAAAATAAAACCTGTTAATAACTTTTGCCACGTGTACCTGGAGTTGGAACTTTTTAAGTCTTCTAAGCGCGCAAGTAAAAAACCCAGTTAAAAAAAACCCCATTTTATATTAAAATTGCCCTGTAACACTTTGGTAAAGAGACTTGAAACTATCACAATGTACCATTAGTCAAATGGACACCAGGAAAAAAGCTTAACAGTATCTATTCATAATTGACTCAGTACATTTTGTGTTAAAAATTGACTCAGTTCATTAATGAAGTGGGCTAACATTGGCATATAGTCAAAGTGACTTTTTGTACGAATACTGACACTTATTAGAAAACAGAGAAAGATGCATACCAAAGCAACCCCCCCCCCAAAAAAAAACCCCTAAAAATCTAAAACAGAAAAGAAAGTTTTGTTGCCCTTTTACTAAGTGTCCATGATGTCTTTTAGGAAGGAAATGAAAAATACCATTGTTATCAGTATTTATGCCTGGAATATTTTAAAAGTTTATAATCTAGAAATGTTTCTTGGGAGCTATTAAGGTTGACTAGGATAGGTAACTCTTTAGAAATTGTGATGTAGTATCATAAAACATTAACTTATATTATTGATTTTAGGTAAATGATTTAATCATTCTACTGCAATGCAAGAGTAATTTTGTTTTAAAATGGGAGTTCTTAACCTCTACACTATTGATATTTTGGGTCAGATAATTCTTGGTCTGGGGTGCTGCCCTTGCTGTCCCAGTGGGTTCTGACAATTTTGCAACTAAAAATGTCTCCAGATATTGTCCAGTTTCACTGGGGGGTAAAATCAACCCCTAGTTTAGAATCACTTCATTAAAGAAAAATCCTAGCTATTTGACATTTATTCATTAGCACAAACCATTCAAAACAGGCAAACTCCCGAAATAGTGTATATTAGGTATACTATGTCAATCCCACTTTAAAAATATTTTCTTACGATTTTTCTCTTAAATTCATTTCAAACATTATAACTGCATAAACCGTAAGGTTTATCTCAATCTCCATTCAGATTGTAATGTCTTGAGTACATAACCAACATTTTTCAAAATCCGTAACACTGTATAATCTAAACATATAAGTGCTGAGTATGTACTCTCTTGGGTTGGTTTTCATTTCCCCAGTTAGATCCTAAATTGCTCAGAGCTATTACCCAAGTACACATCATAGTGAGATAGATTTAAGTTCTAACATAATGTTTTCATCTGTAAAATTAAAAACAGCATCTATCTCATAATATTACTAAAATGAATAGATTAAATATAACATTGACTGTAATAACTTTGCTTAGCATTTTTGTTTATTTATTTAGCACATTGTGTTTAGCATGCATCAAACACTTTTGTAAGTACTTGATAATCTCATTTAATCCTCATACCAAAAATCTGTTTGGAAGGTATAATCCATACCCCATTTAACAGTTGAGGAAAATAGGGACCTCCCTGGTGGCACAGTGGGTTAAGCAACGCACTATGAAGCAAACCACAGCCACTGCAGCACGAGTTCTCCCCTGCAGCATGAGTTCGCCACTGCAGCTCAAGTTCAATCCCTACCGCCAGCTGGGGAGGGGACCCACATGGCCCAGCATACTTCTCCTGCCTCGCCCTGCTCCCCTCAGCAAGTACTTCTGTTGATCTGCCTGTTCTGCTCCCTGATCTGTCTATGATGAATCCTCTCACCCCCCCACACCTCTGGCCTGTACCCCAGTGCTTGTATGCATAAATAAATAAATCCTTAAAAAAAAAACAGTTGAGGAAAAAGATGCAGGAAAACTGACCAAATTCATGTGGCTAATAAAGAATGGAAGGGGGACTTGAAAGTAAGCAAGCCAGGTCCAGTCCTTGCTCTAACCGTTATAACAAGCTTCCTCTCCAGTCTGAGACAGACACTCAATGAGCTATCTACCACAAGCCTTCTGGTTATCTCTTTTTCCTTCTTCAAGGCACTGAATGAATATTAAAGTACATAGTGCCTGCTCGCTTTTATTGAGAATCGCGTCTTACTGAAATAAAAAACACACTGAGTTATATTTCTTTAACATTTCTTTTTCAAAATAAAATTTCAAAACTGTCATTTTACATTGCATCTGGAGATCAGAATTACCCATCTAACAACTTAAAATAACTTGATAATTTTATTTAAAATATTTTATTAAAAATATATTGCTATAGCAATAGAGAAATTAGAATGGAAAAGGACTTCCAAGGAGTCAGGAAATTTTAAAAATATAAAAATATATTGATATAGCAATAGAGAAATTAGAATGGTAAAGGACTTCCAAGGATTCAGGAAATTCTATAAAGACTCACAGACTGTACCTCAGTTAAATTTAATTAGGTATTCAATATCTCTGTTCCATAATTTTTAAGGAAAAATTCAAAATACTGACGAATGCCAAAATAAAATGTAATAGCTATTTTTACATAAATGCTTAAACTTTTAGAGCCACAGAGGTATTTTCTTTAACATAAAAATGTTCAGAGCATATTTTTCTTTGAAAATTTGAAATGCTTAATCTGTTTTTAAATTTAACTAGATATTAATCACATCATCTCAGTATAGAAGTATATGTGATTTTTGCAGAGAAGTTACTCTAGCATACGAAAAGGAGGCTGAATATCATTCAACTTTAAAAAAGTTTTGAAAAACTAAGGTTTTACTTTACATTAACATATTCCCCTTTGCAAGGGAAAGAAAATATTTCCAATATTATGGTGGTTAAACACAGCACCTAGAAATACTCTAAATGGGCTCTTATATATGTCCCAGATATCACATATTCACAAATAAGGTGAAAGAGTACTAAACTTCATTTGAAAAGAGAGCATAAATATTTCATTCAATGTTCAAATATTTACAGAGGATATATTTATGTACACAAAGGAAAGCAGATATTTAAGCATGTGTGTGCACATAGTACATGCCACAGATTTGATCATTTAATTTCAAGGATGGTGAAATTTGAAGTGATAAAAATGTATGCCCTACTTTTTGAAATCCACTATGATCATGATTACAATATAAAAGATTTTTGGAGTTTCAGAATATAATGTATTACTGATTGATTTCCACCCTTCGCACTGAAGATGTATAGCAACTAATCCATAGAATTTTAAAAAATTATAGGAATTAAAGAAGTGTTAGGGGGTTCATGGTTATTTTATTTTAAAAGATCAACAAAGGACAAAAACCTTAAATCATCATCCTGTTTCAGAATATTTAGTCTTTTTTTTGCTCATAGGCGCTGTAGACCTCAGGGTAAGCAAACATAAAATGGAACCTACCTCCCAAAATGTCCATGCACCAGTGATGTCTGTGTCAATTTTATATTAAAAAATGCAGAATCTATTCTCAAAATCTACTGATCACATTCTGCATTTTGAACAGAGCCCCTAGGAACATGGACATTAAAGTTTGCAAAGCTACTTGAGAGTTAAGGTCAGCCTTAAGTCTGCAATGGCACAGCCCTTTCAAAATTAGGAACTTTATCCTGATCTTGTTCTGAGGTTATCTGAAGTGAAACATCGCTCACCCAAGACACAGATGTAAAATATGACACATAGTTCTCCCCAGAATATCTACTTTTTCTTCACTTTTAAATGCTGACACTGAACTATGCTGTCTTCTAAACACGGAAGGAAAGCAGACCTGCTTGCAATCTGCAAGTGTCCTCAGAGCCCTAATGTGGGATGCTGATTCTGAAAAGAGAAAGGGTGCAGTGTCAAAGGAGAGCCAACAAGAATCCCCAGCACTTGTGTACAGTTAGGATAGCAAATATATTTAACATTGGTATGATATTTTATTGCTTCAAAAACATTATGGTATTCATTATTTTATCATCTCAGGGAATGAAATATGACTATATCGAATTCTGAATTCTGAGACTTGCTCCATATCACATAAGAGCTGTATTTTTCCAATGTCTTTTAAAAGCAATGGAAATTCAGTGAGTTAGTCACCACGTTGTGCCAGTTATTTCATTTGGTTGTAAAATGAGGTTTGCAACTTGGTGTCTTTTGCATATATGGACAAAGGAAACTATTATCAATTGAGTTTTACCGCCATGCAGTCCTGTATTTTTTTTTTTTTTTTATGATTTTATTTGGGGAGGCAATGAGATGAGGGCAGAAAGAGCACAAGGGACTGAGGTGATAGTGCACAGGTGAAATGGTGGTGGGAAATCCGTGGGGAACACAATTGATGTCAAAAATATATAAATAAAATTAAAAAAATAAAAATACAAAAAATTATTAATACTTTTGTAATTCTTTAAAAAAAAGATTTTATTTATTTATGCATATAAGAGCTGGTGTATAGGCCAAGAGTTGTGGGGGTAAGAGGATTCACCAGAGACAGAGTGGGGAGCACAAGAGGCAGATCGATTGAAATACACTGCTGAGGAGAGCAATGGACAAGGCATGAGAGGCCTGCTGCACCATGTGAGTCCCCTCCCTGGCCAGGGATCGAACTTGTGCTGCAGTTTCTGCGGAAGCCCCTCAGTATTGGTGCTCAACCCCTGTGCCACCAGGGAGGCCCCCGTCTGTATATATTTGTAGTTAGAATATAATCAGCGCTTAAAAGTCATTCAGCCAACACTAGCAACAGTCATAGTGTTGACATGTTCTGTTATGTCCACCACAACTTCCTATATCTTTAAAAAGTAAGAGTTATGTTAGTATTGCCAAAATATCGCAAGTTACCTAGTTTAAAAATAAGACTACGGGGAGCCAACTACAAACTGAAAGTTCAAACTGCCTCTTCGTATGACATGAGCATAAAGACACAGTGAAGTGTTTGTGTGGGCAACTGGGTCTAAATGGCACATTTGAGCAATACTGAAATTAGGAGGTATGTGTGGGAAAGGATTGGCAGCTCTCAGTTCCTGGCTGTCCCAGGCCTCAGGTGAAAACAAGGCAATAAGTGAGATTGATGTTATGATTAAAATGTCAGTGTTGACCTCTCAAAAGATAGTTTGTAGGGTGCTGCTTGCTTCATTATGATGTTTTAGCAATGCAGAGGGGGGATTTCTAAGTGTAGGTAGAATAATTTATCAAGGGACAAAAATAAAAAATAGTGTATTCTAAGTGTTATCTCCCAGAAAGTAGATATAGGTATTTTCTCAGGAATCAACTCTTTGCTTTGAGCAGCATTCTTTAAAAAGACCCCAGTACATAGGCAAAGATAAAACAAAATAACCCCGAAGTAATTAACCATTGTTCTTTGTCAATAATGAAATAAAACCAAAACAAAAAAGTAATTAGCTGTTGTTCCTTATCAACACATAAACATGGTAATATATTTATAACATGGAGATTTGCCTTTTCAAATAAATGTAGATACTATGAACATGAAAATAGGTGTGGGTTTCTGTTCGGTGGTGTCCCAAGATCTTAGGTTATTTTTAAAATAGTTCTATCCTTGCCTATTTCTAAAGAATTTCTATATACAAATATCCTGAATTCAGCCTACTTGGTAATTTATATAGACTAAGCTCATGAAGCAATATCATCAAAACACTTCTTAGAAAAGTGAGAGCTAATCTTATAACTCTCTCACTATATTCTCCTATAACTTCTTAAAAATAAAGTATTTGGTGCAATATATGATCCCTTCACTTTTTCTTTTTAAGGATTTTTTAATTTATTGATACAAGAGCTGGGGGTTAGGCCATAGGTGTGGGGGTAGGGTAAGAGGATTCACCAGAGACAGAGTGGGGAGCAGAATAAGCAGACTGACTGAAATACACTGCTGAGGGGAGCACTGGGCGAGACAGGAGAGATCTGCTGCACCTTGTGGGTCAGCTCCCTGGCTGGGGATCGACTTAAGCTGCAGTGGCTACCAACAGCTTGATAGTGCTAAGAATTAACCCCTGTGCCACCAGGGAGCCTCCCCTTCACTTTTTCATACTATTACTATTGAATTCATTTCTCTAATACTCTCTCTTGTTCTTTCTTCCTGGCTTCCTGAAAACTCACTTAGATAATATGGAGAGTTGGCCACAATGCCCTTCTCCTCCTTTCCTTGAAAAAAATTATTTGATAACTAAAACAAAATAAAATTAAGTTGCAAATGCCAAATAAAAGTTTTAGCTGATGGTCCTGTCTCCTGTGGTTATTAATTTCCAGTATCTACCCTGTGTTGTGTTTACTGCAGAGATCTAAAGTTACTATATGGACATTCCTAAAAAACCTGAAAATAGATCTATCATTTGACTCAGTAATCTTACCTCTTAATCTTATCTGAAGAATAAGAAAACGCTAATTTAAAAACATATATTTACCCTTATGTTCATTGTAGCACTATTCACAATAGCCAAGTTATGTTTAATTAATTAAGTGCTGTGTATTACTTGATTGTTGTAGCACTTGATCCTTTAATCAAGTGCTACAACAATGAATGATCAGATAAAGAAGATGCGGCCTATATACACAATGGAATACTACTCACCCATTAAAAGGATGAATATTTCCATTTGCCACAGTATGGATAGATTTTAAAGGGATTATGCTGCATAAAACAATCCAGAAGGAGAAAGACAAATACTGAGTAATTTTTCTTACTTGTGGAATATAAATAAAGCAAACAGAACAAAAACAAACTCTTAGACTCTGACAACACAATGGTGGTTACCAGAGGGGTGGGATGTGTGGAGGAGGAACAGGTAGAGGAAGTTCATTGGTTGGTAGTGGGTGGTGACTGGACATTTGGTAGTGTGCATGGTTGATACATACAGTTGCTGAGTTGAGAAACTACCTGAAATTTATACAGTGTTACAAACAAATATTACTATTACAAACAAATAGTAAAATAAACAAAATGTATCTGTTCCATCTTTCATAGGATGAATTGTTGGTGTTGATTTTTTAGTATTATTAATGTCAACTCAATGAGGTTGTAAACAACACTTGCCGTATGACCCCCTTCTCTGTGCTAATTATAATAAACACTCACTGTGAGCATGCCTGTGGCTTATAGGAAATATAACTAAGAAATCAGGTCCACAACAGTTAAAGGAAACTATAGAGTGTAGAGTGAACTGCTGTTGAACTCAACCCTAGTAACCACCTCAGGCTCCACACAACAGAGGCTGCATTTATAGAAAGCTTTGCTGCACTTTGCATAAGAGAGAACTATTTTTTAAAGTCAAATTAGGTGAACAGCATGCCTGCTTGACAAATTAGTTACACAGTCTTTAGTTGAATTAGAAATGGTTATTCCAAGTAACAGTATGACTTCTTCTGTTGTAAGTCATGGGCAAATTATGGCTTCTGATGTGGCTTCTCTTTCAGAGGAAACTTTCTTCCATAGGATTCTCATTGAAATGATGAAAATGCAAAGAATTACAAAAAACAAAGTGAGAATAACTTAAAATCATTGGCAAAAGTAATTAAATGGGTCAGACTAAACTATGAGATAAAATTAGAATATAAACCTCTGGTTCAGACTAGATGGGAAGAAATTATCATTGTTTTCCTCACCTTTCATGTAAACCACTGCTCATTCGGAATTCTTGCCACTAACTTCTACATGTTGTTTCCACCCCCCGCCCCTCCTTTTGATTTTACCAAAGTCCTGACAGTCACTGAAGATCTGAACATAGAACTTACATTCTTCTTTTCTTAGTCTCTATCTAATTTCTCTGTTGACCCATTTTCATCATCATTCCAATTAGCTTATGGACTACCATGCAGCTATAAAAATAGAAAAGCTGAAATCCTGCCATTTATAACAACAAGGATAGAGAAGGTATTAAACATTAGTGAAATAAGAAGAGAATAGCACCATGTGACTTAACTCTGTGGTATGCAGAGAAAGTGAACAAACAGATGAACTAAACAAAACAAATATAAATATAGATGATAAGATGGATTAGTGGCTACCAGAAAGAAAGGGAAAAGGAAGGTGAATAATCAGTTTAAAAAGGTGAACTGTATTGAACTTCTGGTGGTAAATTTAATGCAGTATATACACACACTGATTTATAATGATGTACACCTGAAACTTACATAATGTCGTAAAGCAAAGTTATTTCAATAAAAACTTTGAAAAGGTTTCACATTTGCCTCCAATATATTTGACATACTAGCGTCAGAACATTTCTAAAAATTAAAATCCAATCATGTGACCTGAAACTCAAATACCAACACATTCTCATATTTTTGATAAAATCTTTCCCTTTGTCCTTGTCATATTCCTCCTTTACCTTTGCTCTAAATTCTCAAATGATACTAATCTCTCACTCTGCTCTCCTTTGGGTTTTGTACATGCTATGTATTTGCTGAAAGCGTCTTCCTGCTCTCATCACTGAGATACTTCTCCTTTAAGAGTTTGCAATTTATAAGAATAAAAATATAACATTTGAGAATCTGTTCACTGTAAGGTGTCTGGAGATGATCCAACTCCCTTTCGAAGAAGGCCACAAAATGCACTCATCTATATTTGCCTTTAAGTTTTGTGAACATATTTAATGAGAAGAGTACTTGAAAATGTTAATTATGTTGATATGACAAAAAAGAAACAATTTGAGTCCTTTTAAAACATAGATTTTCTGTTCCAAATTAAAAAAAAAAAAGTTTGCAATTTGTAATGTCACTTAGGCAAGAAAACCTCCCCATTTTCCAGATGGGTGAAGAATAATCTCTGTCCTTTCTTGAAAACCTATTCCAGGGTTAAATGGCCATTGCCTTTCCATATTTTATAAATAATCTGAAGCTCAGCTAAACTTATCATCATAATATCCATCTTTCTTTTTATTCCCATTTCCATGATTTGGAGTGGTAAAATTAAACAGAAAACTGCTTTTAAAGGCACAGAGAGGGATACTGCCAGAAAATTAATTCAACGTTTTCCTTAGCTATGTTACATTATTTTAAGCTGTCATATAGCCATTTCTATTTCCACACATAATAAACATACTCAAAGGCTTCAGAGCCGGGCTGTAGTTTTTAATCCTAAAAGCATAATACCTCACAGAGCAGCTTATTTTGAAGTCTTGACTTAGCACTCTTTCCAAGACAGAATGAAATACAATTTCATTGAATTCCAAAGATTTGTATTGTATAAAACAGTCATTTTGTCTAACTCCATGCACTCTCCACTAAAAAGTCAAGGTGAAGTAATATTCAGACAGATGGAAGCATCAAGAACTGTTCAGAACAGTATCATTCAAAGATCTAGCTAGAGATATCCCGTCTGAAGAAGGGACTTATCAAGGAACTTAAGTAATCAAAGGTGAACCCTAACTATGCATTTGTAATAGAAAAGTAAATAAGAGAACTTACGCATGTCACCGAGGGCCCCCTTTGTCACTTTGGTGGCACGCAACACCGTCACCGTGAACTTGTGGGAATACTGGTGTTCCACCTGGAAATAAAAGGATAACAATTAAAAATAGCTTCCAATACAGAGTTCAAGTAAATTGTACTCACTGTTTCCTTGAGACAATTAAAAACATTGTAGTTGGGAGTAAATAACATGCATACCAAAAACATACTTTGATGCTATCCTGTTTTTGATTCTACCTTTTCCCCCACCACAGAATTATTAAGGAATTTAGATCATGCTTTAAAATGCCAGCACAGCCAAATTACTATGACTCCTTGCTTGGTTACGAAGTCTTTAGGGTCATGTAAATCAGGGCTCCTAGAAACACAATTAGGCTTTATACTGGGTGACCAGGAAGTTGTGACTCCAATGGGGAAAGTCAGAGCAATGCATTTATATTATTTCAGTTTGTTTGTTTTTATTGTTACTGTACAATGAAAGTCTTTTTTGATACATGACATTTGTAGTTTTCAAAATCCTTTTGACCAAAGCAGTAACCCGTTAAGTAGTAATACTGATTTTAATGTAGTCTTATAAACTATATGCAATGTTAAAAGTCTCTATTAGTCTAATGTGAGCTATTAGCAATCATATTATAAAAAATACTAACAGGAAGAAGGCTTTGCTTTATTAAGCATATCATCGATCTGGAAATTAAGCAACGTTACCATGAAAAACAGAAGGGGAGAGCAGGGACTCATGTAATTCACTGAGCAGCTGAAAAGATTTCAAAGTCTTTATCTTAAAGCTCAAGCAATTTTATTTACTCTTCAGAGACCCACATTTATTTATTTTTGCCTTTTATTTAACAACTTTATTGAAGTATATTTCACATACTGACAAAGATTCTCAAATCAAATGTACAAGTCATAATTTTTAGTAAGTGTAACAAGTGCACAACCATCATCATAAATCAATTCTAGGACATTTTCATTCCTGCCAGAAGATCCCTCATGTCCATTTATACTAAACCTTTCCTCTTATACCAAAACCCAAGCAACCACTAATCTGCTTTCTGTCTCTATAAATGTGCTTTTCTGAGCAGTTCATACAAACAATCATATGATATGTAGTCTCTTGTGTCTGACTTCTTCCTTTTTTAATTAACTCATTTTTAATTGAGGTAATATTTGGAAATCCAGGTATCACCACCAGAGTGCCTCCACCACCAACCCACACATAGTGCCCACCACCATAGCCCACTGTACCTCCTTCCCTCTTTGTTCTCACTTCCTGCCCCCTTTCATGCCATGGCTCCCTTGGTACTTCAGTTTTGTAGTACTTCCTGGCTTCTTTCTCCTAATATTTTTGAGTTTCATCCATGATTAGTCTCAGTAATCATCATGATTAGTCTCTTTTTTGTTTTGTTATTGAACTATTTTCTATTTGAAGAATATACCATATTTTATCTTACATTCAGCAGCTGGTGGACATTTAGGTTGTTTCAGTTTGGTATTACTACAAATAACATTGATTTATAAAGATTTATTTATTTATACATACAAGAACTGGGGTATAGGCCAGAGACGCAGGGAGCAAGAGGATTCATCGGAGACAGTGGGGAGCAAAACACTGCTGAGGGAAGCAGCTGGTAAGACAGGAGAGGTCTGCTGTGCCATAAGGGTCAGCTCCCTGGCCAGAGATCAAATTCATATCACACTGTGTCTTTAACCCCTGCACCATCACGAGACCTTACAAATAGCATTGTCAAAAGAACTTTTGTGTGTAAGTCTTTATATGGACTGCAATTTCTCCTCTCCCTGGGAGTGGGATTATTTATATTTATGATTTTAAGAAACTGCCAAAAATGCTGCAAAGTGAGGTTCATGTATATTAACTAGTCCTACCTTTCTTAATTTTATTTTATTTTATTTTTTGGGGGGGGAGAAAATATTTGATTTTTTAATAATTTTTTAAAAAATTTACATATATTGACATCAATTATAATCCCCATGTATTCCCCATCACCATATCACCAGTGCACCATCACCTCAGTCCCCCGTGCTCCCGTCTGCCCTCAACCCCCCCTTCTCTCCCAACCAAGTGTCCCCAATTTGTCCTTGTCTTTTCATTTTTGGTTTTTGTTTCTTTCTTGTTGCTGTTATTATCATTGTTGTTGTTCTTATTCTTTTCCTTGATCCCTATTTGGTTCCCTTATATTCCTCCTAGGGGAGGAACCATCTGGTATTTTTCTTTTGTCTTCTGACTTACTTCGCTAAACATAATCCCTTCCAGTTCCATCCATGTTCCTATGAATGCGTCTAGTTTTTCATTTTTGATTGCTGAGTAGTATTCCATCATGTCTATGTACCACAGCTT
>JAGFMF010011659.1:8640634-8667171 GCA_019455555.1 Galemys pyrenaicus | reverse complement strand
TCAAAATGGCCATCCTACCAAAAGCAATCTGCAGATGCAATGCTATTCCAATAAAAATTTCAATGTCATTCTTCAAAGAAATAGAAAAAATATTGATGAAATTCATATGGAGACACAAAAAATCTAGACTAGCCAAAGCTCTCCTTTCTTAATTTTAATAAGACTAGCTTAACTGGTGGAAAAAAGAGTATAGTTGATTAAAAACAAACTAAGATATAACACTGAGAAGTGACTAATGACAATAATATCTAGGAGGAAGAAAAAAAATGGTAAAGCATATTCACAAGAACCAGCAATAGTGGGATATAGGGTTAAATTAACAGATAATTTAGGAGTTTCTAAAGATAACACTCTGTAATTTATGTTCAGATTTACAATACAGTATCAAAAAGAGGTGAAACCATGTACAATGAGCATATCTTGTTAAATAGGCAGAAAAGCAAGTAAAAATTTCAAGGTAATTCTTAAGTTTGTTTTCAGAGAAATACTATATTCAGAAGAATTCTGAGTAGTTCAAGTTTTATTCTATATAATCAAATTCTCAATCATGAAGACCACGTGGATGTTTGTAAAAATGTATGTTGTTGTACACTACACCTACATTACGTGTACTGTTCCACCAAAAAATCTGACTTTTATAGTTAGAGACTTTA
Source organism: Galemys pyrenaicus (assembly GCA_019455555.1). Lineage (NCBI taxonomy): Eukaryota > Metazoa > Chordata > Mammalia > Eulipotyphla > Talpidae > Galemys > Galemys pyrenaicus. The sequence continues at coordinate 8,666,518 of JAGFMF010011659.1, read as the reverse complement.
ACAACCCTCTATCAGAAATGGACATATCCAACAGGCAGAAACCAGTAAAGACATAGTGGAATTACATAATAATATTAATTGAACAGACAAAATTGACAAAAGACTACTTTATTCAACATCAGCAGAATACACATTTGTCCTAAGATCACATGGAAATATCATACAACATCTATTCTTTGTGGACTTAAATTAAAAATCAGTAGCAGTGATAGAGAAATCACAAAGTAATCACAGATTAAACAGTACACTTCTAAACAGCACACCTGTTAAAGAAATCTCAAGAAAAACTTCAAAATATTTGAAACTAAATGTAAGTATAACTAGTCAAAGTTGGGGGGGATACAGCAAGTCATATATAGCATTGAATATTGTATATATATGAAATATCTAAAACTAATCATCTTAGTGTCTACCTCAGGAAAGTATAAAATGTATGGCAAATTAAATCCATACTAAGCAGGAGAAAAATGATAAAAATTAGAAAATAAAATGGAAAATGGAAATAGAGAACATGAATGAATTAAAAAATTTGTTTCTTGAAAAGACCATAAAACTGATACACCTTTAGTCAGGTTAAATAAGAAAAAAGAGAGAGAACGCAATTAAAAATGTCATCAATGAACAAAAGACATTCACTACAGATCCTATGGACATTAAAAGGACACTAAAGGAATACTATGAACAATATTGTAATTTAAATGAAATGAACCAGTCCCTTGAAAGACACAATTTACCTATATAAAGACAGTCAATATGAATAGACTCTTATCTATAAAGAAATTGAATCAATATTGAACCACCCAAAATGGAAAGTACCTGACCCAGATGGATTTACTAGTGAATCTACCAAGCATTTAAGGAAGAAATTATACCAATAGAAGTAGCAAGAAGAGTTCCCAGTTCTTTCTATGAAGCTAGTATTACCCTGATAATAAAACCAGACAGAAAGGAAAACTACAGATCAACATCTCTCATAAACACAGATGTAGAGATTCCCTAATAAATAATTAGTAAATAAAATCTAGCAATGTAAAAACAATGTATTATAGTCATATCCAATGGGATTTCTCAGGTATGCAAGGCTGGTTTAACATTTGAAAATCAATTATTGTAATCATTGTGATCACCAACAGGCTAAAGCACATAATATATATAGAAAATCATCAGACAAAATTCAATGTCAATTCATGACTAAAATTCTCAGCAATATAAGAATACATAAATATTTCCTTAACTTGATAAAAAACATCTATTAACAAAGCCTATAGTCAATATCATACTTAATGGTTTGAGACTAGAAGCTTTCTCATACAAGGATACACTTCACATTCCTTTTCAACATTATACTTGATGTTAAAACTAATGAGAAAAGACAAGTAATGAAATAAAAGATATACAGATTATGAAGGAAGAAATAAAACTGTTCACAGATGACATGATTGTCTATGTAGAATAACCACCATTATTTATTTTTAAAAAGCTTGTAATCAATAAGTGATTATAGAAAAGTCATAGGATATGAGATTAATGCACAAAAATTCATTTTCCTATATACCATAATGAACAAGTATAATTTAAAATTAAAAATACACTTACATTAGCAAAGTATAAATGTTAAAAAAACTACAAAGTATAAATGTTAAAAAAACTACACAGTTCATATGAAGGAAACTACAAAACTCTAATGAATGAAATCAATGAAATAAATAAATAGACATTCCACAGTCACAGACTCATTATCAAGATATCAGTTCTTTCCAGCTTCATCTGTAGATTCAACAAATTCCTAACGAAAGTCTCAGCAAGTTATTTTGTGGATAACACACAAAAAACTGACTCTAAAGTTGACCTGGAAATGCAAAAGATCCAGAATAGCCAACATATTGAAGGAGAATAACAAAGTTGGGGGACTGATGCTATCTGACTTCAAGAGCTGATATAAGCTATTATAATCAAAACAGTATAGTATAGGTGAAGCAACAGACTATAGACCAGAAGTAAACTGACACACAGTCAACTGATTTTTGATAAAGTAGCAAAGGAAAAAGATAATCTTCTCAATAAATGGTGTTGGAACAACTGGACATCCATTTGCCAAAACTGAACTTGAAAACCTTACTAGGGATTAGATTTCTCCATTAAAGAGAATTTCTCAAGAACAACTATTGCATAAATAACAGCACACCCTCCCAAAATCATCTATGCTTTTGCCATATCCTTGAATATCTAATACCATATGGTTTTTTAAATGTCAAAAAATTCCATTGTGACATAAAAATTATTATTTAAGACTTGATTTTTTTTAAGTTGCTGCAAATGTATTCATGTCAAATGCTTAGCAATGATATGTACAGAGAGATGGTATTACAGGAATAAATTAATTCTAATTCTAAAGCATATGCTAGGTATTCTAAACCATTACTAGGTACTCTATTAGAATGTGAATTTCCATTTCATCTTCTCAACAACCTTATAAAATAGCTTACATTTTGATGAGTAAAGTGAAGTTCTAAGAGGTTAAATAATTTCTCAGTATCTCCCAGTAAAAAGAAATTGAATTAAAATCTAGTCTTGCTGTTCCAAATGTCTTTATTCTTTTTTTTAAAAGATTTTATTTATTTATGCCTCATGGATTGGGGGTACAGGCCAGAAGCTGGAGGGCGGGGGTGAGAGGATTCACCAGAGACAGAGTGGGGAGCCGAATAGGCAGATCTACTGAAATGCACTGCCGAGGAGAACAGTGGGGAGGCAGGAGAGGTCTGCTGCCCCATGTGGGTAAGGTCCCTGGCTGGGGATGGAACTCTCCAGAGTTTTGGAGCAGCAGAGATTTACTTAGTTCTGAAATAATGACCTAAGGGATATGTCACATTCACTTAAGTTTATGATGTCTTTATATTGATGATTTCTAGATGTGAAATTTAAGACTAGTAGATACAGCACACCTGAAAATATGGGTGTTTACCAATGCCATTTTGGATAATACATCTTTATTTTATGAGGCTTAAAAATCATCTCCTTGTGTTGCTTGTTCTTTTCATTGAGAAATAAATGAAAAACTCATAAGCAAAAACACAGACATAAGTCAGAAGTGTACTTAAAATAAAGTGTCTTATATACTCTATCTCAATTTTCTGCCTCATTTATAAAATAGCAATTGTAATATCACCACATACACAAAATTTCAATAGGGTTCCCTTGAATACATCTAGACTCCAGCATTAGAATTGCACTTGGGGCAATACTGAATATCAAATTTGGAGGCTAAAGTTACCATCTATGGAAATCTTTTCTGATAAGATGATTATTTGACTTCTTGGAATCATCTTGAGGCAATTACTGATTTCAAACAAAACTAGTTGGGAAATTCCACACACAAAACAGATTAAATAATCTGGAGAATGACTTCCCACAAAGAAGAACTAAAATAAAATTTTACAAAATAAGCAAATATTTTCCTAAAGTATAATTGTGATGATTAATTTTGTGCGTCAACCTGATTGGTCACAGGGCACCCAGGTTAAATGTTGTTTCTGGGTGTGTCTGTGAGGGTATTTCCAGGTGAGATTCACTTTTGAATCAAGGGATTTGGGAATGCAGATTGTCATCCCCACTGTGGGTGGCATTATCCAACCTGTTGAGGACCTGAAAAGAACAAAAGGTGAAATTCACTCCTTTTTCCCTGTCTCACAGCTTGAGCCTAGATATTTCATTTTGTTGTTTCCTGCTCTTGCATGACTATTTGGACCTTAGGCACCCTGGGTTTTCAAGCCTTTGAACTTGAATTATGCCCCTATATTTCTGGGTCTCCAGTCTGCAGACATCTCAGGTCTCCAAAGGACATGTCAGCCTCCAAACCCACGATAATTCCTCACAATAAATCTCAATGTCTAGGTCTAAATATATAGATTTAGATTTATATATATATGTGAGATGGCCTACACCTTAAAAACTCATTTATTGAAATCCTAACTTCCTATTCTGCAGAGCTGATGGAATCAGACCTTTGGGAAAGACCACTGGGAAGTACAAGAGCCCTTGTGAATGGGAACAGTGCCTTTGGGAAAGGAACCAAATGAGAGCTCTTGCCCTTTCCACCTTGCTAGGCATTGGAAGAGAATGTCCATGAAATCCAACCATGCTGGTGCCTTGATGTTGGGCTTTCCAACCTCCAGAACTATGAGCAATACATTTTTGTTGTTTATAAACTACCCAGTCTGTGGCATTTTGTTATAGGAGACAAGAAAATTAAATCTATCTATTTCTCTCTCTCTCTCTCTCTCTCTCTCTCTCTCTCTCTCTCTCTCTCTCTCTCATTTTCTCATTTATCATCTCCTGTTGATTCTGTTTCTCTGGAGAACGTACGGTAACAAAATACTAACAAATACAGTAACAAAAAACTAACAAGATAGGAAGGCCTTAACCACCAGGACCTAGATCAGACTCAAGAAGAGTACAGAAACCTAGGTTAAAAAATTATTATTAACTGTGCCCTTTTTGACTTTCCTACAATTATTCATGATCACAGACATATTTTGTCATAAAACTCATCATTAGCTTGTGTCCAATGCTGTGCCTTTGTCATGTTTATATTATTTTATTTTCGCGTAGCTGTATCTCACCTTATGATGTCCCCTAGAAATAACTTAACTTATTAAACTTTTAAGAATGCATTTGTAAACTGAACAATACATGGTTGATAAAAGCCCCGGGGATCAGACACTGCAGGAATTTTCCGTAACCTGTTCCCCAGATGAAGCAACTAAGACTCAGGATCCAAATGTTTATCAGCATCTATCTGAAGACTGGTGCTGCCCTTACAATACTACTTCTTTTATTACTTATCAGTAATAAAATACTTACTTAATAAAATACTTACCCCCTCTGTTATTATAATCCAGAAAAATAGCATTCTACTTTTTTGATAAAATTTGCAGTCATCCTTCAAGAATATTTTTCAAAGACCCTTGCTTGTATTTTCACAGGCAGACCTGCTAGTATACCATGTGGTTGACTGCCTCAGTCTAGACAGTCTTAATTTCTGTGGGGTGAGGAAGTGACCTTACAATTTTATCAAGCATTGAAAAGATGTGTGAATTTTTTTCACTCCAGGGAAATGACTCATTTTTCTCAGAGTAAAAAAGAATGGAAACTTTCATAAATATTTTATAATTGACCTATCCTTGTCAAATGGATGCCTTCCTGGTCTAAAAGAACGTCAGTAAATTTTAGAGATACCAACTTTGAGTTTTAGAGACACAAATATCCTTAGTTAGAAAGCACTTTACAATGCTAGATATTAGGGAACTGAATTCTCCCACATACTTATCATTCCATTTTTAACAACATTATTGGAAATCAGCGACTTTTATGAGCAACAGAACTTGCTGGCTGCAGTTGCTGTGTTGGATTTACTAACACGCCTTGGTAAAAGTGAGACAAGTCTGTGCCTTAAGGCAGCCAAAACTGTTGGCTTTTCTGGACCCATTCATTACCAGTGAATTTGTTTACACTTTCCCTTTCTTTTTTACTGGAATTTCTATATTTTGAAAATTTTTACTGAAATCTCTATATTTTGAAAAGTTTCTGTGAAAAAAAGAGCAGGGAATTTTTGTCACTAAAACAATTAACACACATACATCTATGCACATTTTTCCCCACACATCCAGCAAGAAGCAGAACAAACAAAACTATAAAATTTTAGGATCCTCTTCATTTGAAAGGGCTATAATTGCATGGCCCACTATGATGCCTGGGAAAGTGAAGAAAAATAGGTTAACAATATGTGGTTTGGGTTTCATCATATTAAGATGTCATGTAAATAATGACTATAGCCTAAATATGTCTAAGCAGCTTATGTGTCCAAGAACAAATTACAGTAAAAGTTAGAAAACATTTTAATTGTGCTCTTGTGAAAATGACATTTCCAAATTTATAGGATATACCACAAAGTAGATGGTCTACAATTAGTAAAACTGAAAAGACTTATATAAACATTTAAAGACTCAAAAGTTAGCAGGAAGACTGCCATTTTTCACAAAAATGTGTAAATTGATATATAGAAATGTCTACAAATGATTAGAATTAATAAAGAAATTAAGTTCACTGGGTGTACAAAAATCAATTGTATTTCCATATAAATTCAACAACTAATTGGAGAATGAAATTTACAAATACCTTCACAAGGAGATAAATATCAACTATTAAGAAATAAATCTAAAATAAGATATGTAATATTTTTTACTGAAAACAATACATTACTGAGAGAATTAAAGTTATCTAAATAGCATTTACTTTTGAAGTAGATTCATGTGCTGTTACTGAAATGGAAGATTCAATATATTATTTTGACATCTCTCCCCTAATATAGAATCATTACATTATTAGTAAAAGTTCCAGCTCCAACCCCAAATAATAATAAATCAAACAAAAGAATGATGCCATCAATATAATGGTTTACTGGATTCTCTTAGGTGGAAAATGCAGCTGAATCTGCAAGCTCCTATGTCGAAGAGGGACCTTGCAACTTTCCCTAATCCCACAAAACTGAGGCACTGTTCCTGGGGTGTTCATGTAATGAGGGAGGACTAGCTAGTAGTAGAAAAAAAAAAATCCTAGCAGTTGTGTGTATATGTGTGCATTCGACAAACTGATTCCAAAAATTATATAATAATAGTCAAAATAATCTTGAAAAAGAAAATGTTGGAGAGCTTATCATAAAAACACATTTAAATCTATGAAAATGAAGATACATTGGTATTTAGGCAAAGTAAGATGAGCAGACCAATGGAACTGAATAGAAATCAAGTCACATGTATACAGTTATCTGGTTTAGAACAAAGGCACCAATACCATTTATCAACAGACTAGAGAAATAGTTTGTGGTATATTCAGATAACAAAACACTTACATAGCAACGCAGAGCTGCTTTTCACAACATGAGTGAATCCCACAGATAAAATGTTGAGCACAGCCATCTACACTAAGATTGCAACCTATCCGTGGTAATAAAGTCAAACATTGGTTACCTTTGTGGAGTTTATTAACCAGAAGTGACATGATCAACACCTCTTGATGATAGTTTCATGGGCAGAATACATATGTAAAAATCCACCAAGCTGAATCATTAAGATTTATGAACTTTACATCTTATCCCTCAATTAAAAAAAAGTCAAACAGAAAGCGAAGCCTACAAAAGAAAATTAGATGAAACCAAGAACAAGATAATAAAAAACAAAAGCAGAGAAACTTGAGAAGAGTTTTAAGACTAAAAGAATGACCAGCAGAGGTAAGGGTGGAGGCAAGTCAAGAATCCATTGGATTCAGCACTAGTGGGACCTTTGAAGAGAGCTTTTCCTGAAGGGGAAGATTTGAGTCCAACAGTCAATGCATCTAGTTGTGAATGCCAGGAAAAGGCACTATCAAGAATTGTGATACTCTAGTCTTTGCTAGCCAGGAAGGGAAAGAAAGGCTGTAGACACCGTTTACACTATTTGTAGGGTAAGAAAACAGTGTTTCATTTTAAATAAAAATGAGGCTCTGGATTAGTCTTTAATATCCATATAAACTATTTCTTGTCTTTATTTTTTTTGACATTTATTTATTTTTATTATTTTTTTATTATTATCTCATTTTTAAAAAATTTATATATATTTGACATCAATTGTAATACCCATGTATACCCCATCACCATATCACCAGTGCACCATCACCTCAGTCCCAGGTGCTCCCGTCTGCCCTCAACCCTCCCCCTTCCCCCTCCCCACCAAGTGTCCCCAATTTGTCCTTGTCTTTTCAGTTTTGGTTTTTGTGTCTTTATTGTTATTATTATTATTATTATTGTTCTTATTCCTTTCCTTGATCCTTATTTGGTTCCCTTATATTCCTCATTTAATCCTTTTTTTAAATTTTTTATTTTATTTAAAAAATTTTTTTAAAATATAATCTCAAGTGTTGAATTCAGCAAAAACATTGCTCCTTTTTTTTTTAATCAGCAGAGTGAGCATATACTTCCAATGGAGCTTGGAAAATTACATACTAAAATGTGGATTATTTATTCAAGTCTTTGCTAAAAATTAACCACCCTTAAAGAGGTTTTAAAAACATATCTGACTAAAGGAATACTACCCTGGCAGTGCATAGCAAAATAGAATTCTCACCTTAATAATTATCTTTTCTCCACCAATTTGTGTGAAGGGTATAAGTTAATGCTGATTGGTCATTGATAAGTGATAACTACGCTTTTTAAATGTCCCATGAAATTTCAGTACTGTAAGAGATGTACTGATATTTTTCCTTCCAAGTCCCTCTTTTCTAGAAACTTAAAATGATAGGAAAAGGTTTTATTATGTTTTGTAGCCTATTTGAATCATATTAAGTTCATATGCATTTCATTAAAACAGTCAAGATTTGTTAATTTTACTTTACTAGGAATACTAGCAATACTCACGTAAAGAAGTAATCTCCCCCCCCCACACCAAATGAATGAATATATAAACAGAAAATGACTTACTATAATGTGCTGATAAGGATCTATAAATGACATTTTGTCTTCAATTACAGGAAATCTCCTCACACTTCAAAGGTCTTCTCTGGCACTCTAGCTTTTAAAAAAACCTACAAAATAAACAATCACAATTGTTAAACTTCCTCTTGGATGCAGTTCCAAGATTTAAGTGATTTTAGTATGAACTTTTGAGACTAAAAATCTACCACAAGGAATTAGATTATGTTTCCTGTGTCTTTGTAAGTATAGATACACACATAACTTAGGGGAAAAGTAAACATACTTTGATAGTTCTATTGAAGCTCCATATTTATTTGTTTCTGTAATTAGTAGGAAACTTGCATTTGCTGAGTATTTTGTGAGAAATTTATTGAAATTATGGAAAATGAATGTTATTTTTGTACTATGAAAAATTTTGTACTGTTTATAATTAAAACTCACATGTCATTATTGTCTCAATCTGGTTAGTATTACACAAGTTCACAATAAAAAGGAAACATTTTCTCCTTAGCTGTTATTAAGAATTTTAAAAATATGGGGCCTCCCTGGTGGCGCAGTGGGTTAAGCAACGCACTATGAAGCAAACCACAGCCACTGCAGCACGAGTTCTATTCCTGCTGCCGGCTGGGGAGGGACCCACATGGCGCGGCAGACCTCTCCTGCTGTGCCCGCTGCTCCCCTCAGCAGTGTACTTCCGTTGATCTGCCTGTTCTGCTCCCCGCTCTGTCTGTGGTGAATCCTCTCACCCCCCACACCTCTGGCCTGTACCCCAGTGCTTGTATGCATAAATAAATAAATCTTTAAAAAAAAAAAAGAATTTTAAAAATATGTTCCTATTGAGCTGCTACTTTAATGCTGTTATTTTAAAAGAAATATTTGTCTATCTTAAGGTACCAGTTTAATTAGGAAGCAGATGAAAACATTTTAATGGCAAAGTATCTTTTATACTTTGCTTTTTTTCTTCTAGTTACTCCATATTATTTAAAATAAAAAAACTATTCACTGAACATCTTTGCCATATCATCACAGATATTTTCCTTGAGACTTTATAAAACAATGCTTACTTATATTTTAATATTCTATAAGTCACCTGTAATCTGGAACATTTTTTCAATTACTTTTATTATTTATGATTAAAATGTAAATTCTGAATTTTTTAGGAGGGGTTTAAAATAAATTTATTTTCTTTTAAAACATCACATAAGAATTATGAAAAGGGTGGGAGTGGAAAGGAATTGGAGGAAAGTCCCAAAAATGCACACTTCCAGTTACAAGATAAATAGGTGATAGGGCTGTATGTACAACATGACTGTAGTTAACACTGTTGTATGGCATTTAAGAAAGTTGTTGGGACCTCTGTGGTGGTGCAAGGGATTAAGCCACGGCACTATGCGGTCTGCAGCACGTGTTCAACCTCCCATCACGGAGGGAACACGCATGACCTGGCAGACCTCTCCTGTCTTGCCGGCTGCTCCCCTCAGCAGCGTCTTTCAGTCTATCTGTCTGTTCTGTTCCCCACTCTGTCTCTGGTGACTCCTCTCCCCCCACCCTCATAACTCTGGCATAAATAAATTTATTATGCATAAATAAATTTATGATGCATAAATCTTTTTTTTAAAAAAGAAAGTTGTTCAAGAGAAAATCTGGAGAATTCTTATCACAAGGAGGAATGTAAAGAAACAACAACTACAAAAAAAATAATAATAATAAGAAGAGAGCACAAAGAAATGAACAATTACAACCAAAAACAAACAAAAAAACACAACAAGAACAAAAGGACAAAGACAAACCAAAGGGGTCATTGGGAGGGCTGGGGGAGGGCGGGGTAGAGACTGGGATGAAGGCAGAAAGAGCACAGGGGTCTGAGGTGATGGTGCATGAGTGAGATAGTGGCGGGAATTCCCTGGGGACTACAAGTGATATTAAACATAATTAAATAAATCTTAATAATAAAATAAATAAATGTGATATATCTAGGGGGGAAAGCGGTTGTACCATTTTACATTTGCATTAGCAATGAGTGAATGTTCCTGTCAGCTCATATTCTTTTTTTTTTTTTTAATGCATACAAGAGCAGGGGTACAGGCCAGAGGCATGGGATCTGAGAGGATTCACCAGAGACAGAGTGGGGAGCAGAACAGGTGGGTCGACTGAAATACACTGCTGATGGGAGCAGGGGGCGAGGCAGGAGAGGTCTGCTGCGCCATGTGGGTCCCCTTCCTGGGGGGGATAGAACACGCACTGCTGTGCCGCAGATGCTTCACAGCGCGGAGCTCAACCCACTGAGCCACCAGGGCGGCCCTCAGCCCATATTCTTATCACTACTGAGTATCTGTCAGTGTCTGGAAATGACCATTCTAGTACTTGTTTAGTTGTATTCTATTGTTTTAGTTCCCTTGTGACATATGATGTGAAGCTACCTATTTGCCATTTGTATATCTTCTTTGGAGAGCTGGTTGGTAAGGAAAGGTCTTTGGTCTAGTTTTTAAATTGAGTTTCCTTATTGTTGAGTTTTAATAGTCTTTTGTATAATTTTCATATTTCTTTATCAAATGTGTCATTTGCAAATATTTTCACCATCATTTTGAATATGTAATATATGAATATTATATGAAAGATAAAAATTATACATAATCTCCTTTTTAAAATTATATGAATTGGGAATTCTCTTTATCATTCTGATTCGCCAAAGTCAATATTTTTATTGGAAAGAAAAACACCTATCATTAAAATAAAACATGTATTTAACAATATATTAATTTCTTAAATGACTAAAGCTTGATTATTTTGACCTTCTTATAGTCCATTTTCATCAGGGTGAAATGTAGGGATCACTTTAAGTCAATTTTTTAAAATCAAGCTAAGTTCAAAGCATCATCCTGATTTTATCTTAATAAATTCTAGTAGATTTTTAATTAAATTTACTTCCTTCCACATCATTTCATTATAATATTGATGAGAAAATGAAATCCTGGCCTACATTGACTGAAATGATGTTATTCAGAGATCTAGTTTTGTTACATATAGTTTTTTTTTTTTCCACTTTCTTATTTCCAAGAACCTTAACAGAGTCTCCAGTGTGGTTTTCATAGATATTTAATGCAAATCAAAACTGAAAACTTCACATAACAATATAATACCCATGTATAAGTAGACATATATGTAAATAAACTATGGAAATGATAGTGAAGTGGTAGTTTTACTAAGAACAGTATGTCCTGATCTTTAATTTATTTCCTTTGTTTAAATCCATTAAGGGCCCACTAAATGAAGTTTAAACTCAGAAGTTTGAAAATAATGATGTAAAAGACTTCAAGATGGAGTTTACAGAATCTTCCTTTGTCTATCCCATTACCCTTTCCTTTGATTTTATGCTATACTCATACTATTTTTTCCCCTTTTTTTCAAATGTGGCATACTCTCTACCAGTCAGGGCTTTACCTGCCTCTTCTCTTCATCCCTTACTCAACAAATATATTTATAAGGCATATCCATTGTTCTGGGGTCTGGAGGGACAAAGGTAAGTGAGTGAGATATGTTCCCTTTCCTCTTAGAGCCTCCATTCCTAGAGGCCAGTTATAAAACAGGTAATCTAAAAAACAAATGCAACTCTTGGAACCAGAGATGTATAAAATGCTGGGAACCAGCAAAAAGTGGAACTAGGACTAACTGGAGGCCTGGAAAGGAGTTAGTCATAGAGGGTGAGGAGGGAGTGGGTTTAGAAATACAATGTTCTCACGGATGGAGCTTGAAGGGATTATGCTCAGTGAAATAAACCAGAAGGAAAAAGAAAAATACCCGATGGTCTCACTCATAGGAGGAATATAGGGGAACAAGAAAAGAAAAATAACAATAATAACATCAATAATAAGGACAAAACCACAACTAAACAAAACAAGAATGAACAGAATGAACAGATCAGAGACATCAGGGAGGGAAGAGGAAGGGACTGGGATCAGGGCCGGGATGGAAGGAACACAAAGGAGTGTGGTGATGGTGCATGGGTGAATTGGTGGGGGAAAGTCTAAGGGGATTACAACAAGAAAATCAAGCAAATGTTGTAGGAAAAATAAATTAATTAATAATAAAAAAAGAAATACAGTGTTTCAGGCAGACCATTTGAGGAATTGAGAGAAGTGACTGAAGAATGGTGAGTAAAAGTGAAAGTGGCTTATGATGAGGTTAGAAATATAGGTGAGGGGAGATCACATAGGACCTACCAGGAGACTATTGTTCACCCAATGAAACTTCACCCATTCTTCAGGACTCAGCTTAAATGTCACTCCACAGAGAGATCTTCCATGACCTCAGAGTATGTTTGGTCTGGTTCTGTCTATTATCAATTCCATTGGTACCTTGTACTCCTTCAAGCTTTTCTCTCTACTTCTACAATGTCTGCCTTCCTGAGAAAACTAAAGAGGCAAAGTCATTGCCACATTTATCTTGTTCACTGAGTCATCCCTAGTGGCTAGTGCAATGCCTAAAGAATAGTCAGTTGAGGATAAATAGCCACTGGATTAATGGATGGACATAGTATATCGCTCAATGTCAGGTTTATGTATAAAGAAAATTCACCAAATAGTAATGGCACTCTCTTCTGAATGTTCTCTTTTACATTCCTGTTTTTAATGCCAAAGGGTGATAAGTAACTATCTCTAATTAAAACAAACAGACAAGCAAGAAAAAAGGAGAACAAATAAAATTCAAAACGGATAAGCCTTGTGCTAAAATCTTTAGAGGAAATCTGTGGTTGGGGCCCAAAGTTTGGTGTTAGCAATTTTATTTCCTCTTTTAATTTCTATCTACTCCATCCACTGTGCTCATCACCTAACTATTAAAAACTACTGTTACCACTGCAGCCTACCACAAGAGCTGTAGAGAGGGTCCCCCGATATTAAACCCAAAAGCAAGAAATATGCTTAAGTAGCTATCTACTCAAAACTATAAGGTTAGAGATTACAAAGTGAGTTGACTTAGGGCATTTAATACAGAATAATCCTTCATTGTTCTTTACATACATTCGAGGTTAATTCAGAAATTAAAATGTATGTGTTCATACATTATTAAGACTGATTTAGATTTGAAGTGTTTAAGGATAAAGTCACTGACCTCTTCTACTCTGTGTATAGTCCAGCCCTTCTAAGATTGATAGCTCTGGTTTTTAATCCCTCATGGCTGGAGAAGATTGAAGTGATATGGGAACAACAACGAAATTTATTTTACTGTGCTATCGTAAGCTGACTTTGTATTCTTTGAACCTAGTAAATATTACTGCTGATTTTTTTTCTCTCATGGATCCTTTAGTAGATTCTTCTGAACTACTCTAGTTTTAAAATCTCTTTTCTGTCCCCTCCAACATGTACAAATGCGTTTCTGTTTTAGCTGGATCTGGTATTTTCTTCTACAGTGTATCCGATGGTTCTTCTATAGATCTTCTGAGGTCCTTTTGCTATACCAGTAAACCCCTTGTACAAGATTTAAGACCTCTTTCCAGGGTCTCCTTAGTTCATGGACAAGACTCATGTTTCCTTTCTTCCAACAGACTGTAAGAACACAATTATTTCCTAAATGAAACCCCATTCTGTTACCTGTGCCCCTCCATATTTCTTAAGTGTTATTAGACCAATACTGAAGACTCACATTAAATCATCTGATATTTTTCCAATAAACAAACCCTCTAATAAGCTTTCTTAGTATCATTAAAGGTCCCTCTTTTGATTGGGGTTAGAAGATATATTTCCTACAGATATCCTCACCAACGGAAAAAGAGTTCTACTCCAAGAATGCACTCTCCAAAACAAACAAACAATAAAAAAGCTCTTCCAAAGTCTTGCTCAAAGTTCAAGCATTCCAATTCTTTAACACCTGTGAAGTATGTATAAGACTTTAGAGTTAAATAATGTTCTTGACTACATTTTTCCCACAAAATATAAAGGGTTAGATGAGGTGAGGTCTTATAAATGTATAAGGTAAAAGCCTATTAGGATATAATTTCCCTGTATTTGAAAGTGCAGGTCATATGTATGTTAAATATCAGTGGGTAGAAAACTTGTTTATCTAAGGTGTTTAAGTAAACCTTAGACCAATAATGGCTGACATCTAGCTATCCTGACCCAGAAGCAGCCAGTTTTAAAAAAATAAGAATAAAATATAAAAACTAAGCTGACCCATCAGAGGCTGAAATTGTTGGGGAAGACTTTAGAGATTGAGCTGAGGAAGTCACTAGCAAACAAACTGCAATATTAATCTTCCCAGATGGATCAGAATCCATACTACCTACAATGTATAATTTAAAATTTCCAGTTTTCAGCAAAAGTAGTAACAAAACAAACAAGCAAAAATATCAGAAAGATATGAGCCATACACTGGGGGGAGGTGGGAGTGAGAGATGCAGTCAATAATAACTATTTTTCAGGGACTCTATGAGCTCAGCAGACAAATTTTCATAGTACCTGTTACATGTGTGTTCACAGAACTAAAGCATGCCATACTCAAGCAATTAAAATATGGCATAACAGCATACCAAATACCAAATAAAAATGAAGATATATTCAATAACTATAGCTGAAGATATGCAGACAATAGAAAAAAAAACTAAATGGAAGCTCTGGAGTTAAAAAATAATTGAAATGAATAATTCACTAGAGAGGATAAATAGTAGATTAAACTAGGCAGTACAATAAATAAATTTAGAGACAATAGAAAGAAAAATAAAAAGAATAAAATTGAACAGCTCAGGAAAAATCAAGTATGCTAACACATATATAAATGAAAGAAGAAAGAAAATATATTTGAAGAAATATGGCTGAAAATTCCCAACATGATTAAAAACATGTTAAAATAATCTCAATCAATTCCAAATGGAATAGACACAAAGTGATTCAAACCCAGGCACATTATAGCCAATTTGTTGAGAATACGAGACAAAAAGAAAATCTTGAAAATAGCAAGATTACACAATACGATGAACACATGACTTCTTGCCAAAAATATGGAGACTTTCAGGCAGTGGTAAATCATAGGGAAAGTACAAAACTATAAAAAGTAAAAAACAAAATTGTCAGCCAGGACTACTGTAATCAACAAGATATCATTCAAAAAAGGAGAAATAAAACATTCCCACAACAATAAGGACAGACTTTTTTTGCATGTGAAAATACAAGTATAACAAATAGTGAATTGAAAAGAAGGTTGAAAGGAAGTGACACTAGACAGTAACCCATATCCACACAAAGAAACAAAGAAAAAAATATATTTGCTTAAGTGATTTAGGAGTGAGTTACATAATTATAAAATTGTATTATTGGACTGAAGTGTAAAATGTAGTATAAATATATAGCATAAAATATTCTATAAATGTAGTTTTTCCTTTCCTCTTCTAAGTTTCTTTAAGGAACACAGAATGTATGACAATAAACTATAATATCATATAATTGATTTTATGCGTTTGTAAGACATCAGGATGATGTATATGGCAATAAGAGCACAAAGGAGTGGAAAGGGATTAGAACTACATTTGAGCAAGGCTTCTATATTTTATTTTTTTTAATCTTTTTTTTATTAATATAAAATTAAAAAAAATTTACATATACTTGCCATCAATTGTAATCCCCATGTATTCCCCATCACCATCTCACCAGTGCATCATCACCTCAGTCCCTCGTGCTCCCATCTTCCCTCAACCCTCCCCCTCCCCTCACCACCAAGTGTCCCCAGTCCGTCCTTGTCTCCTCATTTTTGGTTTTTGTGTCTTTATTGCTGTTATTGTTATTATTATTGCTCTTATTCCTTTCCTTGATCCTTATTTGGTTCCCTTATGTTCCTCCTAAGGGAGGAACCATCTGGTATTTTTCTTTTAAGGCTTCTATATTTTAGAACCAAGTTGTTATTGATATAAAGTAGATCATAACAAATTAAGGTGCAGAGTATAATTCTTAGAGCAACTGCTAAGAAAATCACTCAAAAATACAGCTAAAACATCAACAAAGGAATCAAAATGGTTCATTGAAAAGGGACAAAAGGACAAAAAAAGAAAAACAGATTGTCTATTTTATGAGAAAGCAAAATGACAGATGGAAATCCAATCATAACTATATAACTTTAAATGTGAGTGAATTTAACACTCTAATCAAAGGGATAGGTGTCACACTGGATGAAGTCTAACACATTTGAAAGTCTGATCAAATCCAAACAAATTTTACAGTTTAGTTAATAGCATCATACCAATGTCAGATTTCTGGTTTTGATATTGCACTATGGTGATGTAAGATACAACATTAGGAAAATCTAGATAAAAGACATGTGAAATGCTTTGTCATATTTTTGCTATTTCTTAAATTATTTCAAAATATAAAAATGCTGTTCAAAAATTCCAACACATGTGGACTGATCTAATTTACATGCACAATTTTCATTCTAAAATTATATTCAAAAGAAATAACAAAGGAGTCATAAGGGAAAATTATTGGGTAAGTTCACTTTCATCTGGATGAAATTATTGGTCACTATTGTCAGTCAGTGATGGCATTTTCAATTCCAGTTATAATAGGCACTGACTCATCCTTGTCCCCCCCCCAAAAAAAAAGAATCCCCTCAAAACTCTCTATAGTAGGAATAGATATTTTAGGTTTCTGCAAAATGAAGATATTTCTCTGTCTGGCAACCACATGAAACACGAGGAAAATGTTTCCCCCTCACAATTAACTCAGTCTTGGAAACCTAAGTTATATAACCACTAGCACAGATGCTCATAAACAGTAGCTGGGGTTTTCTTGCTTTTTTTAAAACTAAGCTGAATAACCAGTCTTAGTGAGTGTAGTCTTTCAAGTCTGAAGCAAGAGATACGAAACTCACAATTTATTTTTCCCTCTTTATTTTTTTTTCCTTTTTGGCTGCTCAGTCATGAGAAACTTCCTGTAATGAGAGGGACATCTTTATGCACTTTCCAACACGTACTTGCCTTTACAATACAGCTGTTGGTTTTCATAGTGTGTGGTCTGTCCAAAACCCTCCTAGTGATGTAGTCAGGGCAAGATGAACCTCTTTGGGAAAAGTGACCAAGAACCAAAACACAGACTAGAGTGTTTTGTCATTTCTCTCTCCCTGCACGGAATGATAGGACAACAGGAAAAGAAAGACTATTATTAGGTCTGTGCATCTGGAGGAAAGAGGGATAGGATTGCAAAGGATCCTTTCTTCATTCCCTCCATTTCACAGAGGAGGGAACAGGGGGCTCAGCACTGAAGGAATGGCAGGTTTCTCTAGCTGCTCTAAATTCAGGTCTGTGTCCTTTCTCTGGCTGTTTTTAGTCTTGAACCTCAATTTCCTTATCTGTAATATGGGGAAAATGGTCTCCATAGCTCACAGACAGCAGGAGGGTGAACTGAGAAAATGTATGTAAGTTATCAAGCACAGTACCTAGCAGGTCATAACTATCCAAAACTACCATTTGCTATTGATATTTTTGTTTATGAAGCTGTCTTTCTCTAAACTGCCTCAATTTCCTGAGACTCAAAAAAAAAAAAAATTTCCTGAGACTCATTTACATTGAGACACTGATGTGTCCCAATATCCAGCATGACTGAGAAAACTACCAAGTTTTCCCAGTGTATTACTGTTTCCATCAACATCAAACTTACATCAGTTTTTATGTCTTACATAGTTTTATATGTTATATAGTTACTACGGTGTTACTAAAGTTTTAAATTTCTAAGTTATTTTGTTGGTGTTTTTTTAAATTTAGGTTAAGCAAAGTTTGATATCACCAACAGTCATACATAAATGAAGACGCAGTAGAGATGAAAATAGGTAGGAGAGCTGCTCTATGCTAGAACTGTCTCTCAAACCATACACTCCATTAATACAGAAAACATGATGAGAGATCATCTCTGGTTCCAAGAAATATAAAAGCCACTAGAGATAAAGGCACAAATCAATTAAATAGGTCTGATGGAAACCACCTCCCCTATCCCACAATGAATCTCAGGTGTCTCGCACCCGATGGCCACTCTTCACTTTGGATTGTCTTTTTCTACGTTATTTTTATTCCTACGCTCTAACATTGTTTCTTTATCTCTCAAATTTGTATCCTTGAAAGCTATTTATTTAAACAGACAAGCTACTAAAGTTTCAGAGAATTAAAAAAATCTAATAAAAATAAATTTTAAAAGTTTCAAAGAAGGATTTCATAGTATAGAATTGGAAACGCTTGACAGAAAAGATAAATGACTGAGCTGATATTGAAATCAGGAATGGACAAAGATGTCTGGAAGGGGGATAGGAAACATTCCCTTGAGGAAAAGGCTTTGGGCAGGAAGCTGCTGCCGTCTGGGGCACCTCCATTTCAACTCAGACTGGACCTTCTGTAGCTTAGTCACTATTAATTCTTCAGAATTCTTCCCGAACTCTTTAAGTGAACCATCTCTTAATTTATCTACCTGGTTAAGACCCATGCATTTCTCCTTGATATCTCTGACCACAATGTTATATATACAGGTTTTCCCCACTATCTGAAAGTAGAAGTTCCCTTGAACTTCTGTGTCAAAGTAGCACAAAGCAAAGAAGTAATTACTGTTCACATAGGTCAAATTTTTTTAGCATCCCCAGACCCAAGAAATAACCTCAAAATTACATCAAATAGCACATAAAACTAAAATGGAACTAACTGAGCGTAAAAGTAGGAATGTCATGATAAATACACAACCTGCAGAGAGTAGCTCCAGGGAAGGAGTGTGGTGGGGCCGCTCTCACTGGTCAGCGTGTTTCTGTCTCTCAGATGGCTGCTGCAAAACCAATGCTAAACACCACTTTTGCCTTTGCCTTTTGTCATAAGAGCAAAGATCCTCTTTGGATTTCTTTCAGTTAGCGAAACAGGGATCAATATAGGGGTTTCTGAAAAGCAAAGTGGCAGAAGCGCAAACTTTCAAAAAGCCTCAGATACCTGTATTCCTGTCACTGAGAGTGTATACCTAAGCTGTGTGCAGCAGTGGGCAAGTTTTGTGTCCACTCTGGATTCCTGCAGGGCCCAGAGTGACCAGTCAGTTACTCTTGACTAAAGGATAATGAACAAACTTGGGAATGTACAAGATAAAATGGGGGAAATGGACCAGACCATAGATGAGGTCTTCTTTGAGAAATAGGGAGAAGTAGAGCCCATTTCCTGAACTTAGAATGATGAACTGGAATCACTAATTTGAAAAGTTCCCATTTTTCAATATTTCCAGGCTTTGGGTACTGTGATAAGTGACGTACACCATCTCTTCATAACATGGGAGCGATTATTAGCACCATTTGAGACAAACAGGCTTACAAAAGAATGTCAAAGGAGAATGATTTGTCTAACTGACTACTCAAATTGAAACAGTTTGGTAAGCACACATTTCACAAGAGAAGATTGTCTATCAGAAGTCTAAGACACTTCCCCCAGGCCATTCAGGTTATCACGCCTATGCTGACCTTAGAATCTTGATCCTCTGTCTGCTAAATTCTTTCTTTCTGTATTATGCTGCCACTCTACAAAGACCCTGAAGGACAGGCAGAGATTCTGAGACATACAATAATCAACAACATTTTGAAAGACAATGCAGAGATGATGGACGTGACACTTAGTATGAGTTTGCTCTGATGAAAGTGACAATTTGTATTAATTTGTTGTGATAGAAGTGATACTTTCTATTAGTTTGCTAACTGATCAAGGAATAAAATGCTTAAGATACACTGTGTATCTTAAACAATAGAAACTTGTTTCTCACAGTCTGGACACTGAAGTCGAGATCAAAGTAGCTTACATACTTGTTTCCTCTGGTGTCCTCTCTTCCTGTGTCTTCACATGGTCTTTCCCATGTGCCCACATAGCCCTAGTGTCTCTCTGTGTTTCCAAGTTTTCTCTTTTTATAAGTTCCTCAGTCAGATTAGATCAGCATCCGTCCTAAGGGTCTCATTTTAACTCTTACTTCTTTAAAGGTCTTGTGTTCAAATATAGTCACATTCTGAGATGGGAGCATGAGGAGGGGTTAGGACTTCAGTGAATGAACTTGGGGATGGAGGAGAAATTCAGTTTATAACACATTTCAATAACACAAAAATAGCAGTTAAAGAAGCAATAATTAATGGTGACAGATGATACTGGGGGAAGAAAGGGAGGACTAGGTGTGATGTGAAATGCAGCTAAGTAGGACTGTGGAGGTGATAAAGCCCAGGTAAGGACACAGAGACCACACAGCATCTTTTAGATGAGCCAGCCTCCCGGGTTTTGTTATTTGAAAAGCACCCACACCCCCACACACATTCTATAGAAATGAAACACAGTACATAACATAGTTGCTTTTACTGCTTTAGGACTGGGAGGGACTGATTCAGGTGAACTGTCTATTTTAAGGGCTACAAAACTGGCTGGCCCAGTTTCACATGCTGCATTACAAACCCAACAAGAATGTCTCCTCACTTCCAAGCTGGCTTTCTTTCCTTAACAGTTTGTTTGCTGTTATTTTCCATTGTCTCACTTCTTGGTGGTCAAAACAAGTTGCCATTCTGACTATATTTTAATATCATGAATTTCTGGAGTCGGAAGATTTATTCATAATCACCACCTAGACAGAACACCTTTGTGCAAAACTGTAAGCTGGTGTAACCAGGGCTTAGTTTACCCAGCTAGGGGACAGCTGAATCTATAGCTTCATTCTCACCCAGGTCTCCTTCCTTTCTACCCTCCCATGAGTATTCCCTTCTTCTCCTTCACTTCCTTCACATACTCAGACCAAAAGGAACATATATGTAAGAGTCAATAAATCATAGTTGCCAAGTTATTATTTGGTGGTATAAAATAGGCTCCAGATAGGAATTTGAGGGAAATTTAAAAATGAAATTTTCTCTATGATTATATAAATAAAGTAGAAGTAATCTTTATCTTTTATTTTTTTCTAGGTTTAAATCATAGTAAGTTGTTCTCTTACAAATACTATTTAAAAAATTCATCACCCTACACAGATCTTTATAGCAAAATAGCATATTGACAAGTGTTAAATAAATTCAGTTCATTTTCTGAAAATAAAAGTCTACCTTTCATTTAAGAAAAACTGATCATGGTAATGCACTCACCAACAACTTTTAAAAAATATATCTACAAAGAGTAGCACAAAAGCTGGGAAAAGGAGGGTGTTTTGAGAGCATATTAATTCTATAACTTTCTTCCTCTAGACCAGTCTGAAAAATATGCCCCCCTAGAGAGTTTTGTGGTGGGGTCCACTCCCTCCTTAATTGTTGCCTTTTTTTCAACACTTCTTTATTCAAGACTTACTCAAGATTACCACAGCAGGGAAAGCCATATCTGTTTTTTAAAGTAAACAATCCAGGGAAAACACCCAGGAAAACCGTCATTCTGACTTAAATGTTTCATGAGAGTCATTTTATTACTGAGCGAAGTTATCAACATTTGGGAATTGTTTTGCTTTTCAACTAACACAGTATTTCAGCCAACTACAAGATTGAGCTTTTAAAATAAGGATTTGTTTCAATAAATGTATTTTTTTAAAGTTTTTTTTTTTTATTCATACAAGAACTGGGGTACAGGCCAGAAGTGTGGGGGGTGAGAGGATCCACCAGAGACAGAGTGGGGAACAGAACAGGCAGACTGACTGAAATACACGGCTGAGGGGAGCAGCGGGCAAGGCAGAAGAGGTTTGCCGCACCATGTGGGTCACCTCCCAGCGGCAGCAGGGATTGAGCTCCAGCAGGGATGGAACTTTTGCTGCAGTGGTTGCGTTTTGCTTCATCGTGCATTACTTAACTCACTGCGCCACCAGGGCGAGCCCAGTTCCAATAAATATATTTTTTAGATTGAGGTCACATTAGGATCCCTAGTCAGGAATCACCCTAGTCAGTGCATCCCCCACTGAATCACCCATAGTCCCTGGCCCCCCATAGTCTATTGTGCTTCCTTCCCTCTTTGTTCTTACCCTTCTCTCTGCCCTCCCCACTCTGAATGCCTCAGTTCTGTAGTCAGTTTTCAAGGATTAGTTTTTAAAGTTTGTTTTTATCTGACCCTCAGTTTAGTTTCTCTATATTTCACACACTAATGAGGCCATCCAGTACTTTTCTTTCTCTTCTGACTTATTTCACTTAGCACTATCCCTTCCAGCTCCACCCATATTAACACAATGGTATGAGCAAATCTTTTTGATCACTAGGTAATATTCCATTATATTGGGTTACTGGAAAATTCACTACATTTTTTTTAATGTTTTTCAAGCAAAAATGTGTCGTGACTTTTCCAACATTTTAGTATACATATACTACACCACCACTGAGACTCCTCCTCCTTAGTCCATTGGGCCCCCTTCCCATTTTGCTTCCCATCCTTCCCCTTCCTAGTAGCCTCAATTCTAAAGTCCTATTTCTAGAGTTAACTTAGATTTGGTTTTGTCTGATCATTTTTTTGTTTGTTTCTTTAAACTTCACATATGAGTGAGATCATCTGGTATTTGTTTTTCTCTTTCTGACATTTCTGTAGCATAGAGAACGTTGTTGCAAATGTCAGGATTACATCTTTTGTATAACTAACTAGTATTCCATTGTGTAGGAAACCCTGACTTTTGCAGGGTTACAAGTGCTATAAATAGAAAGCATGCTTCTGAGGAGAGTATCCCTTCAAGATAATCAGTCTATTTTTGTTCTATTGACCCCTTTGGCAGTCAGTAAGCCTGGTACTCCTTAATATAGTTTTACACTAAATTCATTAAATAAAAACATTGGGTTACAGAAGAAACCAAATATACAGAGTTCATAGAGGTTTATCCATTAAATAATACTTTTACATGCTTTGAAGGTTGCAGCACTAAATGAGTAAACTAACTGAAAACTCAGATCTTTTGTACTGCTTATCTCTGTCAGCATCATAATGAATATGTGCACACATCTGAATAGTTCAGTGTTACATATGATAAATGCACTCTGAAATGAGCTAGAATATTGTATTTGATTCAAAATATGAAATTTATATTTCCTTAATCTTTGCTCAAAAAGCTAGAGAATAGTGCCAAGGAAATTAATAAAACCTGTTAGAATATTTCAGTTGAGTGCCACACTGTGAAGCAGCCTCAGCCACTGCAGTGCAAGTTCCATCCCCAGCCAGGGTGGGGACCCACATGGTGCAACAGACCTGTCCCACTTCACCCACTGCTCTCCTCAGCAGCATACTTCAGTCAGTCTGCCTGTTCTGTTCCCCACTCTGTTTCTGGTGAATCTTACCCTCTCCAACTCTGGCCCATACCCCAGTTCTTATATGCATAAATAAGTAAATCTTTTTTTTTTAAAAGTTTCAGTTGAGTTTCTGCTTGTGGATATAAATCCTCAGTGCTTTTGTTAAAATATGAAATTAACAAAAGCAACACTTTTATGTATTCCTCTTTTTAGACAGGAAGAGTTGGTGTATCTAATCCAAAGTCTAAAAAATTTGGGCAAGAATAACATGCAGCATGACTTTCTAAATTATGACCGTGTCACCTTATGGCAGGAGGACATCTCTGGTGCAAAGCAATTGGGAAACATCCAGCCAAAAGCAAATTTCACCACAAAATGTTCCCCTCCAGACCACCCTGCTGTCTGACTCATTGTTTCAATTCATGGACATGTCTGGCCATCAATAGGATACAACTATATCATACTTTAATGTTAAGAGGATTTCTGACAAATGGCTAATGAATTTTTAATATGATTTTGAACTTTGAGAAAATATGAGACTCCATATTACAATAGTATTATTTTAGTTCTTGAAAAGAATCACGTTCATTCTGACAACCAGATATTTTCTAAAGCTCTAAGTTTGGAAAAGGAAATGACTTTTATTTGCATAATGAGACATTACTGAAGAAAGTATATTCTTATAGCAAGGTTGAAGACCCTCTTTTTTTGTGTTTGGTTATTATTACTGAATGTTTTAGTCATTTTCACATGGTAGAGTTATAAGGGCTTAAATTTTATAAAGTGTTGTCCAGTGGCGCATGTACGTGCCTGCAGGAATCTGGAGGAAGTTGAGGGGTGTGACATATATGGGGCACAGGAGCTTACCTAAGTATCCTATAAAGGTAGGTAAAATGGCTGTTAAGGATTCAGACTTGAAATGACAATAATTCCATCAACTAGGACCTAAAGTAAAAGTAACCCAGGACGATGGCTTCTGGAATAGGTAGAGGCATTGAGATTCCTTTAGCTGGATAATGAGTCCAAGAGTTTGAATGAAACGAAGACAGGAAATCAAACCCAAGTGTGACTACTCCTTACTACTCAATAATTACTTTAAATGAAAGGATTCCTATTCTACAAGCTCATGAATTTCCAAGCATTTTGTTATAGGTGATTTATTTTGTTTTTTGCTTAGTGTACCTGTCCTTCATTTTAAGACTTTACTTATTCTTTAAAAACGTTCATTCATTTTCTGGATTTTCTCCAAGCATTAAGACACACAGCTGGAGAAAAACCACTTCAACTGGCAGATTGAGTTTTGAGAAAGTGAATCTAAAATAAGACCAAAATGGTTCTCAATCCTAGACAGTGTCCTTTTAAGTCAACTTACATCCCCACTCCAAGAAATGACTTCTTTTCACCTCATTTCACACTCTTGCCCTCCCCTACCTTTAGTTGGTGACCTCCTCTCCTTTCACGGAGAAGAAAGCTCCAGAAGTTCCCCTTCTTCCCACCACCAAATCTGCACATGGGTTCTCTTCTCCCTTTTACAAAGGAGGCAGAGTTGTGTTTCTCAAGACAGACCTAACTCCATCAATGGCTATCTATATGCAAAATCTATTCCCTCATTGAGGACTTTACTCTAATGACCATGACTTTCTTTTCTAAATCATTAGATTTTATTTTCTACAGGATAATTTGACTGGCAAGCCTGTCAGTCTCCCTTTACTTCATATTCCTGTCTCATCCATGTCTCCATTTTTTATTTATTTACTTATTTTTGCTGTGTTGCACTGCAGATTTCTCTGAAAGGTCATTTGTCACTGTAGGGTCAGAGAAAATTATCAGGCTTTTCTGCCCTCCCACCATTGGTGTGGTGTCAATGATGGGCACTTGTGGTACTGCACGCATGCCTAATGAAGGGTGTAACAATACCTTGAAGTTATTAATTGAACCTGAATTTCCATTGTACATTGAAAATAGTGGTTTAGAACACTGAATTAAAAATCAGAGATGTTCTAGTGTTATCCCTTTGATGTCTAGGTTTTTGATGTTTATGACCTCAACCAATTTTAAATTTATCTGTCTCTTCATGAAAGTTGAATAGAGGGCCTCCCCTGGTGGCGCAGTGGGTTAAGCAACGCACTATGAAGCAAATCGCAGCCACTGCAGCACGAGTTCGATCCCTGCTGCCGGCCAGGGGG
>JAGFMF010011659.1:8620870-8634125 GCA_019455555.1 Galemys pyrenaicus | reverse complement strand
TGGTGGGAATGCAAGCTGGTCCAACCATTATGGAAAGCAGTATGGCGGTTCCTCCATCTACTAAGAATGGAACTTCCATAGGATCCAGCAGTCCCACTCCTAGGAATATGCCCAATAGACACAAAAACACTGATTCAAGAGAATACCTGCACCCCTATGTTTATGGCAGCACTCTTTACAATAGGTAAGACCTGGAAACGACCTAAATGCCCAAAAACAGATGAGTAGATTGGGAAGCTGTGGTACATATACACGATGGAATACTATTCAGCAATCAAAAACGAAAAACTAGATGCATTCATAGGAACATGGATGGAACTGGAAGGGATTATGCTCAGCGAAGTAAGTCAGAAGGCAAAAGGAAAATACCAGATGGTTCCTCCCCTAGGAGGAATATAAGGGAACCAAATAGGGATCAAGGAAAAGAATAAGAACAACAACAACAATAAAGACACAAAAACCAAAAATGAAAAGACAAGGACAAACTGGGGACACTTGGTGGGGCGGGAAGAGGGGAAGGGTTGAGGGCAGACGGGAGCACGGGGGACTGAGGTGATGGTGCACTGGTGATATGGTGATGGGGAATACATGGGGATTACAATTGATGTCAAATATATGTAAATTAAAAAAATTTATACTAATAAAATAAATAAATAAATAAATGTTGTATAATTACAAAATCGAAACCTAATGACAATAAATCAAAACAACCAACCAAGTTGCATCTCCAGTCAATCAATTTTTTCCTTCATTTGCTTTAGCCTTCCTCTCTGAAGGTCTCCTCCAAGATCCTGCAGGTGGGAATTTCCAAATCACTACTGATTTAGTACTACCTTATCCAAATTAGTATTTACTTAAATAAACTCTTAAGTTTTGTAATATGCCTCAGTATATCTTTTAACAAGTGTAATTACAATTTAATAAAATCTACATGTGAATTTCTATATATAGAAAAAAATGTCTAGAAGTATGAAGATATGCACATACATGAATTCCCGGTCTCTTTATGCTGATTTATGCTAGGTACTCAGTAGTGTTTGTTGATTGAATACATGAATAACACAAGTAGTTAACCCTTAGAAGGATTATAGGTAATTTCTTTCCTTTTTTTCTTTGCAATTTCTATATTTAATGAAATTTAAACAGTAAGCAGGAATTACCTTTGTAATAAACAAGACTATTATAAAACAGCATTAGGAATTTTGGAATGAAAGCAGTAAATATTGACATCTAGCAATACAATGGCAATCTAGTAAATTCTTAAAGGTACAATGACTTGCTAATCAATTATTTGATATCAGAAAACTGCAAAGTTCTAAGACATTTAATTTCCTTATGTCATGAAATACTTTGAGGCTTTTTTTAAAAACTTGTTATTTTTTTTAAACTTCTTAAAGGTGTTTTGAAATTTGTGCATGTTGGCAGAACATGTGTGCATTATTCTGGGGAAGGGGTCTCCAACTTTCATAAAATTTGTAAAATGATCTGTGATTACAAAGTAGGGGTGACTGAGAATAACTAAAGCTATAAAATCTGCAAGAGAGAGAGGGAAGGGGGAAAATGATGGTAAATAAATGGCATACTATATAAAAAGGAACTACAACTAATTCTGGCTTCCTTTTTTGGGTTCCTGAAATATATTTTTTTAATAAGTAAATGATGTGATTCATGACTTTGCTTTCTATGGATTGATACTAGGAATAATATTCTTGGCTTAGGTCAAATTATTTCTATGGAATGAACATTATCAGGTATTAAAAAATCTATTTAACAGTTTCTGTTTTCCAAATTAAGAATTAATGTAAAATGCTTCAAAGGTGTCTTCCAGTGCTAAAAAGAAGCAGTTCCTTGTCCCATAAAATAACGCTTGCCCTACAGGAAGTTTGTAAAGCTGCTTTGAGCAAATGCAGATTAAACACTTCTCTATTCATTTCACAATTATTGCCTAATTTTAAATTAGCTGTTTCTCCACTCAACAAAAGAAGTAAAGAAATAACTTTAAAAAAAAAACAAACAAAAACCAACATTAAACTTGACTGGCTAGGGAACTCTGAAATATAGATTTAAAACTCTTAATGTTATATATATTTTACTACTATTCCCTGAAACTATCTTTTGGGTTACAATTCCAGACTTATACAACAAACAGAAAACAAAAACAAAAACAAAAAACAAGCCAAAACACAAATTCTCCTTGAACCCAAAAGGATTATATTTGATAACATCCTAAATTGAGAATTGACATCCATCCCCAAATTACACCTCCAATATCCCCATATGCCTTGACATCATCAACCTGTGTGAACAGCATTTCTTGTTCTAGTTTTTGAGGTGAAAATTACTTTTAAGACAAAAGAGCGTAAGTTATAGGAGACTTAGATATGTTAAACCAAGATTATTTCAAATCCAAATGCCTTTTTTTGTTACTGCTTCTTTTAAAACAAAATTACTGAAATAATATTCACCCTCAAAACTTAACTTTTTTATTTGATTAAAATTTTCCAGCATCTAGTTTTGATTCTGTCTCCTGGCATGTAAAATAAATTAGGGGAAGGGCTAATGGAATACCAGCCAGTTTACAATTCATTTTTCAATATTCTTTCTTTCCCCAAACTCTGCCACACAGAAAATGTAACCGAAATGACATTTTGTTTTTTAGATTAAAACGTTAAATGAGTCAACAAACTCCTTAGCCAAGACAGATCCTCAGGGCTGTCAAAGCCGGCTGTACACGTCTGGGGTGGGTGACACCGCATGGCGTCATGTGGAGAGTAGAGAGCACATCACCGTCCATTTGGAATGTTCACATTCGTTTAGTTTTCTCTCTGGGCTGTCATTGAAGAGCCCCCTTATGGTTCGACTCCACCAGGCATTTAGCCCCGGGAAAGCAAAGGGGCACTGGTTAGAAGCAAGATTCCTGGTCTTACTTTTATCAAAGGCAGGGGACCGCGCGTTTTGCAAAGCAGGGAACACCAGGTTTCCCGTGTTCCTTCCTCCTTCCAAGTAAGGCATAAACTCAAAGCTAAAAGGGTGGGAGAGAGAGATGGAGCGGGGAAGAGTAAATGTAATGCTTACAGTTCCCAGAGTTACATGAGATTCCTCAGGTTCCTTTGTGCCTCTAGTTTTCCGTCAGGATCCTTTTTCAGTCCCAGGACCACAGAGAAGTAAAAGACTCCTCTTTGGTAGGAGGGGCTTAATGTGGGCTGGATTACTTTAGTTGCTGCAGAAGCGGTTGTTGGTTTTTTTATGTGTGCTTCTTTTCCTTAAGGTGGCGTTAAAGAGGAGAGCTAGAGTATTGTTTTCGCAGAACATATTAAAGGTAAATGTTTAGTTATTAGAACAATGAGTTTGAAGTCAGAAAACATGCTTAAAAAATAAGTTAACCAGACCCATTATTTGAGAGAGAGAGAGAAGAGAGAGAGAGAGAAACTTCTTGTCCTTGTCTTACTGCTTCCTCTTTTGTATTTTTAAAGCAAGTAAGAACAAAATTGGAAAGATGAATAAACAGTATTTTTTAATTATTTGAAAAGGCAACTTTATAACAAGCCCAAAATATAAACTATGCATTTTGAAGAACACTTTAAAAAGCAATTCCCTTCAAGATTCCCTCCCCAGACGCAAAACACCCGAGTTGGTAAGTGTGCGTTCATAAACTTATGGTTAAAGGCATATCAAAGAATATATAATACTTATGTTGAGTTTTCAGTGGTGGTGGAGGAGGATCAAATCAAGTTGAGTTATAAATTTGCAGTGTAAATTCCAAAACCTATGATCACTGTCATAAAGAATGTATACTGATTAAATTTATCTATATTCCATAAGAATTGGTTAGTTGCTTTAAAGATTGATGTTCATTTAGTATATTTTGTTTTCAACCAAGGATCTTCTGAATTTTCCTTTAATCAAAACTGAGTTTTCTCTTTTGTAGTATTTCAGAGAATATAATTTCTGCAGACTCTATCATTAAATATGGATTATTTGCTTCCTGTAGTCCAAGTATCACATCCTTTTGTTTTTCTATCATTCAGCCGATGTATATTTATGAGTGCTATTTTTTCTTGTTGTATTAGATGCTTAATTATAATATAGTGTCCTTTATATCCTATTACCTTTTTAAATGTTCCTAATTTTTTTTGTTGTTGTCATTTATTATTTATATAACTGTCTTCTAACCTTTAAGTCATTGCCTGTCTTTACTGATAAAGTGAATCTTTTGTAAAGAGTGGAAAGTTGAACTTTGTTTTTGTAGGGTAAATGGAAAAGTAATCAGGCTTTTCCACCCTCCTGTCGTTGGTGTGATGATGGACACCTGAGGTCCTGCACACATGCCTAAGTGGGCATGCGCAAGTGAGTTTGCCTGGGCTTAGACATGGGCATATAAGGGTGGCGTCACGAGGACGCCAGCAGAACAAGAGCAGCAGAGCAGGGGAGAGACAGAAGCGGAGAGAGAAAGATGTGCAGGACTGGAGTTGGTAGGCCTCATAGCCCCAACCCCCACCTGCCTGCCATGTACCTGGTCGCTACTGATAATGAAAGCATAAAAAGCCACCCAAGGCTCTAGCACTCCTTCCTTTACCTGTCTGCCTGGAATCATCGAGAATTTGCTCTGTGCCCTTCCTGGCACCACAGTTTTGAAATCCATTCCATCACTATACATCTTTTGAGTGATGAGTTCAGGCCATTTACATGTAAGGTGGTTATTGAGATAATAAGTGCTTATTGCCACTTTGTTATGTTTTGGTTTTTCTTGTCTTAATTTTGGGGGGGGACTTCCTATTATGTTTTAAGTTCCATTTCTGTTGTCTTACTCTTCTGTCTTGATTGTTGATTTTGCTGGGTAAAGCATTGGATTATTTTAAAATTTCTCTAGTCTCTCTGTGCTTGTAGTTTTTCTGCTGAAAAGTCCTTTGACAATCTGTTTGGTGTTCCCTTATAGGTTACCCCTTTGACCCTTGATATTTTTAATAGTCTGTCCTTGGTTCTTGGCTGCTTTATTATTATGTGTTTTGGTGTTTGTCTAGTGGGTTTTTGTTTTTGTTTTTGTTTTTTGACTCTGGGCTTTTTGGATCGTAACCTCTGGTTCATTTCACAGGTTGAAATGGTCTTTATTGATTATTTTTTTAAGTAGATTTTCTTTTTCCCTTCTCCTGGGATCCCCATGATATAGATATTACTTCTCTTTAACTTGCCCCCCCACACTATTTTCATTCCATTATCTCTACCTTGTTCTATTCTTGTTATACACCATTGTTTTGAGTTCATTAATTCTTTCCATTCCTTCTGTCTTTCTGTTAGAGACCTTCAGTTGTATTTTTAAAATCAGCTATAGTGTTTATTAATTCCATCATTTCTAAATGTAGCTACCTCATATTTTCATTATTTTTCTTCTGTCATTTTTTTGTCTTCAGTTGCTTTTTAAGTTCCATCAACATTGTGAGGACTATTGCCCTGAATTCCCCTTCCATCATGCTTCACAATGCCACTGAGTCCGAGTATCTTTCAGGGATTTTTGTTCTGGCATTTGTGTCCCTCTTACTCCATTTTCACTTTTGTATGGATTTTAGTAGGGATAGATTTTCACCTTTATTTTTTTCACATTGTGGAGTAGTTGGGGGATTGGTACTTGAGAAGGATAGTAGGTATAAAAGAGGACCAAGGCAATAGGTATCAAAAGATCACTTCCAAGAGACTTAGAAATTTGAACTTCTTATGAAGTATTTCTTGGTGGGGGTGGTGGGTGTTTTGAGTATCTCAGCCCGGGCTTCGGTAGTAGCCTCTTCTACAGGGAAGGTCAGGTTTTCTGACCCAACTTAGGTTGTAGCTATTCTGTGTTATGAACTTCCAATTCATGCCAGTACTGCTCACTCTGCACCCACATCACTACAGCTCTTTAGTAACACACCCCCTATCGTGGATGCCTCCTTATGCACCCCTTATCCTGTTCAGTGCTGGGCCTTAGGAGCTCTGATGTAGGCCTATGACCAGGTCAATAGCAATAGGGCGTCTCTGTACTGTAGCCACTCCTCTCGCTGTGGTTTGTATTTGTAGCAGCAAGAAGGAGGCACCGAAGCAAGTTCTGGGTGGTTCTAGCAGATGGGGGGTAAAGGAAAGGAGTCTTGGAGCCCTCGGTGGCTTTTTATGCTTTTATTACAGAGGTGGCATCAGGTACATGGCAGGCATGGGTGCTGGGAGGCTGGCAGGCTGGCAGGCCGCCCAGCCCCCGCGCATCTCACTTTCTTGGCTGCTTTGCTGCTCTTCTATTCTCTTGCTGCTCTCACTGCTGCTGCTCATTGGTCACTGCTTGTTCGTCCTGCTGTTGCTCATGTTAGTACTGGCACCCTCATGATGCCCATAGAAGCCCGTGTCCAAACTCAGGTGCGCCCACTTGCGCATGCCCTCCTAGGCATGTGTGCAGCACCGCAGGTGTCCATCATTAAATTAATGGCAGGAGGGCAGAAAAGCCTGAGACTTCTCAGACCCTACAGTCCACCCCCTCAGGGTTTTCCACCATACAAAATATTTCCCTGGGCAAATATGAACAATGCAGCCATGACCCACAAAAATAAATCCAACACAATTGAGCAACACAACAAAATATAACAGAATACAAATAAACTTAAGCAGGGCACCAACCTAGGGACAATAGACAAGATTATTGGCACCAGCAGATGATCCACCACATTTGCTGCCGAAGGCACTGATCATATAAGGCAGGAACCACTCACGGCATCTGCCGCCTCAGGCCAGGAGCCGTCAGGCTTCCCGGCCTTCTCTGTCTGTGGTCTCAGCCACAAGCCACACCCACCCCCAGGGTGCTCTCACTCTCAGGATTGCGATAAACTTTTGGGGGTAATCGCCCAATCCCCAGGATACTCTCTGCTGTCACTCCAATACCATGTGACACGCAGCCCCTACACTCAGGCCAACCCTGTGCACACGCACACGGGTTGGGGATCTGTGGATACAAGCTCCACATGCGGCCTCTCGAGTCCCCTTTTTCGGCTGTGGGCTCCACCACAAGCCACGTTCCCTTCCCGTCCCCCAAGGACAGTTCCTCAGCTCCTCACCCTCACTTAACAAGTGGGGCATCACCTACAGGTGATTTAAAGAAACTCACCAGACTTCTTTAATAAACCTAGGCTGCTTACCAGCCGCTCAGGGCTTCCCAATCTTAGTGCCAGCTTTTGCCTTCTCTAGGCTTTTTCAGGCTGCTTTCGGTCATCAAGGCCCACTGGCCATGCCTCTCATCTCCTGGGGTGTACAAACAATCATCCACCCCCAGGGTCCCACAAACATAACCTGCCAAATTTTCCCAGCCTTCTGGCGGGATTGTCAGTCCAAGTCCATTAGTCCTTTCCTTGCATCAACAGTGGGCAAGCTCTGAATCGTGGTCCTCTTTCAGTCTGCTGCATCAGGGGTCATGGGCTGGTCCTCGCGGGCGTCTCCTCCTCCTCTTGAGGTCTTGTCCCACAGCTCCTGGACCTTGTCCACCTCCTGCACTCCTGCAGCATCTCTCACTCTTACCACAGCGTCCTGGTTTTTGGCCACCTCTTGTGCTGCCATGGCTCCACCAACGTTACATGTTCGTGGCCTGCCACCTCTCAGTCCCTCCTGCAGTCTCAGAGGACTCCGCACCCATCTGCATTGACCCATCCTGCCAACTATGCCAACTGTAGTGGCCAGGAAGGTGTACAAAGCAGGTTTGGGATGATTCTTACCAGACGGGTCAAGGAAAGAGTCTTGGAGCCCTCGGTGGCTTTTTATGCTTTATTTGGTCAGGAACATGGCAGGCAGGAGTCCTGGGGGGGCCGGAAGTCTGGCAGATCGCCAGCCCCCCCCCACCATGCATCTCACTTTCTTGGCTGCTTTGCTGCTCTTCTATTCTCTTACTGCTCTCACTGGTGCTCATTGGTACTCTCGTTGCTTGTTGGTCCTGCTGCTGCTCGTGTTAGTGGCTGCTTGTTGGTACTGGCATCCTCATGATGCCCATAGAAGCCCGTGTCCAAACTCAGGTGCGCCCACTTGCGCATGCCCTCCTGGGCATGCGTGCAGCACCACAGGTGTCCATCATTAAATTAATGGCGGGAGGGCAGAAAAGCCTGAGACTTCTCAGACCCTACAGTACTCTAAATGGGTCACTTAAGGTTTTTCCTGTCCCTTTCCACCATGCTGATCCTCCTATTGTTTACTATGGTAGTCAGTTTTTCCCTCAGGGAAAATTCTTACATTGGGAGGAGGTGCGCCCAGCATCACTCTGCTGGCATCTTGCCAGACCCCTTCTGAGAACTCAATGGTAAATAAACAAATAACCTGATTGAAAAATGAACAAAATTCATACAAAGCAGATAATTCTGCCCATTGCAGAATTATTAATAACGAAAATATAAAAACAATCCAAATCCCATTAAGCCATGAATGGTTAAAAAAAATGTGGTATATTCAATAGGAGATCAAGAGGGAAAAAAATAATAGCAACAACAAAACAAAACAAAAATAAACAGACAACTGTAAATCAGAGATATTCTGCAGGGCAGGGGGGAGGGATTGGGATGGGGTGGGCAAAGCACAAGGGACCGTGGTGATGGTGCATGGGTGAGTTGGTGGTAGAAACTCTATGCGGACTACACCTGAGAAAAAAAAGCAAACATTGTAAGAAAAATTAATTAAAAATTAAAGAATGTGTACTTGACTACCAAAAGAAAAATAAGTTGTATATTCATAATATTCATACAATGAAATATTAAGTAAAAAGGTAGCAGACTGATGATACATACCCATAGAAGAACTTTGAAAACATATGCTAAGTGAAAGTAACCAGTTATAAAAAGTCATATATTATGTGATCCCACTGATATGAAATATCAAGAATAGACAAGTACATGGAGGCAGTACTACTTCTACTTACAGCCTGGAGCACATAGGTAGGGGAAGTTAGATGTGACTGCTAATAGATAGTTGAAAACATCGTTTTATATTGATTTTTAAAATTTAATTATAATAACACACATTTCTCTTTTTCAAGATGAACGCAACCTTTTAACCCACTGCTTGACTAACTTACCTTTACAAATACATAATACTGCTTTTGCAAATAAATATCATTTCATAATTAAAAAAACAAACATGGAAATGGAGCATTGAGACAATTTGACAAAAGTCAACTACAGTAATAAACTAGACCACACGGTAGAAGATGATTTTTCTGAGACTGATGATTCAAAGAATCATCTAGGAACTTATTATCTTAAGTGTTGTACATATTTAATAATGTTATATTAAGATTTACACTTCAAAGTGCTGCTTACCTCACAAACTTACATCTGGACAAGTAGGTTGGTTTACTTAATTGGAGTCACTTTTGCCATCTGAAAGTTATGAAAACAAATTTTGGGAAAGTGATTTAGGCTAATGAAATGTTTTCACTACTTTTAAGTCCTCAGAGAGGGAGGCATGAGAACGTAGGGAAAAGTCTTTCCGATGAATAGGGGTTATCTGCTGGCACTGTAGGCATGACCCCTAGAATAAAGGGGGTTCCTGACAACATTGGCCCAGATGATACTGTTATCCTCCACTAGAAGGAGAGGAAACCATGGACTGACTCTTGGAGAGTAGGTGATAAACCCAAGACTGTCAGTTTAAACTAAATCTAGGACTTTAAATTCATGTCTATTATTATAGCCATTTTCTATACCTTCTCATAGATAAATTAATCGGGCCTTAGAAGCCAAAGAAAGTGCTCCCAAGTAAATAGGAAATGAAAAAGAAAGCTTAGAGTTTTTATATAAATGTGCTTTGCTTTCTTTTATGAAACCTTTGTGAGGCGTGTAAAGCATGCACGGTGGCTCTGCTCTTGCCTCTCCCTCCCAAATAGAGGGTCGTAAAACAGAGGGGTCCTGGGGCCAGGCCTAGCAATGAAGTCTGGATGCCTCAGTGTTGGAGTCAGGGACAGGCTGGAGCCAGAGACTGATCTTGACAAATAGCCTGTGTCCTTATCTAGTAGGATAGCTGGTCTCCTAGCTTGGAATGTTAGCCTAAAATGTTATTTTAAAGGTTGTTATCTTAGGATGTGCACCAGGTACGGGGCAGAAGCCCACCCCGCCAAAATAGATCTCTGGTACAAATTTAAACTTTTGAAATATGTGTCTCTTTAAAACTATTGGCTGTGCCCATTGTGCGGGCTTTTCAACCCCTCAGCTAATTTGCTGCAACCTATGTAAGGGTGGGAAGTTGGCTATAAAAGCTCAGCCCTTCTCACTCTCGGGCCGATCGCCTCAGCCAGACCTGCGTGTCTTGGTACGATCGGCCCCAGCATGCTGGCATAATAAAAGCTCTATTTGACTTTTTCAGCCCTGTGTCTGCACTTTGTTCTTTTGGGTGCCCTCAGAAACTCGAAACTTAACACCTTTTATTGTTTTTAAAAATGTGTATTAGAAAATCTACAAGCTCCACATTAAACATTTTGAAAATGCATGCATATATTCCTTTTGTGTTTAGTTTTTAATGACTGTGGTATTTTTGCCTTCTCCATTCCGAATCATTCCATTGACAAATGTTTAAGTTGTCTGACATTAAATGCAATGCATGGAGAAAGACTAGCATCCTCGACTCAACTTCCTACTTCCTCCACCTCTGCCTTCCAGTCATGTTTGCAAATATAAGGAGGGATGATGGGGGCAAACTTGGAGAAAGGGTGGAAAGCATCTAGGAAGTCTCTGTGTTTACAGAGTGTTGGTAGCCCCCATCTACAGATCAAGAGCAAGTAGCAAGACTTCTAGGGAATAGAGACTTGGCTACATGACAGAAGATAATTTTATGTATATGTTTCTGAGGAAAATATCACAATTTCAGAAAGTCTTAAAGTAGGAAGTTTTCTGTTTCTGTTCCTATTCTGAGGTTACTTTGAAACATCATGATGATTCACCAAAAATATGTTGTTTCTTCCAGGGGTATATTTACAAATCTAGTAGCCACTGAGCAAAGGGATATTCCGAGAAACATCTTACTCCAATGAACTTATGCCCCTTTCTCACTGAGAGGTTAAGCTTCCCTTTAGTCTACCATAAAAGTTGAACGTGAATTTAAGACATATTTCAAAGAAACTACAAACTTCTCAGTGATCTTAGATTATTTGGTTCACTGGTAAAGGCAGGGCTGTTTTTAGTTGGGTTTTTTTCCCCCTGTCTCTGTGATGGGTATTGCTGAGGTTTACAAAATTCAACCTGTGGACCATTTTGGGTGTGACAAAATATTGGTTTTGTGAACAAACTAGAAAACTGAGGAAAATGACGTGCACAGAAATGTTATTTGTCCTTTCAGAGAAATTAAAAGGCTTACCATTATTATGAGGTTATATTCATTTTAAATTTTGGCATTTAATGGTATTTAAAATTTGTATTGGGATTTTTCTTAGAGGACTTAAGGAAATTATTCTCAGCTTTTACTCATTTTCCCTCCCTCAAAGCTTTCTCCACCAGCATTTTGATCCCTTTAGCCCCCAAACCTTCTTTTTGTTACTTCCCTCCAATAGTGCCCCCTTTCCTTTGGGATGCTGTGCGTTCTCTTTGACATGATCTCAAAATAACTTGAGTCAAGTAAGTCTTGCCTGTTTCTCCTTATTCCAGAACTACATAGACTTCTTTTAATTCCAAGAATATCTCATACTCTTGGCTAATGAGCTCACATATCACATTCCTTTCCCAGCATTGCTGCTTTGTTAACATCTACTTAATCTGCAATTTTCTACTTATTCCTAAAATATCTTCCCAGGCCAACACCTGCCTCCCTCCATCCAAAGTCAGTCTTCTCTTCTTTTCCTTCCATTTTGCCTGCAATCCTCCATTTTAGTGCTTCTAATCATTTATGTAGTGCCCACGTTCTGCAGTTTCATGGTGTAGACATCAGTTTGAGAGGGATAAGAAAGGGCTGCCTTGGGTGTTCTGCTGTGTAGCTAACACATAACTGCATGTTTTAATTATTGGTGTTCAATCATTTTTAAATGAATTAATTTCCTCTAATTAGTCTTCTAAGCCTTTTTTCCTTATTTATATTTTTATTCTTGCTATTGGTTTCAACAACTTATCCCAATTAATTGAGAAGATAATGTGATAATCAATACTCCAGTTTCTAAAGCTTGATTGCTCTGTATTAAATAGGTGATAATACAATTTCCCTCCAATGCTTCTCCTATGCTACCAAATCATGCTTTTCAAATTTCTGTGGAAGAATATTTTTAAGGCAAGACACAATGAATTCTGGGACATAATTAACACAGTTTCCTATAGGACATTCTAGAATGAAATTTTAAGATTTTGCAGCATACCTCAACTGGATGATTGGTGACAGCAAGGTTTCCTAATTGTACCTGAGAGCTTGCTAGAGTGAAGTGATTGAAAGTAAGGTAAAGAGAAGAAGAGTGTAGGGTAAATGAAAACTATCAGATTTTTCTGCCCTTGTACCATTAGCATTAATGATAGACCCCTGTGATCCTACTTGCATGCCTGATGGAAAGCGCAAGGAGTAGGGTGTGGGCATGTGTAGGTGGGCGCGCCTGTGCCAAGAGACTGGGCATAGATGGGCGGCGTCATGGGGACACCAGCAGCATTAAGCAGGAGCAATAGCAGAGGTAGCAGCAGCAGCAGCAGTAAAGAGTCTAGAGTATGAAAATTCGCTGGGGGCTTGGAGGCCTGCCAACCTCCCTGTGGCCATGTACCTGGTCGCCTCATTACAACTGATGCAGAAAGATCAATAAAAGCCTGAAAAAGCCACTGAGGGCTCCAGGACTCCTCCTTTACCTGAGTTTTATCAAATGACTACTGTGAGGGAACCCACAATAGAAAACAGCCAACCTCAATTAAAAATAAGACGGCAAGTATTTGTGCTGAGCAATGCCAAAATAGTTACAACAAAATAGTTATAAACATCTACAGCCTTTTCAAACCAAAAATGTTTACAAAACCTAGGAGAGATTTCTATATACTTGTTTTCAAACATATTTATCTACATAATGATTGTCTTGCAACCATCCCACCGGGTAGGTTTGTAACAGGGTGGTCCTAGGAAAAGGGGAAGTTTTAAAAAATTTTGGTTTGCCCTAAGTGGGTGGAGCTGAGGAGGATAAGATTTTTGCAGAGAAGAGAAGGAAGAAAGGAAGATGGATAACAGCAAGGAGACCTGGATGAGGCACGTGGAGCAGAGGGACATGTGAAGAAACTGCGCTTGCTTTTTGGTCTTGGACTGGTTGGAACAGATGTGGGTG
>JAGFMF010011659.1:8581245-8620582 GCA_019455555.1 Galemys pyrenaicus | reverse complement strand
ACTATATTCTTTGTTCTTTCTTTATTGTACCCTAGTTGTATTAAAGTTCCTTTCCATTAAAGGTTTTATGTGTTTGTCTTAATGCGGCGGATGGCAGACCCCATTCAAAGAGGGCAGGCTTGAGGGTTCTGGGGTGCTCCTCTCCCTGCCCTGTAACAGGTTCATCATCGGTCCAAGCAGTCTCTGTCCTCGCTGTCTTCATACTATCCATCGTACTCCACCGCAACACTTTGGCTTCTCCTTCCATGCTGCGTCCCCTTGACGCTAGCCTTATATACCTTGTGCATTAGCCCAGGTGCACCCACTTGCACGTGCCCATCCAAGGCATACGTGCAGCACTGCAGGTTTTCATCATTATACCAATGGTGGAAGGGCGGAAAAGCCTGAAAACTTTTCTCTGACCCTACAATGATCATGTCTAGGGCCATCAGTCTGAAATAAGAAGAGGTAAAAAAGGGCATGCAGAGGAAGGAAATATCTCCATGATAATCTTATAAATTTAGAGAGTTTAGAGTGAACTGTGGGATCAGAATCACCTAACTCATCAATTTAAAGATGAGGCACTGAGATATAAATTGATAGGATTTACACTCACTCATTCCATGATTTTTAAGTGGACCATTAAGATACCTAAAAAATATAATGAACATGAGCAGCATTTAGTGCATTCCTCAAATCGATGCCATCCCAAATTCCTTAAGGCTCTTGAGACCCATGGACTCATAAACATTTGTTCCTACCTTATATAGCTCCTAAATAATTTTTTCTTTCATTTCTAGTTCTAGGGCAAATTCTAAACTGTACAACTGTAGGGTTGTGATAAATCCCTAATTGGTCCCTCTGTATTCAGCCTGTGTAGGGTAGCCAGAGTAGTGACAATCATATCACCAGGATCATTTCCATCATAATATATTGTATTTTATCCTATCAAAATTGTCAATGGGTCTCTCTGGCCTAATAAATCAAAAGAGTTTATTGCAATTGAGAACTATCTGATCCCAATGGGAAATTTTCCTTCTTGTACATATGTTTGTGGGTTCAACTTCAGGCACACTGTGTCATGGGCAAACTGGGTAGGATACGTGAAGTAGTAGGAAGAATTCATGCTTCTTATGAAGGTTCCCAGCCTCACATGCCATCAGCTACAACTTTGCATCTCTCCTTTGTCTACTTAGCACTTATTTTATCTACTCAGCAGTTATTTTATAAAGGATAAGTGATTTCACTTCCCACCATATTAACTTGCTGTGCGAATTACCACACATAATTCAAGAAAAGCTCCTGGAAGGAAATGGACATACTTGTATCTTTGAACTGCTATGAATTTATATATATTTTCCCCACTTGATTTCACAAAGGATTTGATAAGCCACCATCTATTCATTCTTTTCTTCATTTACTCAATTGGTAAACATTTATTTAGCATTTCATTGCACCTATGAAATTATTTGGGATATAAAGAATAAGATGTGATCCTTTACCATGAAAAATCTCTATAGTAGCAAAATAGGCACAATGACTGTATGAAATACAAAAATAGGAATATGACTAAAGGGGAACAGTAAATACTGACTAAAGACTCCAAAACTCTTTCAAGACTTGGGAGTTAGGTCAAAGAGGATAAGACTCCAAATAAGTAAGAGTTACGAAGGCAATGTAAGGAAACAGGAGATTGTCGCAAGTAGAATACTCTAGCAGTGATGATGGTTATTACAGTTGTTCTCATGGTTGTTATTCTAAGATCTGCACCAAGCTAACTACTGATTCTACTGAATTTAATTTTATTTTTTAAAAGATTTATTTATTTATGCACACAAGAACTGGAGTACAGGCAAGAGGCATGGGAGGTGAGAGGATTCACCAGAGACAGAGTGGGGAGCGTAACAGGCAGATCTACTGAAATACACTGCTGAGGGGAGCAGTGGGTGAGGCAGGAGAGGTCTGCCATGCCATGTGTGTCCCCTCCCCGGCTGGGAATAGAACTCGAGCTGCTGTGCCACAGATGCTTCACAGTACCGTGCTAAACCTGCAGTGCCACCAGGGAGGCCTTCTACTGAATTTTAAACTTGAGCAGTTCATGCATACCTATGCCCAAACCCAACTCCTAGACCTGTTCGCCCTGAGCTGTCAGCCTTCTATAGACATCAGAATGTGACAATTCTCAAGTTCCTTACTTACTGGATCCTGACCCAACTTACTTGCTGTAGGGTAGAGGTTGATCAGGTATTTCCACCCTCACATTACTGTGATGATGGACACCTGCGGTGCTGCGAGCATTCCAGGGTGGGCATGCGCAAGTGGGCGCACCTGTGTTGGACACGGGCATAAATGGGCGGCGTCATGAGGACGCCAGAACTGTGAGAACCAACAGCCAGAACTGTGAGGACCAACCGACAGAACTGTGAGGACCAACAGACAGAACTGAGAGAACCAACAGGCCCGACAGAAGCAGCAGCAGCAGCAGAGAGAGAAGAAGCAGTCAAGAGGGTGAGATGCGCCAGGGGCTGGGAGGCCTGCCAGCCTCCCGGCCCCCCAGCACCCCTGCCTGCCATGTACCTGGCCACCTCTACTAAATAAAGTATGAAAAGCCACTGAGGGCTCCAAGACTCTCCTTCCCTGACCCGTCTGCCCAGAACCATCCTGAACCCTGCTCCAGTGCCGCCACCTTTCCTGCCGCTACACTTGCTTATCCATTTATTTCTTTTCTACTTCTTGACTACATTAGCCTTCCAGGGTTTTATATTGTTTGTCTGCTGGAAACTGCCCCACCAGACCATGTTCAGGCAGGACACACATCCCTGGGTGAATGTCTGTGACTTCAGGTCTTTGTTTAAATGGTATCTCCTCAAAGAGCCCCTTACTAGAGGCTTATTTACCCCCACACCTACCCCAGATTCAAAAGAACAATTCAGTCACTCTTTCAGGTGCTTTAGGCCTCCATGGCAACTAGGACATATATTGGAACACAGTAAATTATCAATAAGCATCAGATTGATGAACAAATATATAAATTTTGAATATTCCTATTGCAGCAGTTGGCTCCTGACCATAAATTCCTGCTACCCAAATTCTCAGCACCACTAAACTCCTGTTTTGGGGCAGATTCTTATTGTAAACACTGAGGACCTTCTGCACTGACTATAAGACAAGCCCCAAATCCAGAAGAACTATAACTCAAGGTCACCCATTATCTATCCCATCTTAACCCTTAATTGTCCTGCAACCTTCCCAGACCAGGTACGTTCATCATTGGTTCATAGTCTCCTTGTTGTCTTAGATGTTTTCATGATGTTATCTACTGTACTCTGCTGTATTTCACCACCACATTTCGGCTGCTCTCTTTTTCCTACTGCTCACTGCTGTGGTATCCCCGTGATGTCACCCTCATATGCCCTGTGTCTCAGCCCTGGTGTGCCCACTTGTGCATCCCATACCCTACTTGAGGGGCCTGCCATTAGGCATGCGTGCAGGACCACAGGTGTCTATCATTAATGCTAATGGTGGAAGGGCAGGCAAACCTTATAACCTTCATTGACCCTATACTCATATTTTAATAGTTAGCAATATGACTCCTCTACTTTAGCCAATAACATTTAATTGTCAACCTTTAACTAAACTTACTATTTGCCCTTGTACCTCAACACAGGTGATTACCTAGACTTA
Organism: Galemys pyrenaicus; assembly: GCA_019455555.1. Lineage (NCBI taxonomy): Eukaryota > Metazoa > Chordata > Mammalia > Eulipotyphla > Talpidae > Galemys > Galemys pyrenaicus. Next base: position 8,616,919 of record JAGFMF010011659.1, on the reverse strand, counting down.
ACTATAGCTTAGCTAAGTAAAAATTTATTTCCGTCATCACCTTCAGGTGCTGGCCAAACACAACTATCAAAGTATCTATTACTCTTTAAATGAGAGTAACCTGCAATCATATAGTTTATACATTTATTCAAGTTTTGACATATTATACTTTATGTATGAAAAGTATTTCAATTTCTTGTCACTGAACATATTTATTTTTACTTGCTACACTGTGTTTTAATTTTCAGAATTTTTAATTAAGGCCTCACTGGTGGACTAGGTGTCAAGTCTCAGAGATATCATTGCTAAGGTCAGAGTTCCATCCCCAGGCAGGAAGCTGAGTCACATATGGCACAGCAGACCTCTCCTGTCTTGCCCGCTGCTCCCCTCAGCAGTGCATTTCAATAGATCTGTCTGATCTGTTCCCCATTCTGTCTCTAGTGAATCCTCTTTCCCCCTCTCCTATACCTCTGGCTTACATCCAGTTCTACTAAAAAATAAATATTGGTTTGTAACATTATATAGGCTTCAGGTATATGACATTAATTCAAAATCTTTCTATATACTGAGATGGAGAAAAAAATGGTGGCAAGGAGATGCTAGAATTCTCCCAGAAGAAATAGGTGACAGGGAGAATATACAGCAGGTCCCTGCAAGAACTGGGACATGGAGGATAAACTGGACTTTACAGGCAATCTACCCAAAAAGGAAAATCGCATTGAAGAGGAACAAATAGAGAGAAAAACATCAAAACCCTGCTGCCCCTTCCCCCACCCACAAATCCAACACACCTTAACCAACAGAAAGATAAACCAGAAATACCATGCATGGAAAGGGACACAGTGAATCTGCAAAGAGCTGCATGGAAGCAGGCAACAGAGGGAGTGACCCAAACGTGGTGAGTGCAGAGCTGGCACCATTGGGGGAAGTTGGAGAAGAGGTGGAAAGGTACATTTGGTTCTGGGAATCCGTGTAATTTGAGACAGTTGGCTATTGACTGGGAGACACAACTGAGGGAGGAGAGTCCCGGGGACAGGCACTAAGGCAGAGACACAGCCAGCCATGATTGGACTGAAGCACAGGCTTGGCGCAGCTGGGATGCCAAGCTCCATCAGCTTCAGCTGGAGATCCAGTACTTGAGAAGTTTGGAGAATGCAGTGGTCAGGGCCTAGGCGGCCAAGCCCAGTTTGGGGCACTTAAGATAGCTCCCAGCTGAGGCAATCTGGGAGTACCCAGGACAGAAAAGTAAACAACTAAAGCCCCTCATGTAGACAAAACCGTGGTGCATCCACAAACAAAAGGCAATCCCCAAGGGTGAACACTACCACCACCACTGCCACAACAACAAAAATGCCTGTGCTTGGGATGCCTCAGGTGGCCATGCCCCCATCATAGGGCTGTGGGAAAGAGTTTGTAATCCTACACTGAGGTGAAGCCTCCTTCCATACCAAGAAAGTCCTATCAAACCTGGATCCTGAGACATCCAGACTAGGTCAGGTGGGCATACAGAGTCTAAGACAGGCACAGCTGGGATGCCAGCCACTCTACGGCTGCCTCTCCCTCCTAACCTAACCTCCCCACACACAGAGACTGGTGAGACTCCTGAGTTCTTCTCCCAACTCCCCCCACCCCCAGTTTTTTTTTTTGTTCTTTTTTCCCTCCTGTTTCTTTTTCCTCCTCTTTCTTTTCCTTCCCCTTTTTCTCTTCCTCTCTTTTTCTTTTATTTTTTCTTTTTTGTTACTCTTCTTTTTCCTTTTATCTCTTTTCTTATTTTCTGCTATGGAAAGATATTAAAGGGAACCTCATAGAGCTAGTCTCTACTTAGGGGGCCTCTTGGTACTCTAAGTCCTCAGGTGGAAGGAGTCCTCAGGAGCCCCCAAATCCTCCCAGTTACAACACAGGACCTGAAAAATTCCCATACCTGCTGCTGCAGTCCAATCAGCACCATGCCTTGCCACACATACCCTGCCCCCATCCTCCATATTGTTGTTATTGTTTTTGTGTGTGTTTTTGGTGTGGGCTTTTTAAAATTTCTTTTATTGTTTGTTTTGTTCTTGTTTTTGCCTGTCTTGTTTGGTCTGTCTGTTTTCGTTTGTTTGTTTCTTCTTTCTCTCTCTTTCCCTTTTCTCCTTCTTTCAATATCTGCCACAACAGAAGACTACTGGAGCCTGAACCCTGCTACTGAGGAACAGGTATCAGGCAGACATACCTAAGTTTCAGAAAGAGAAATCAGAAATCATGCCCACCAGCACCATCAGTACCAGGGCACAACAGACTCAAAGCCGAAGATTAGCAATGGGAAGAAAGAAGAACACCAATGATTAAGCAGGCTCACCTAGAAACAATACACTACAGAAAGAAAGTCAATATTCAGAACCTGATAATATGGTTACAGAAGAAAATACACACCTAACAGACAAAGAACTCCTAAAAACCATGATGAGAATAATCAAGGAAATGAGTGATGAGATAGAATCTCTACAGAAGAAAGTAAAAGAAATGGAGGAAAGGGGGAAAAAAAAAAGAAATGAAGGGGATCAGAGAGAAAAGGAGGCGCTCAAGAATTCTGTGCAAAGCAAGGAAAACAGAATAGAAGAAATGGAAGAGTCAGTATGCTTAAAGACACAGACAAAAAAGAACCAAAAAAGACAGAGAAAGATAAATAAAGATGAAGAATACTGAAGAAAAACTTCAAGTACTATCTGACACTATGAAAAATTGAAACATAAGAGTCATAGGCATACCAGAGGAGGAAGAAAGGGAAAAAGGCTCTGAGAATCTATTCAAGGAGATAATTGAAGAGAACTTCCCAAGTTCTTCCCAAGTTCTTTCTTTCTTGAAAAAAGAAAAAAGCTAGAAGAATGCCAAATTACTGCAATGAAAGGGAAACTACAGTAAGACACATAACAGTAACTATTCCAAAGGCCCAGGACAAAGAAAACTAATGAAACTGACCAGCATGAAGAAACAGATAACCTACAAAGGAAAACCATTCAGGCTGATATCATATTTTTCTGAAGAAACATTAAAGGCAAGAAGAGAATGGAGAGATATACTCAACAAACTCCAAGCCAACAAGCTCTAGCGAAGAATATTTTACCTGGCAAAGCTCTCCTTTCTCTATGAGGGAAAAATAAGAACCTTCCCAGACAAACAAAGTTTACAGAAATTCACTAGTATAAAACCCCCACTCCAAAAAATTCTATGAGAAACCTTAGAACAAAAACCAACTGAAGAAATGAATAAAAGAAGGTGAAAAATAGACCCCCCCCCCAATAAAAAGGCAAACAAAATGGAAAAGATGAATGCCAGGGTATCAATTTTAACTGTAAATGTAAATGGACTAAACGCATCAATAAAAAGACATAGAGTAGCAGGCTGGGTTAAAAGACAAAACCCAACCTTTTACTATCTACAGGAAACACACTTAACTACAAAAGACAAACATAGACTAAAAGTAAAAGTCTGGAAAACATTTCTTCAGTCAAATGGACCAAAAAAGAAGGCAGGAACTTATATCAGATAAAACAGACTTTAAACTAAAAAGGTTAAAAGAGACAGAGATGATCATTATATTATGATCAAAGGGAAAATAAATCAAGAAGACATAACACTCATCAACATATACTCACCAAATGAAAGAGCACCAAAATACATCAGATAGTTAATAACATCTTTGAAAACAGACAGAAAAGAAAGTACATACGTAGTAGAAGAATTCAACACACCACTCTCACCAATGGATAGATCAATGAGACAAAAAATAAGCAAAGACACTAGAGCTCTAAACACGGATCTAGAACTCATGGGCTTAATGGACATCTGTAGTACACTATACCCCCCAAATTCTTAGTATACATTTTTCTCAAGTGCACATGGATCATTCTCCAGGATTGATCACATACTGGGGCATAAGACAAACATCAGTAGATACTCTAAGATCAAAATCATACCAACTTTCTTCTCTAACCATGAAGCTGTCAAACTAGAACTAAACCATGCAAATAAAACAAGGACACCCCCAAACATAGAGATTGAAATCTGCACTACCAGAAGACCATTGGATCAATGAGGAGATCAAAGAAGAAATTAAAAAATACCTTGAGATGAACGATAATGAGGAGCAACTCTGCAGAATATCTGGGATACAGCAAAAGCAGTTATAAAAGGAAAATATATAGAAATACAGGCAGACATCAAGAAACAAGAAAGAACACAAAGAAACAACCCAATCTCACACATTAATGAACGGGAAAAAGAACAACATAAGACCCCAACAGATCAAAGAAGAAATGAATGAATTAGAAGTTAAGAAAATGATCCAAAAGATCAATGAAACCAAAAGCTGGTTCTTTGAAAAAATTAACAAAATAGAGAAAACTGTAGCCAGACTGACTAAAACAAAAACAAAACCACAAAATCCGGGAGAACACACAAATAAATAGGATAAAAAATGAAAGAGGATAAATCACAACAGACACAGCAGAAATTAAGAGACTAATAAGAGACTACAATGAAAAACTATATGCAAACAAGTTCAACAACCTAGAAGAGCTGAACAAGTTTCTACAACTTTACAAAACCACTCAAAATTAGATAAAGAAGATACACAACACCTAAACAGTCCAATGACAAGGAGGGAAATTGAAATGGTAATCAAATCCCTCCCTAAAAATAAAAGTTCAAGTGAATTCTATAAAACATTCAGAAGTGAACTAATACTTATCCTACACAGACTCTTTCAAAAAACTGAAAAAGAGGGATACTACCTAATACATTCTATGATGCCAACTTAACACTAATACCAAAACTGAATAAGGATGACACAAAAAGAAAACTATAGACCAATCTCTCTAATGAACACCGACACAAAAATCCTCAACAAAATCTTAGCCAACAGAATCCAACAATGCATCAACAAGATAATCCACCATGACCAAGTAGGATTTATTCCAGGAACACAGGGATGGTTCAACATCCAAAAATCAATAAATGTAATCCACCACATCAACAAAAAGGAGAATAAAAACCACATGATCGTATCAATAGATGCTGAGAAAGCATTCAATAAAGTTCAACACCCATTTATGATAAAGGCCCTCAAAAGTTTTGGAATAGAAGGACCATATCTTAACATAATAAAGGCCATCTATGACAAGCCCATAGCCAATATCATTCTAAATGGTGAAAAGCTAAAAGCCTACCCCTTAAGATCTGGAACAAGACAAGGACGCCATCTCTCACTACTGCTCTTCAATATAATACTAGATGTCCTAGCCAGAGCAATAAGACAAGAAAAAGGCATGCGGAATCCAAATAGGGAAAGAAGAAGTAAAATGATCACTGTTTGCAGACGATATGATAATATACATAGAGAACCTCAAAAGCTCTACAGAAAATCTAATCAAACTAATCAGCAAAGTAGCAGGATACAAAATCAACACACAAAAATCAGTAGCCTACCTTTATACAAACAACCAATATGAAGAAGAAGAAATCAAGAAAACCACCCCTTTTAAAATTGAAACCAAAAAATCAAACAAATACTTGGGAATAAATCTATCAAAAGAGGTGAAGGACCTCTACAAAGAAAACTACAAAACATTGCTAAAAGAAATAGAAGAAGACACAAAGAAATGGAAAGACATCCCTTGTTCATGTTTTGGAAGAATTAACATCATCAAAAATGCCATCCTACCAAAAGCAATCTACAGATTCAATGCCATCCCAATAAAAATTTCAATGTCATTCTTCAAAGAAATAGAAAAAATATTGATGAGATTCATATGGAGACACAAAAAACCTCAAATAGCCAAAGCTCTTCTGACTAAAAAAAGGGAAGTGGAGGGATCACACTTCTAGACCTCAAACTATACTATATAGCAACAATAATAAAAACTGCATGGTATTGGAACAAAAACAGACACACAGACCAATGGAATAGAATACAAAGCTCAGAAATAATCCCAAAGACTTATGAACAACAAATTTTTAACAAAGGAGCAAAGAATATGCAATGGAATAAAGACAGCTTGTTCAATAAATGGTGCTAGGCAAACTGAATTGCTACATGCAAAAGAACGAAACTAGAATATTGCCTTTCACCATACACAAAAAACAACTCAAAATGGATTAAGGACTTAGACATAAGACCTGAAACCATAAAAATATAGAAGAAAAGTAGACAAAACCCTACATGACATACACATCAATGACATCTTTAAAGTCATAGCACCCAAAGCAAAGATAGTGAAGGAAAAGATGAACAGCTGGGATGGCATTAAACTCAAAAGCTTCTGTATACTAAAACACACTAATCAAAACTAATCAACAAAGCAACACCACACCATGAGAGAAAATCACACAACACTACTGACAATGGGCTTATCACAAAGATCCACAAAGAGCTAACCAGACTAAACAAAAACAGAGTAAACAATCCAGTCAAAAATTGAGCAGAAGCACTAAAAAGACATTTCTCCAAAGAGGAAATGCAAAGGGCCAACAGGCACATGAAAAAATGCTCAACATCTCTGGTAATCAGAGAAATGTAAATCAAAACCACTAGGAGATACCACCTCACACCAGTGAGAATGGCACATATCAAAAGAAGTAGCAACAACAAATACTGGGGAGTATGTGGAGAAAAAGGAACACTAGACTTGTGGGAATGTAAACTGGTCCAACCATTATGGAAAGCAGTATAGCAGTTCCTCAATCTACTAAAAATGAACTTCCATATGATCCAGAAATCCCTCTCCTAGGAATATGCCCAAAAGACACAAAAACATTAATTCAAAAGAATACTTGCACCCCTGTGTTTATAGTAGCACTATTTACAATAGTAAGACTTGGAAATGACCTAAATGCCCCAAAACAGATGAGTAGATCAGGAAGCTGTGGTACATATACATAATGGAATACTATTCAGCAATCAAAAAAGATAAACTATAGTCAACATGGATGGAGCTAGAAGGGATTATGCTCAGTGAAATAAGTCAGAAGGCAAAAGAAAAATACCGGACAGTCTCACCCCTAGAAGGAATATAAGGGAACCAAATAAGTGACCAAGGACAAGAATGGTAACAGTAATAATAATAATAATAAACAAAACACAACAAAAACAAAAAGACAGGGATGAATTGGCGACACTTTGTGGGGAGGGGAGAGGGAATGGGATGATGGCAGAAAGAACACAAGGGACTGAGGTAATGGTGCACTGATGAAAGGGTGGTGAGAAATCCATGGGGACCACAATCGATGTCAAAAATATATAAATTAAAAAAATTTCTTTATACTACATTAGGTTACCACCTGTAATTAGTCACCATCTTTCACTATACAATTGATCTCTTTTACTCATACTTTTGCCTATTTAATTTCTGGAAACCACCACTTTGTTCTTCTAGTCTACAAGTTTGTTTTTGCTTTGTTTATTTATTTGTTTTATTTCTTTAATCTTCTACAAAGCAGTCAAATCATATTATATTCATCTTATCCACCTGACCTCTTTCACTTGGTATAGTACCCCTAAAGTTCATCTAGTTGCCACAAATGGAAAAAATTATGTCTTTTATTATAATTTAGTGGTAGACTAATGTGTTTATACCACATCTTTATCACTTCATCAATCAACGGGCATTTAGGTTGTTTCCAGAGAGTGGCTATTATGAATAATGCTGCAATTAACATTGGGTAAAAACACTTGTTTGAATTAATTGTTTTCATATTATCTAAGTAAATACCCAGAAGTGGAATAGCTGTACCATATGGTATTTCTACCTAGTAGCTTTTGAGTAATCTCAACACTTTTCCAATTGTACCAGCATTGTACAAAGATTTCCTTTTTTCCACATCCTTGCCAACATTGTTTCTTGTCTTTTTGATTATAGCCATTCTCACAAATGCGAGATGATAGCTCATTGTGGTTCTGATTTATAGTCTCAGTGATAACAGCTAATGGACATATTTTCATGTGCCTTTTGACCATCTGCATGTCTTCTTTTGGGAAGTGACTATTCAGATCCTCTGTCTATTTTTTAATTTACTTGTCTTGTTTTTGTGAATTGTATGAATTCTTTGTATATTTTGGATATTAACCCCTTGTGAGATATAACATTTGTGAATATTTTCTTCCATTTATTAGGTTGCATCTTCATGTGGTTGATGGTTTTTTTCACTATGCAGTACGTTTTTAATTTGAAGTAATTCCATTTGTTTATTTTTGCTTTTCTCCCCTTTGCTGCCTGTTTTCATCTATGAATTTCATGGTTTCTTGTTTCACATTCAAGTTATTAATTAATTTTGAATGTTTATGTGTGCATGGGATAAGATAGTTGTCTAGATTAATTTCATTTTGCATGTAGCTGTCTATTTTTCCCAGGATCATTTTGAAGAGATTTTTGTTGCTCTGTGGTATGTTCTCGAATCCTTTGTTATAACTTAGTTGTGCACATATGTGTGGATCTGTTTCTGGCATCTCAATTCTCTTTCACTGATTTGTGTCTCTGTTTATTGACAAACTGTACTGTTTTTATTACTATAACTTTGCAGTATATTTTGAAGTTCAGGAGTATGATACCTCTATTTTTGTTCTTTTTTTCACAGAATTACTTTGGCTGGGTATTATAGGTTTTTCATGATGGCAAACAATTTTTTAAAAATATTATTTATTTATATATTTTATGTCATTGCTCATTTTTTTAAAAGAGATAAATTATTATTTTTTAAAAGATATTTATTTATGCATACAAGAGCTGGGATACAGGCCAGAGGCGCAGGAAGTGAGAGGATTCACCAGACACAGAGTGGGGGGCATAACAGGCAGATCTACTGAAATACACTGTTGAGGGGAACAGTGGGCAAGGCAGGAGAGGTCTGCTGCACCACGTGGGTTCCCTCCCTGGCTGGGAATTGAACTTATGCTGCTGTGCAGCGGATGCTTCACAGCACAGCGCTCAACCTGCTGCACCACAAGGGAGGCCCCATTGCTCATTTTTGTACAATGTTTTCTTCTTTCAGGTGTAGTCAGTGGCAAAGGAATTTTAGAATTTTTTTGTTCTGTTTCTCTGAAGAATGCCACTGGGATTTTGATAGAGGTTTTATTGAATACATAGATTTTTAAAAAGTAATACAGTCATTTAACACTGTTAATTCTTTCAATCCATGAACACAGTATTTTTTTCCCATTATTTGTGTTTCTATTTCTTTCAACAGTGTCTTAGAGGTTTTAGTCTGTAGGTTTTCAACATCTTTGTTTAAGTTTATTCTGAGGTATTTTATTCTTTTCGAGGTGATTGTAAGTGGGTTGGTTTTCTTTGTTTCTCTTTCTGCTAGCTCATTTTTACATATAAAATGCAACAGATTTTTTTATATTATTTTTTTGTATTTTTATTGTTTCTAATATTTTTTTTAGTGGTCTTTAGACTTCTCTTTGTATATTATCATGTTAACTATAAAAGCGACAGTTTTACTTCTTTTCCAAGTTGGATAACTTTTATTTTCATTTTTGTTTGTTTCTTTTGCCTAATTGTTCTGGCTAGGACTTCATAATATATTGAATAATCGTAGTGAGAAAGGACACCCTTGTCTTGTTCCTCATTTTATAGGAAAAGTTTCAGCTCTTTGTTGTTGACCATGATGTTAATTATTGGTTTGTCATTGGTTTATTGTGTTGAGATATGTTTCTTTTAAATCCATTAATGAGTCTTTTAAAGATTTATTTATTATGCATACAAGCACTGGGGTACAGGCCAGAGGTGGGGGGGGCGGTGAGAGGATTCACCACAGAGAGAGGGGAGCAGAACAGGCAGATCAACAGAAGCACACTGCTGAGGGGAGCAGCGGGCAAGGCAGGAGAGGTCTGCCGTGCCATGTGGGTCCCCTCCCTGGCCAGCAGCAGGGATCGAACTCGTGCTGCAGTGGCTGCGGTTTGCTTCATAGTGCGTTGCTTAACCCATTGTGCCACCAGGGAGGCCCTAATGAGTCTTTTAATCATAAATGAATGTTGAACCTTGATCAAATACTTTTCTGCATTTATTGAGATGTTCATGATTTTTTATTTTGTTGATGTGATAATGTCCCATTGATTGATTTGCATATACTGAGCCTTGCATTCCCAGAATAAATCCCACTTGATGTTGGTTTATGATATTTTCAATATATTGTTAAATTCAGTTTTGATAACAAAAATATTAAAGGGGCAACATAAAGGACAGAATCTCTATAGGCAAATGAAGATAAAATTATTTCAACAGAAAAACTATTTGAGATATGAGACAGTCTATAGAAAACAAATGATAATCATAAAATTATGGAGTTTTTAAAAAGCATTAAAAAAGTGGGAAGCTAAGAAAAACATAGAAATCAACCTAAATAAAATACCAGATAGAAGCACATATAAAAAGAAACAAAAAAAGATATAGAACAACCAGAGAATAAAATAACGGTAGTAATAAATTCTCATATATCCTTCATCACCCTACATATAAATGGGGTGATCTCACAAATCAAAAGGCATGAGTGCAATACTAAGGTATCTGTGATTACTTTTAGTGTTTCTTTCCCAGACTGCAAGTGTTTTATTTTAAACTGATATAATTTGTTATTTTTTATCTTTATATTTATCTTTTATCACTTTCATGATTTCTTCTCGGGAGTAAAAAATAAAAGATTTTCAATAAAATCATGTCCCATTTATTATTGACATTATACAATTTTGTTTGTTTTGTGATTAGAATGACTGATTTTCACCAAATCCCAAATTTCTTCCTCTTTACCTCAATCATTTTTTGTATGTGTTGCTTCAACTCCTTCTCTTCTCACTCACCAGAACAATGAGGTCCTTAAGGGTAGAAATCCTATCTCATTCATCCATGAACTCCTACTAGCTAACACACTGGGTGGCATATAGCAGGTGCTCAAGAAAATACCACTGAAGACCAGAGTAAATGAATCAAAAGGTGTTGTGTGGGGCAGAGTGAGATTTTTCACTCGACCAGCAGCTTAGAATGTGATCTTGAAGTGCTGGTTCTACTACTCTGCTTTCTGTAGTGTTGTCACCAGGTTAGATGCACCTACTAAATGAACCAGGAGCAGATGGCAGTAAGTATGGGCCCTGTTCTTTATGCTAAATAAATAGTACTCCATACTATATGCTGAATAAATACTAAATAAGTATTTAAGTACTAGATAAATAATACTATATATTAAATTAATATATTAAAAATATAATAATTATATTTTAATAGTAATTAAAATATAAAGTGGCAGGGGAGAGGGAGGGAGAGAGAGCAAAACAGGGAGGGAAGGGCACAAGGGTGAACTGGTGATGAGAATTCTATGGGGACTACACCTGAGAGGAGAAAGCATTGTACAAAAAACAACAAAATGGCATAAAATACACACACACACACATAAACAAATTATATTTAAAAAATCCAAATGGTGGGGGAGAGTGAAAATAAAAAAAATAAAATATAGCGTCCACCATTCTTCATAATTTCATTTTACTTTTTATTATGGAAAGTCCATCTGTCCTCAGTGGTTAAAAAAAATTGAATTTACAATATTTAAGGTGTTTTATCTAGTTTAGTTAGTGCTTTACAAATTATTTTCCTATATTTTATAAAGGCAAAAGGGTCCCAAGACTTAGAAGAAATGGCTTCATATTTATGACAAAGAAATATGTTACTAAGTGGGATGCTTAGTAACACCTTAGGAACAAAGAAACAGGCTTCAAAGGAGGTGCATGCTTCAAATATATGAGACAAAATATGAGAACTAGGTAAAGTTGAAAGTCTGAGAGGGAATAGTAACATATTTTCCATAAAACTGCACAAGCAAGCTATTAAAGTTCATTCTGTTTCCCTTGGTTTATTCTAGAACTTAAAGCAGAGCAGAGCACCACATATAGGTGCCAATTAGATGCAGCTATAAAGGTTGCATAAAGGCAGCAAAAAGGACAGAGATAAGACATTGTATTCTTAGATACACCATCTAGTTTCATCATACTTATTTGGTCTCCATTTCTCTCTTTCCACCCACACACATCTCTTTGTATGGTGCAATGCAATCAGGTTTCCCCTGCTATCCAAAAGAAGAGCATGCCTATGAAAAGTTGTCGAAAGCGGAGAACCAATTATCATTTTACCATTTTTGAGAATACTCAGATCCAAAAAATAATTTACCAAATCACATCAAATATAAAATGACACTAGCAAGTAGAAAAGGCAGGAATGATATGATGAATAAATATCCCATATAAAGCAACTCTTGGGAAAGAAATGAGCCAGTGCTACTCTTGCTAGTCAGTGTGCACACTGCTTCTATTATTCCTCCTGCAAAACAAATGCCATTGTGTTTTCATTTCTCATCTCTTGTCATAAGACAAAAGTCCTCTTCAGATTTATTTTAGTTAGTGAAAACAGGTACTATCCCAGGTCTCTTGTAAAAGGGAAGTGACTTGGTGCAAACTTTCAAAAGTGAGAGATAGTTGCACTCCTTTTCAAAATAGGCTGTTCTTTGAATATTTTCATTGAATCAGAATTTAATTTTAAGTATAGTATGTGGTACTCAAGTCAGCATCTTGGTATTAGAATTTTAATAGCATTTTCATAACTCTGGAAGCACTGAATTTTTAAAAATCTTACAGTGGTTTCCTTTCAGTGCCACAATCCTTCATATATAAGCAGCCAATTCTCCAGTTGACTAAATATTAGGAGCTTCAGCGAAATAAGTCAGAAGGCAAAAGGAAAATACCAAATGGTTTCCCCTCTAGGAGGAATATAAGGGAAATAAATAAGGATCAAGGAAATAATAATAATAAAAACACAACAAAAACAAAAAGACAAGAACAAATTGGGGACACTTGGTGGGAAGAGGGAGGGAGAGGGTTGAGAGCAGATAAGAGCACAAGGGCCTGAGGTGATGGTGCACTGGTAAAATGGTGATGGGGAATACATGGGGGTTACAATTGATGTCAAATATATGTAAATTAAAAAAAATTATAAATAAAAAAAATTTTTAAATGATGTCAAATATATACATAAAGAAGGAAAAATATTCGGAGCTTCATTATATAGAGGATTTGAGCTTTAATCTCTTTTTATTATATATTTATTACATCATCTTTCATACTTGAACAATGAATGTATGATATCCTTGTGAAATTCCTGCCACCAATTCACCTGTGCACCACCACCGTAGTCCCTGTCTCTTGTGATGAGCTTTACTCTCTTTAGTAAGTCACTTTGTATATGTGGTAACTACCTTTCCAGACTTTAACCAAACTGACTTTCTATTATACCTTTATTTTTCATATTAATTTATAGCTTATGTTACCTCATTTTTTTTAGTTCACTAGCTCCCAGAACAGGAACATAGTTATTTGAAAGCATTTATATTGCATTGAGAATCTCACTGCTATGTATGTTCTATGTGGATACCAGGTTAAAAACAACCACTGTTTAAAAACAGTAGTTTAAAAACTACTCCTTACAGGGGAGTAGGTAACCGAACGGTGGTAGTGTGAATAACCTTGTGTGCCCTTCAGAATACTCGTAAAAATTGTGTCCTGCCTTTAACAGCATACATAGTTCATTAAGTTTCTGAATACCCTATTCAATCATTTCAATGCTTGTCCATGCTTGAAGAGTAACAACATAATTATTTCCTTTTCCTAAGGGAACTCTAAATTGCAATTGTTATGAGGAATCCAAACTCTGACACACACACAGGGCAGTAAAATCTCACTTTCCCAGTTAATTGTGGTGCAGTTCCATTGTTCCAAACACGGGTCTTGGTGTACTTTCATAAATCCTTCAGTTTACTATTTTGAAAAACTAGTTTGTTCGTTTCCAGGATACTTTTTTAAATTGAGGTCACATTGGTTTACAATTCTTTAGTGGTTTAAGGAAAGGAAACCATTCGTGAAGGAAAGAACTGGACTTTTAGTAGCAAATATAAACATTGATTTATAATGATGTGCTACTAACATGCTTTTACAATGCAATGCTACGTCAATACATGTTTAATGAAAGAATAAGCCTGAATATAAGTGAATAAGGACAAATATCAACCTCTTAACTTCCAAAAGTAACCAATTTAACATACAGATAGCCCCCTCCTTTGAAAAGTATCTGTAGGCAAAAAGCAGAACACTAACGAACTAGGGTGAAGCTGTCAGAAAAATGCACAAAGCTTTATCTAGGGCCATTGCCCTCCTGATTTCTATCAGTCCCTGCTATCTCTTCTGCCCCCCGGACTTCAGACTTCCAAAGTCCAAAATCTGCTCTCATTTCAAAGCACTCCTATTCCTCATTTATGCCTCCTTGAATAATCATGTTTTCTGGTTTACAAACTATTACAGTTTTTTGATGAAAAGCAGTTAGAAGCTATATCAGGTGGTAGGAGTAAAAATAAAGAAATGGGCAGTTTGAGTACCTGCCTTTGACAGCATGCTCCACTCATTGGAAAAAGGTTGCTGTTACCCAACTGGTTTGTATTAGATACAGCAGCTTCTCCCTGAGGGTGAGGAGAAATAGACCAGAGGATGGAAATGCTGCTTTCAAAACTACTCTCACTCAGGGCAGCTCAAGGCTATGTGAGAGGCTGAAACCTAACAAAGACATTCCACAGCATTGCCTAATCAGGAATAGGTGGTCTCCAGGAATTGAGAGATGTTCCTGAGGACCCTTAGAATATTCTAGCTGGTGGGCAGGAGCCATGGTCTTGGTAATTCTTTCACATGAAGGTGAAGAGTATAACAAATTGTCACTAGTTCTTTTAATACTTTTATTATAGAAGAAAAACCTGACTCTCAGAACTCCAAATGAAAAAGAAAAGTTGTAACTAAGGGCAAAAAAAGAACTTTCTGACAAGGACAGCAACTTCACAGGCAGAGTTTTTAGGAACCAGTATGGATGATGTCTGATAATTATTCTTAATTTTATCCTAAGTAAAATATAAAAGTTGTAGTGGCAGGAAGGCCTGGAGCAGGTTATCTATTATCTGGTAAAAGGGTAAAAGGAGGAGTCCTTGAGCCCTCAGTGGCCTTTTAAGTGTTTTATTGATCTTTCTACACAACTAGCAGTGAGTGAGGCAACCAGATACACTGCAGGTGGGGTGGCCAGGGGGCTAGGAGATTGGCAGGCCTCCTAAACCCCAGCGAATCTTCACGCTCTTGGTGCTCTCTGGAGTTCGCTTGTGCCTCTGCTTCTCTACTGCTGCTGCTGCTTCTGGTGCTGCTGGTGTCCCCAGGATGCTGCCCTTACACGGCCAGTTTTAGCCCAGGTGTGCCCACCTACGCATGCCCAAACCCTATTCCAGGTGCCCACTGTCAGGCATATGTGCACGACCACCGGGATCTATCGTTGATGCTAATGGTGGGAAGGCAGAAAAGCCTGATAACTTCATTTACCCTAGAGTTAATGAAAAACGTTTTATTTCTGTTTGGTTCCTTTCTCTTGGAATTCTTAATATTTTATTATCTTTTATTTTTTTAAGAAGGGCAAGTAAATCCCCTCTGAGTTCATTAAAGAGAAGAGTCTTTTTAACCTTTGGCCAATTACTCTGTTAAAACAGAATTAGAATACATCACAAGTAAAATATTCTCATGGTCAGGTAAGGAATAAAGATACAAAACATCAGTATTTTTTCGCATTTTGCAGTATCTTTTGATAGTTACTTAGGTGTTTCTTTCATGAGTTTTTGTCTGTAATGTTTTTTTCTGTAATGGCTTCTTCTTCTTCTTCATCCAAGTCTTTTATTATACTATAGCACAATAAAAGGAAGGAAAAAAGCTGACTCTGTGAATCCAACTCACTGGTCACTAATAGCTGGTATGTTTCTAATTAACTAGCATTAATGCTTAAAATTCTTTCTTCTGTTGCACCAGCCTTGCTTTGTATATTTTTCCATTGTATTAATATTTGTATATCTTTTATTTTATCTTATTGTTTTGTAGTGGACTAGTTCAGCCTCTAGAAAAGCAATGAAGAAACAAATTGCAACAGATAATTTAAATGTTTTATGTTATACTATGTTAAAATACAACATTGGGTAGTTTTTAATCCTTAGATTTTCTTTGATTTGGAATGAAAGTATCTAAATTACTATAAATTACTTAATGTGTAATATAGATATTTGTCTAGATACACTATTAATATTTACATATTTCTGATTTTTATAGCAGTCAATAAAATCACCTTATAAAGATAATATGTTTTGAAATACTAATTAAATAAAATTAATTTGATGTTTTTTAAGGCTTGGAATATTCAGGTAACTATTTCAAGAATCAAGTATCTTTTTGAATCTCCAGAAGATTAAGTCCATGCAATATGATTCTTAGGAATTCATTCCTTGTTATCAGTTTATAACCCTATTTTGAAATAGATAGTATCTGCTTTAAATTACTGTAGAAAGAAAGTGGGCTGAAAGATAGAAGAAAGTAAGAGATAACATCTTATCGAAATTTCCAATTAAGGCTGCACTTTGAGATATCTCTTATCAAGATAGCATCAGTTAAAAAAGTACAAATTAAAAGTCATCAAGTAGATAAAAATGTTATCTGGCAGGAACAGAAAAACACAATAGATGAATAACATTTTTTGACTGGTCAACTTGGAGTAAATGATATGCCTATAGGAATGTGGGTTTGCAGTCCTAAAACTGTGGAGGAGAGCTAGAGGAATTGAGTAGGGTTAGGGAAACACAACAATGGCATCTTGTAACAATAAATCTCCACATAATTCCTTATGTCTAATTGTCACTAAAGTAATAACTTTTTAATAGCAACTATGGTGAAACAGCCTCAGTCATGCTTTGAAATGTGACAAAGATTTTCAGGTATTTGATCAAAGTCCAGTATGACAATATATAGAATGCTATGAATATTACATAATTATGCAATCACAGTTGTCTGGGTAACTAAAAAAATCCTCCTCAATGACATATTATATTTATAGGATACTTATATATATAAAGAGAGCATATGGATTATGCTAAAGCATTATAAATTCATGGGCAAAAAAATTGAATGAGAGTCTATAAGTAGAAAAAGAACTTGATTCATAGTGTGGTTCTGAAAGTGAATCAGTTCAGAAAGGAAGGGGAGAGAGAGGAGAAGGGAATGAGAAAGTAAGGAGTAGATTACTAACATGTCTTTGAAAAATTAGGTCTTACTAATTAACATTTCCTAAAAATGCTAGCATTAATAATATATTAATTTACATACCTGTATTTTATATCAGTCCCTTATCAGTTGTATGGAGTGCAAATATTTTCTCCCAATCTGTTGGGTATTTCTTTATTTTGGTTATTGTCTCTTTTATTGTACAAAGGGAGTATAATACCTCCATTCTTTTTTAGTTAGTAGAGTATTTGCTATTTGAGGTTTATTGTTATTCCATATAAATTTCAGCAATGTTTGTTGAAACAAATATATATTTTAAACCAATATTACTTCAATAACAATCTAAACAAGTAAATGAAAGTTAAAAAAGAAGAAAATAGGGACACACATACATATGTAGCAGTCACCTCTATGCAGTGTCTCAGAAGCCATTACTTAGTATTTCTTTCATGGCTGTATTTCAGACAGCCACTGACTGTCAGTTCTCAAACCCTTTCACCTAAATATTTGAAATTTCACCCATTGGCATGTCAACTCAAAATGTATAAAAGACTTGAATGTAAGATCTGAAGCCATAAAATACATAGAGGAAAACATAGTCACAACATTTCATGATATACATCTCAGAAATACCTTTGAGAATTCATACCCAGAAGCAAATAAAATGAAGGAAAAAATAAACAGCTGGGATTACATCAAACTAAAATGCTTCTGTACAACAAAAGACAATAAACAAACCAAAGAGATACCATACAGATTGGGAGAAAATATTTGCACCACATATAACTGAAAAGTGACAAAGAGCACACACAACAAAAACCAAAGCAAACAAACCAGTCAAAAATGGGCAGAAGAGTTAAAAAGACACTAATCCAAAGAGAAAATTAAAATGGCTAATAGGTATATGAAAAAAATTTCAACATTACTTATCATCACACAAATGCAAATCGAAACCACAATGAGCCACAACCTCACACCAGTGAGAATGACCCATATTAAAAAAAAAAAGCCAACAACAAAACAAAAAACTAAAAAAAAACCTGGCAACAAATGCTGCTGAGGATGTGAGAAAAAGGAACTCTCTCACACTGCTGGTGGGAACGCAAACTAGTTCAACATTACAGAAAACCATGTGGTGTTTCCTCAAATTACTAGAAATAGAGCTTCCATATAACCCAGCAGTTCCAATCCTAGGAATCTACCCAAAGAAGACCAAAATATGAATTCAAAAGGATACCTACACTACTATGTTTTTTGCAGCACTATTTACAATGGTAAGATATGGAAACAACACAAATGCCCAAAAATAGATGACTGGATCAAGAAGATGTGGTATATACACACAATGGAATATTATTCAGCAACCAAAAAAGATAAACTCATGCCATTCATAGAAACATGAAGGGAGCTGGAAGGTATTATACTCAGTGAAGTCAGAAGGAAAAAGAAAAGTATCGGATGATTTTACTTATAGGAGGAATATAAAAGAACAAAACAATGGATTAGAAAAAAAAAGATAAAACTTGCAATCAGACCATAGATCTGAGGCATGCAGCAGGGGAGGGGGAAAGATAAGGGTCAAAACAGGGGAGGGAAGAGCACAAGGAACTATGGTAAGGATTACGGGTAATGTGATAGTGGGAGATTTATGGGAACTACACCTGAGGGGAGAAATCAATAGTAATGAAGAAAGTAAAAATGTTTACTAAAAAACCCATTATATTTGTTTCAGTATGAAACATTATAGTTCAACATCTGTATAAATCTAATTATATGTAATTGTAAAAAAGTCTAGCTTTTTCCATCTAGCATCACACAAGTGATCTTCCTCTTTCCCCTCTGGTAACCACTTTGTTCTTATAGTCTAAGAATCTGTTTTTGTTTTGCATTTCCATTTGTTTTATCTTTTACATCTAAGTGAAGTTATACAGTATTAGTCTTTCTCTACCTGACATATTTCACTTAACATAAGACCCTCTAGGTCCATCTGTGTTGTTCCAAATAGAAAAATTTTGCCCTGTTAATAGATGAGTATATTCCATTCCATCTACCACCTCGTTTTTATCCATTCTTCTGTTGGTGAGCACTTAACTTGTTTCCATATAGTGGTTTTTGAAAACAATGCTGCAAAGGATATAGAGGTACCGATAGCTCTTTGAAAGTGTTTTGTATTCGTCAGGAAAATACCCAGAAATGTGATAGCTGAATTTTATAGTACTTACATTCCTAGTTTTTTTTTTTTAGAAATCACCATACTGTTTTCCATAATGGCTGTACAAATTCACATTTTTACCAATATACAAGGGTACCCTTTTTCTCCTTGTCTTTTTGATATAATCCATATACATGTGGAGTGCTATCTCATTGTGGTTTTGATTTGCATTTCCCTAGTGACAAATTTTTTTTAATGTTCCTATTCATGGTCTATTCTTTAAGTCACATTCTTCCTAAGTATCAAAACTACCTGCATAATACTATGGTAGAAGTTTTAGATTAAGGGTGAAGAGGCCTAATGCATAGTCTCAGTTCTGTCTCACCCTATTTGTATGATCCAAGACATCATAATTCCCATAGTACCTTAAAGTTCTTTTACTTGTTTAAAAAATATCTAGAAGTTGAGGTAGTTCATGTAGTATAAGATATAGGCACCTTAACAAAATAACAAATATCAAAGTTTATGGAATACCATAGTAGTACTTCTTGCCTGAATTAAAATTTGGCTTCTGACACTAACCCTCTGTTGCTACTGTTGAACACTAACAAGAATTCCATTTCTAAAATCAAAGGCCATCATTTAAAATCAGTATGATTTCTACTCAGATTCCCCAGGTATTGGGCTGAGAAAGAATAATTTGAAAGACATTAGTCTTCTTCTCAAGGGAGTTAGGTAACTATGTTATGATAAATAAGTTAAGCAAGTGTTTATTCATGTTTTGGAAGTCAGAAAGCTAATGAGCCTAGTGAGTGGACAAACTTAGAATGAGCATCATAGTAATATGACCACTAGGGTTTTTGAGATACATGACTTATTAGACTTTCTGTTTGTTTGTTTTATTTGATTTGAGTAATTATAATTTTTTATCCAGGAGTTTGTTGTTACTTATGATTAGAAAATTTCTTTTGTAAATAACAACAACCTCTGCTACTCTATGAAATTTTATATTATAGGGGAAGAGTGTCGAAAACCACAGTGTATGGAAAACGTGAACCAGGCATAAAATCATATATAAGCCAGGCATAAAATTATATATGACTGAAGTTCTGGAGTACATCACTGTAAGCTTGATGATCAGGAAAGGAAAGAGTTAGTAGGTAAGGAATAGAAGTTGAAGGAACTGCCTACTGAAAAAACTAAACAAAGGGAAATATGTTTGACCAGGTTTTATGAAGTTATGCATTAACTTAGGATATTCTTATGCTATTCTTATATTTGTTATTCTTATAGCAAAGTCCAGGAACTATATTAAAACTTTGTAAAAGATTATACTTATTCTTATATTCATTTTGACAAGATACTCATTGTAATAAACAAGTTTTCTTTACTTTTTATATGATTTAGTAGGCAAATACTTTTTTACTCTTGTTAGCTTTTCAGATACTTAAAATTCTAAGCTCCAGGTCCAAACTACAGCACAAGGGTGGAGAAGACCCATACCCCCTCACCTCCACCATCTCTAGAAGTTAGGCGCTGTAATGTTGAATCCCTGTGAATACTCACAGCATAATGTGGTGTGAAAGCCCTTACCTTCTGCCCTAGCAGAAGCAGGAAAGCTTGCTCCCAGTGTACCAAGTCTCAACTTCTATCAGCAGCAGAATCTGCCCTATTTTTATTGGCTTTGAGCCTATTAAAGCTGGTCTAGCACTGCCTGGCATGGAATTGATAAACCTGGGGTTGCTGGCAGCTATCTTGGAATTCTGAAAAGGACCCACCCCCTTCCTATACATCTGAGGTTTCCCTAGGCGCCTAGTCCACTGAAGACAGGCAAACACTACCTATTAAAAAGAACACTGACTGCTGGGCAATGATGGATTTGACACACTTGAGGCTGCTGGTAGCTAGTTAGGCAGTACCAAAAATCACTTACCCTTCCCCCAGAAAGACTCCTGGGGTCCTCCTTGGTTCCTAGGTCACTGCAGACCTGTGAACAACACATTCCTGCCTTCCCAAAAGAACACTAGCTGTGGGAGGGCATGGAGTTGATACATGTGGGGGTATGGCTAGCTTGGTTATTTAGAAGAAAATCTTTCCTCCCTCACCCAGTTACTCAGGGCTTCCCTGGACTCCTAGCCCACTGCAGCCAAACAAGCCAAGGTGACAAAAGAGTCTGCTCCAATCAATGGATCAAAAGGAAAAATCCAACACCAGAAGAAGACTTCAGAGCAACTGCCTTAATTATGCTTACTGAGATTAAGAGAACAATGGATGAAACAAATAAAAAGCACAACAAGAATAAAGAAAATATGAAAGCGCTCCAAATAGAAGTAAAAAAAAAAAAAATGATTCCAGTAATTGAAATTGAAAATGTAACAGAGGGACTCCCCATTAGACTCAGTGAGGTCAAGGATTGAACAAGGTAGTAGAGATACACAAAAAGAGAAAAGAATTGAGAAAATGGAGGCAACATTAGAGGTTTCTGGAGCATCAAGAAGAAAATATTCACATCACAGGTGTTCCAGAGGAGGAGAAAGAAAAAAGGGAGCAGAAATCTTATTGGAAGAAATAGTGGGTGAGAGCTTCTCCAAACTTGTGAAGGAAATGGATTTCCTGGAAGCTCAAGGGGTCCCAAGCAAAATAAAACTAAACAGATATACAGTAATATATACTATAATTAAAATAAAAAACTTAAAGAGAGAATCATAAAAGAGCTGAAGAAAAGCAGAGTCACATATAAGACATATAAGAGAACCCCAATAAGACTATGACTATCAGCATATTTCTCAGCAGAGATATTATTGATTCGAGGGGAATGACTGATTTTCAACATGCCAGAAAGGAAAGATCTCCAAACAAGAATCCTCTACCCAGCTAAGCTAACACTTAGAATTGCAGGATTAATAAAGAGTTTACAAACAATTGTTGAAGGAATTCATTTCCTCCATACTTGCCTTACAAGAAATGAAAAAGGGACTCTAACAAAAGAAAAACAGAAACTATTGTGGGGTAGGAGGCAGAATAAAAATGAGGACAGAATAAAAATGAAAAAATGAGCAGAATCAAGATAAGGAGTTCTGTATTACCTTTCTTATGATTTAAGATAGGTTAACTATAGAACCTTGAAATCCTCAGAACAATACCTAGAAGAAACAAAAAAGAAGGTAAAAATGGAATCCTAATATTACCAAAAGGTAGTTTTCATAAGCAAAGGAAGAGAACAGAAGAAGAACAAAAGAATGTAGACCTGAAAAGTACCCAGAAAAAAAACAAAAACAAATTTGCGATACTTATATATCAATAATTTCCTTAAATGTCAATAGTCTGTATTCATCAATCAAATGCTACTCATCAAATCAGTGCTACTGAATAACATTTGGGCTAATGAGTAAATCTAAAGAGAAATGAAAAAGTACCTGGAGATGAATGAAAATGAAGATGTGAGCTATCATAACCTTTGGGATGCAGCAAAAACAATACAAGTTGGGAAATTTATAACAATGTTGGCCTAAATAAAAAAAAAATAAAGATTTTAAATAAGCAATCTAAACATATACTTTAAGGAATCTCAAAATGAGGAACAATTGAAGCCAAAACTGAAACAAAAGTCAGTAAAGGAAGGCAGGCAATAATAGGACTGAGAAGAGAAATAGATGAAAATGGAATTTAAAGTCAATGAAACCAGGAGCTTGTTCTTTGAAAAGATAAGCAAAATAGAAAAATCTCTAGTTAGGTTCATTAGGAAAAAAGAAAGAATACTCTAATGAATTGAATCAGAAATGAAAAAGCAGAAGTCACAATAGGCATCACAGAAGTAAGAGGATCCTAAGAGACTACAAGAATAATGTTATACCCCTAAGTTGGAAAATTTGGAAGAAATGGCAAATTCTTAGAATCACGCAACTTCCCATGAGTGAATCACAAAGAAACAGAAAATTGTAACAGACCAATTGCAAGTAGAGGAATTGAAAGTGTAGCCAAAAATTTTCCAGAGAACAAAAACTTTAGGATCAGATGGTTTCACCAATGATTTCTGTAAATCTTCAAACTAGCAACTATGCTTCTCAAATGCTTCAAAAAAAAATTGAAGAAGAGGGAATTCTTCCAAATATATTTTATAAGGCCAACATTATCCTGATACCAAAAATAGGCAAGAATATCAAAAAAAGAAGCTACAGAACAACATCTTGAATGCAGGTGCAAAAGTACTCGACAGAATACTAGCAGAATGAATCAGCAATACATAAAAAGGGTCCAAGTGGGATCCAAGGGTAGTTCAACATGTTCAGTCAACTAATGTCATTCACCACATCAACAAAAATAAAGATAAAAATCATATGATCATATCACTAGATGAAGAGAAAGCAACAGGTAAGATCCAACATCCATTTATGATAAAAACTCTCAATTGAAGTAGAAAAGGAACATGACAGAATAAAGGCCACATATGCCCAACTCACAATTAATATCATCTTCAATGATGAAGATCTGAAAGCTTTTCTTCTAAGATAAGGAACAAGCAAAGATGTCCACCCTCAGCACAATTATTCAAAATAGTATTGCAATTCCTACTTAGAGCAAATTAGACAACGGAAAGGAATCAGTGGAATCCAAATTGGAAAAGAAGAAATAAAACTCTCAATGGAGAAGACATAATATTCATAGAAAATCCTAATGCCACTAAAAAAAAAAAAAACAACTACTAAAGACAGTAAGTCAGTGCAGTGAAGTGGCAGTCTACAAAAGTCAATATACAAAATTCTGTTGTTTTCCTATATGGAAACAATAAATAGAGAAATCAAGAAAACATCTATGATTGCATCAAAAAGAATTACGTACCTAGGGAGTTAGCAAAGGAGATGAAAGACCTATACAATGAAAACTGTAAGATTTTTTTTTTAAAGATGTATTTATGCATACAAGAGCTGGGGTGTAGGGCAGAAGTTGGAGGGTGAGAGGATTCACCGGAGACAGAGTGGAACAGAACAGGCAGACTGACAGAAATACACTGCTGAAGAGAGCAGCAGGGGAGACAGGAGAGGTCTGCTGTGCCAGGTGGGTCACCTTCCTGGCTGGGGATTGAAGTCGTGCTGCAGTGGCAGCAGATAGTTTCATATTGCTGTGACTAACATCTTGTGCCACCAGGGAGGCCCCTCTAAGACTTTTTTAAAAGATTTGTTTTTATTTATGCATGCATGCAAGAACTGGGGTATAGGTCAGAGGTGTAAAGGTTAGAGGATTCATCGGCGACAGAGTGGGGAGCGGATGGACTGAAATATACTGCTCAGGGGAGCAGTAGGCAAGGCAGGAGAGGTCTACTGCCCCATGTGGGTCAGCTCCCTGGCTGGGAATAGAACTAATGCTGCAGCTTCTGGCCATAGCTTGATAGCACTGAGACTTTAACTCCTGTAGTACCATTGTAAGACTGTTAAGAGAAAGAAAGGAAGACAAAAGGATATGTAAACATTCCATGCTCATGGATTGGAAAAATTAATATTGTTAAAATGTCCATCTTGTCCAAAGCAATATATAGATCAAATGCAATCTCTATCAAAAATGCAATAGTTTTCTTTAATGAAATAGAGAAAACATTGCTGAAATTTATATGGAACCACATTAGACCCTAACTAACCAAAGCAATTCTGATTTAAAAAGCAAAACAAAGAAAAATATAGGTATTATATTCCCAGAATTCATATTATACCACAAAGCAGCATTAATTTAAACTGTATGATATTGGACTAAAAATAGACACTCACAAATGAGTTTTAAAAAAAAGACACTCAAAATAATGTAATAGAGTTGAGAGCCCACAAATAAAACCATACTTATATGGGCAGTTAATTTATGACAAAGGAACCAAGAACATATAAAGGAGAATGGAAAGTTTATTTGAAATATGGTGTTAGGAAAATTGGACAGCACATATAAAGGAATGAAACTAGACCATCTCAACCCTTGCATAAATATTAATACAAAATGGATCAAAGATGGTACATAATCAGAAATTATAAAACATGTAAGAGAAAACAGGCAAAAAAACTGCAACATTGACTTTAGGGGTTTCTTTGGGGATTCATCTCCAATGTCAAAGGAAATAGAAGCAAAAATAACCAGTGGGATTGCATCAAATTAAAAATGGAACTTCCATATGACCCAGCAATCCCACTCCTAGGAATATATCCAAAAGACACAAAAACACTGATTCAAAATAATATCTGCACCCCTGTGCAGATATTGCAGCACTATTTACAATAGGTAAGACCTGGAAACAACCTAAATGCTCCAAAACAGATGATTGGATCAAGAAGATGTGGTACATATACACGACGGAATACTACTCAGCATTCAAAAAAGATAAACTAGAGTAATTTGTAGGAGCGTGGATGGAGCTGGAAGGGATTATGCTCAGCGAAATAAGTCAGAAGGCAAAAGAAAAATACTGGATGGTCTCACCCTTAGGAGGAATATAAGGGAACCAAATAAGTGACCAAGGAAAATAATAATAACAACAATAACACTAATTTAAAAAAACACACAACAAAAACAAAAAGACAAGAACAAATCAGAAACACTTTGTGGGGAGGGGGGAGAGAATATGTTGAGGGCAGAGCACAAGGGACTGAGGTGCTGATGCACTGGTGAAATGGTGGTGGGAAACCCATGGGGACCACAATGGATGTCAAATATATATAAATAAAGAAAAAAAAACAGATCTGCATAGTGAAAGAAACTATCAGTAAAACAGACAGGTGCCTTACTGAATGGGAGAAAATGTTTTTACATCATACATCTGACAAGGGGTTAACATCAAAATCTACAAAGAAATTATATGACCCAACAACAAGAAAAAAAATTAAAAATCAGGCAAAAGCAAAAATAGTTATTTCTCCACAGAAAACATATTGATGGTCAAAAGATACATCAAAAAATGTTCTTCATCACTTATCACCAAGTAATCGCAAATCAAAACCTCAATGAGGTAACACCTCACCTATAAGAATGATTCATATCGAAAAAATCAGAAACAACAAATGTTGGTAAAGATGTGATGAAAAAGGAGCCCTAATATATAAATACACTGTTGGTGAGGTTGTGGACTGGGCCAGCTCCTAAGGAAAACAGTATAGAGTTTTCTCAAAACATTAAAAATAGTTCAGGCACATGATTGAACATTCTCTTTCCTAGACATCTACCTGAAGAATACAAAAACACTAATTTGAGGATGCATGCTCTTCTATAGTCATTGCTTATATAGTCAACACTACTTACAATAGCCAAGATATGGAAGCAACTTAAGTGCTCAACAACAGTGGTCAGGAAGATGTAGCATACACACAATAGCATACTACTCAACTATAAACAAAAAAGATAAAATCTTTCCATTTGCAACAACATCCATGGAACTGGACAGGATTATGCTAAGTAAAATATTCAGAATTTACATGCAGAATATAAAAAAAAAAGGACTGACAAAATCAAATTGAAACAAACCCTTCAATAATGACTGCTACAAAGTGGGGTGAAATGAACACAGGGAATATGGTGATGGTTCATGGGTGATACAAGGGCAGAAGCTATGGGGACTACAACAATGTAAAAGAAATAATTAACTAATTAATTACAAAAACAAATAAATATGACTACAGAAATTAGGCAAAAGAGAAAGGGGCCCAGTGGACTATAGTGGAACATTATTGGGGCTTTGGGAATGATCCTAGTTTAATAACATTGACACATTTGTAGAAGAGTGAATCTATACCCTTAAAACATATGCAACGTTGTAAATCAATGTTACCTCAATAAACATAATTTAAAAATTAAAAAAGGGGAATGTATAAATGAAAAAAACTTAAAAATGAAGGTTCCAGTTCTGAACCTGTGAGTCTGACTCCCTACCTGGCATCTGCATTTAAGTGTCTTCATGGTACCTCAAGCTCGATGTAACTGGCATGTAAAAGCTACAACCTTTGTCTCATACCTAGTCCTCTCCTGGTGTATCTTTCTTAGTGAATGGAATATATTACATTTGATAGTCATATTTGCCATTACATCTCTTGGCACCTCCATCATCATGCCCACTGACGACACTTTTAAAAATAGCCTTTAAATTGATGCACATTTCTTTTTCTCTCCATTGTCACTACACCTAATTCAAATAATAAAATCTCCTAGACTAATGTCTTGACTTGGTTTTCCTGTACATTTCTGCTTCCTATAATTGATATTTTTCGCACAGTGAGTTGATTCAAATATAAATCTTATCATGTTAGCTTTTCTTAAAATACTTCAAAGGTAACATATTTTCTCTTAAGACAAAGAAGAGACTCCTTAATATGCCCTATAAATCTCTCAATGAACTAATGCCCAGCCTCCTTGAATTCCTCACATTCTTTATTATTCAAACTTCCTGGTTTCTTTCTGATTGTGAAAATGATCTTTCAGCCATTCCATGTATAATTCCCTCTGCCTGGAACACCTCTCACATGCTCTTTCACATGAGTTTTCCTTTTCCTTCAAAATAACTCAGGAAATCCTTTTCTGACTTGATGAGTTGGATCAGATCTCTTCATCTTTCATTCCACTATCACTATATTTATTCTGTACACTTAAGAGAGCATTGTCCACCACCTGAAGCATAACCTTCATGAAAGTAGTGACATTGACTGTTTTTGCTGATCCATTTCTTGAGCACTTAGCCCAGTGATGAGTATTGGGTTTGCAAGTGTATTGTAGAATGACTGACTATATGAGTGAATGAATGGATGAGTGGAGGAATGGATGATTAAAAAGAATGCTCACTTTGGATGTCTTAAGTCATTGAAATAATCTACTGTAAACTTGTATCAGTTAGTAGGAAGAAAGATATTCTAAGAAAATGGTTGTTGATACAAAGGCATAGAGTGGCATCGAATGTGAAGAATTCAGAGAAAAGTTGTGGAAACTTTTGTTATTCATAATTTATTTCTCTTCCCTAAGACCATTCTCTTATTGGGGAATTTATCTTTCTTCCGCTGTGTGTGGATTTGTGGGAATGCATATCTAGGTGACTGATTATTCATCTCTTACGACTCTAGGAGTGTAGTTTACCAATACAACAACTTTCTCTTTGCTTTATTTAACTAGAATCTACTTCTGCCACTTGAAACCAAGAACTCTATTGCTGAGAAGGAGCATTGCATCAGATGCTCTGAAAAACTGGAAAAAAATGTGAGGACATCCAACAATTCATATCTTGTTAAAGATATGAAACTGAACAAAACATGGTTTTACTTTTGAGAGAAAGTTATCGAAGGGAGACAATTCCTACAGATAGATATCTGCCTCCTAGAGATTACAGAGCTCCAGGGTAAAAGAGTGATTACTGAGAAAGAACATAACCATTGCCTGAGAGGCATAAAGGTGTCTTTCCAGAAGTAGGGATGTTTTGTAAAGCAGAAAGATATAAGTGGAAGATAACATGGCAATGTACATGACTTACTTCAACTTTTCTATATGCCTAAAGCAATTCTCACTTTTTAAGTAGTACACATATTTCGTAAGAATTGTTTATTGCTTAACGATGGAGAATGTCGGAAAACAAGAGATTATTCCTGTCTCCTAAGATGTGATACTTGTGAGTGGAGACAGTTCCCAAAAATGGAATGTGTTTATTTGTAAATCAATTGTCTGACAAATATAGTCCAAAATATATAGTGAAAGCTTAAAGAACTCTTACAACTCTATAATAAAAACCCAATTTAAAAATTGACAAATGATTTAAATACACATTTCTCTAGAGAAAATATACAAATGTATATGAGTTCAACACATTCACAAAAAGATGCTCAAGATCATTAATCAGTAGGGAATGCAAATCAAAATGACAATGAGATACCACTTCACACATACTACAATGACTCTAATTAAAATTGGCATACAATGCCCTGTCTTAGCAAAGATGTGAAGAAATCTATATTCTCACATATGCTGGTGGAAATGTAAATGAATGCATTGACTTTGGAAAACAGTTTGGCCATTTCTAAAATATTGAACATAGAGTGACCCTATCATCCATTAGTCTCCCTCATAGGTATCTACCCAAGGAAATAAAAACATGCTCACAAAAAGACGTGCATGCAAATATTCCCCAAAGTAGAAATAACCCAAATGACCATCTACTGATAACTAGGTAAACAAAATGTGCTCTGTCAATACAATGGAATAAATATTTGTGACAATAAAAGGGGATGAAGCACTGATGTATGCTACAATATGGATCATCTTGAAAATATTACGTGAAAGAAGCCAGTCCCAAAAGACCACATATTGTAATATATGATTGTATTTATATGAACTATTTATTCATAATAGACAAATCTGTAGAGATCAAAATTAGATTAGTGGTTTCAGAGGCTGGGGGAATGGACAAAATGGAGAGGCATTGCTAAAAACTATGAAGTTTGTTTGGGTCATGCTTAAAATGTTCTGTATTGTACATCTCTGGGAAAATATTAAAAACCAAAAGATTATATTTTATTTTACTTTTTTAAAAAAGATTTATTTATTTATGCATACAAGAGCTGGGGTACAGGCCAGAGTCATGGAAGATAAGAGGATTCACCAGAGACAGAGTGGGAGAGCAGAACAGGCAGACTGACTGAAACACACTGCCAAGGGCAGCAGCGGGTGAGGCAGGAGAGGTCTGCTGTGCCATGTGGGTCCCCTCCCTGGCCGGCAGCAGGGATTGAACTCATGCTGCTGTGGCTGCAGTTTGCTTCATAGTGTGTTGCTTAACCCACTGTGCCAGCAGAGAGGCTCCAAAAGATTATATTTTAAAGAGGTGAATTGTATAGTATGTGAATTATCTCTCAAAAAATTATAAGAAATACAAGCAATGTAATAATATGTACAAAAAATAAGCATGGCACAGTCTAGTGAAAGGGGTGAAACAAAGGGGATTTCATGGGAAAGAAGATATTAATTCTGTAAACTACTTGTCTTTTAGTCAGCCTTACCTGTCAGCACCTTGGAAGTCAGTTTCATCAGGCTCTGGCTGCCCAGTTACATAAATGTTAAAGAATAACAATTGCTCGTAGTTTTGAATGGAAAACATGTTTTAGAACTCTCAAGCATATAAACCCTAAGAGATTTTAGCTTCAGGCAAATCTACTCTCCACAGCTAGATCTCTAATAGAGGTCATTACTGCAGTTCAGATACACCTAAGTCTATCCAGTGATTTTTTTTTTTTTCTTCAGAAACTCATGAGGACAAGTACCTCAAGTGTTTTATTCTCACACGATGTTGAATGAGTAGATATTAGAATCCACTTCACTTATCTGTGTAACCAAAACAATTCAGGTTTCCAAATGTTTGCGCAGACGATAAACCTGAGCAATATCAGGCAGTACACTAAGACAGGAAGTACCTCCTGAAAACTGTTGTTTGTCACTATATTCCAACTTCCTCAGGAAAAAAGTCTCTTTTATCAATACATATATTCAAAAGTTATAGTAAGATGTTTACAAATCCTTTAGTTTTACTCTGTAGAATGTATTTGGGTACCATGAATAAAAATATTTTAGAATATACATCCCAGAGTTCATATATACTGCTAGCCCAAGGCACAGTTTTTATGGGCTAACTGGTTACTTATTAGTTCTATTCCATTAATCTCACACAATGAATAAATTATAACATGGAAAACATAGTGCAAAGCACAATAGGATACTAAAGGAGAATTTTTATTTATAACCTAGAAATTGAAAAGCTTGCCAGTTATTTCTCTTGCATACCACCAAATCAAAGAGAAAATGACAAGAATGAATGATCAAAAATACCCACACTATAAATTATATGTCTGATGACGTTAAAGTTTCTAGCAGAAGAAATGTCAGTTCAAAGACCTGTGTGATCACAGATGAATAGACCAGGAAGAAATGCATCTTAGCAAACTCAGTGGCCCATCCCTGGATAATATTGGGAAATAGCTATTTTGTAAAATAATAGAAGTATATTGAGTCAGTGTTGAGGTTGACATATAATGATAGACTAGTAAAATCAGAAAGCAATAAGTATAGTAAACCTCACTTTTCCACCTACTCATGAGTGTAGACTAACCCTTAATCCCTTGCATAATATCTACTGGATGAAGAGAGAAAATTTAAAATTAAAAAAAAAATCTTAAAAAATTATTTTAAAGGGGCCAGAAAAATGCCTTTAAGACAGTTTGTCTGCCTGGTAGAATACCTGAGTTCCATCAGTATCATCAACTGGTTTTCCTTGTTCTATAACTTCATATAAATATGTATTTCTTCATTTCAGATTTCCTTCACTCTGTATACTACTGTAATCTACAACTATAATTTATTCCTTTTTATAGTTGAATATTATCCTACACTTTATTCATTCTTACATTAATGATAACTTAGACTGTTCCCAGGTTGGGTCTATTATAAAAATAAAACTTCTATGAATGTTCTTATAACAGTTATTTTTAAACATATATTTTTTATTCCTTTTAAATAAAAACTAAACATGGACTTGCTGATCATAGGGCAGAAGGATATTTAATTTTTCAAAAACTACAAATATTCCAAAATAGTTATCCCATTTTATACATTCACCAAAAATATATAAGTTTTAATTGCATTATATCTTCATCAGTATTTGATTATATCTTTGCATTATTGCCTTTGTAGTGGCTAGTGATAGTTGGTAGCTCTAATTTACATTTTTCTAATGATTAAAGTCATTGAACATTCTCGTGTGTCTATTTGTCATTTATATATTTCTTTTAGAAGTATCTGTTCAAGTCTTTTGTCCATTTTTATAGTGGGTTGGCCAGCTCTTTATTAGCAAAATGTAGGAATTTTTTATATTCTGAATACTAACTCTTTTTCATATATATGTGTTGTAAATATTTTTCTCCCTAAGGCTTATATGTTCATTTTCTTAGTAACCTCTCTTGATACACAGATTTAAATTTTAACATTCAATTATCCTCTTTTTTCTTTTAGATCTAATTTTGTGTTATTTCCAAGAAACAGAGCCCAGCACAAACTTGCAAATATAGTCTCCTCTGTTTCCATCTAGGGATATCATAGTTTTTGTTTTTGCATTTAGGTCTATATTAGAGACCACATTCACTAGAGACATTATTCGTATTTAGTATCAGTTTCACCATATCTTAGAGAGGCACTGACTTAGCCAAGTTCACACAGAAAGAAGGTTGCACACTTGGGATTAGAATTCAGGAGTTCTGACTTTATCCCAAAACTCTCATGTGCAGTAACTCTCTATTTTGATTTGTTAATGAAATGCTGAAAGCTTTCAGTTGGTAGAATACTTTGCCTACTATGTGCTGTACTTCACTATCTCCACCATCCTATATAAGGTTTGGCATATAGTTCGTTGAAACTCTGATATGCTTTTCAAATGTTGCATTATCTCCTACAATATTTTAGGAATCATATAAAGATTTAGAATATAAATCATATAGAGTAGGTTTTTAAGAACCTACTCTAAGGAAATAATCATAAATGTTAACTAACACAGATAAATACAAACACTCTAACACTGGAGGGTGTTAGAAATATAGAACACGAGTTCAATCCCTGGCCAAGGATGGACCCACATGGTGCAGCAGACCTCTCCTGCCTCGCCCGCTGCTCCCCTCAGCAGTGTATTTCAGTCCATCTGCCTGTTCTGCTCCCACTCTGTCTCTGGTGAATCCTCTCATCCGCGCCCCTGCCCCCCCACACCTCTGGCCTGTACCCCAGCTCTTGTATGCATAAATAAATAATTTTTAAAAAATATTTAAAAAAACAAAACAAAAGAAATATAGAACAGGATGAAGTATATTTTAAATGTTTAGCAGTAAGTGATTGATTGAATGTATTATGACACAACTATATAATAGAATATTATGCCTACTTGATATGAACTACTATTTATATAATTCTGGATAGTATTTGAAAATATTTCTTTAGACTGTTTTCTTCTGTATTTATAATTTATAATTTAGATTGGGCTATAATTTCCCTTTCTGTTTTTGTAATTGGCATCAAGTATCAAGGTAAAAGTTGTTGAGCTGTTTTCTGTACTGTTTTTCTTAACAGGAAATTTTCTATAAATCTGGAGTCATTTTTCATTATAGACATTTTTTATAAATCTGGATTCTTTCATATAACTCTCCAGTGTAGCAGACTGGATTTAAGTAGTTTCTTTTTAGAAGGTTTTCACTGCTCTTTCTGATTTCTATTTCTATTTCTGATTTCTGGGCTTCTATTTCTTCTTTTTCTATGAGTCTGTTTTGATATTTTTTAGGAATGTATCCACCTCATCTAAATTTTTAAGTAGTTCACAATATTTTTTTAATGTCTGCAGCATATTTCTATTTTTAGACTTGTTATTTGTTCTCTAACTCTTTTTAAAATAACTTTTCAGAGATTTATTAAACGTATGGTATTTTTGTAGAACCAATTTAAGCTCCTTTAATTCTTAATTTATCTTTAGTTTCTGTTTTATTAAGTTCAAATCTTATCTTTATTATTTATTTTAGTTTCTTTTTTTGTTTTGCCATTCTTTTTCTAATTTATTGAGATGACTCTGAAAGGAAGTTTTCATTAATTTCCCCCTTACTGTTTGCATTAAATGTATAAATTTCCCTCAAATTATTGTTTTAGCTATATTCCACAGACTGATTTATAAGGTCTTCATCATTATTCAATTTAGTATTTTCTCTTAATTCCCCATTTTTTTTCTTTGACCCATGGCTAATTTCAAAATATATATGATTCTGTAGTTATTATTTTGTTATTAATAAGTCATTATTAATATAATTAATAATAACAAAATGAATAAATAACTAGTTTGCGATGAGGTGAGATGAATTTAGAGGCATATATATAGAGAGAGAAACAATTTTTGTAAATGTTTTTTGTGTATTTGAAAAATGTGATATTCTAAAACTGTATGAATTTTTCTCATTAATTTTTGGGTTATTTTTCTGATTTTTTTTCTTTTTCTTTTTTGCTCTATCAACTACTAAGAAAGACTATTTCAGCTCCCACTAAGTTGTGGGTTTTTCTATTTTTGTTTGTAGTTCTGGTAGTGTTTGCTTTATCTATTTCGAGGTTATAATTTGTATGCAGAGTAAAAGTTCTTAATTTTTTCTGATGAATTAAACAATGAAATTTATTGTAATCATAAGATTAATTATAATCTCTAGTACAATTTTGCTTAAAATTCTATCTGTATAATAGTTACATTAGCTTTCTTATGATTGCTATTTGTTTGATATACAACTGGTTAAAAAGATTTGTGATATACACAGGTGAGAGTTATTTTGTTGATTTATAATAATTTCTAAAACATTGTAAGTTATGCTAATGTTTGCAATACATTAATAGAGTACCAAAAATATGATAAATGATATGTTCTTGTGTGTGTGTGTGTGTGTGTGTGTTTTCCTAGTGAGTATGTGTATTAGTGTAAAGATATACACCCAGTTGTTTTCAGTATTTTGTCTTGGGCAGTGGAATGCTGATAATTTTTATTTGTTTCTTTCTGGCTCTCTACCTTTTTAGTTTTCTAAAGTGAGATTCTATTTGTTTTCTAAAAAAAGACTTTTGAAAAAGTTAACAAAAAGGGAATGATATCAAATGGGTAAAGTAGAAACCAAGTTATATCTGAGCTGGAAAGAATATTGACTGCCCACACTCATGTGTTCAATGACTTTAATAAGAACAGTTGCAGTAGAGTAAGTGAAATTCAGGTTGGAGTATAGTGGACTTCAGAGTAGGAGAAACAGCTTTTTTTAATTGACTGTGAAGGATCTGAAAAAAATATGTGAGTTAGGTATGAATGGAAAGGTAGGGTCTAAGTTAATTTTTGTTTAGATTGAGAGAAATGTTGATGTGTTTATGGACAAAGGGGGAAAAAAGCTAAAAACAGGTCAATTTATTGAACAAGAAAGAAGACCTGAAGGATACAGCTAGGGGGGTTGGGAATTCAGTAGAAAAAGTTAAGGGCTGAATTTTGGAAGTTCCCTGAAAACCAAGAACTAGTAAACCCCAAGACTGTCTGAAGAATGGCAAGATCTAGTTTCAGTTTGTTTTGTTCTGCAAATAGAAACAGGGTCTTTCCAAAAGAAAGGCATTTGTTGAAGGGATCTGAAAAATCTGAGCTATATCTTTTCTTATCTAAATAATTGTATCATTCCAAAACAGCTTTTGTAAATATATCCAGGGTCACTTGTACTATAGTCTGGCATAAATGATAAAGCTGCCATTTCAACTCAGACTAAAATGCAAGTAGGTGATACCCATAAAGTAATTATTCTTTTTTTTTAAAAGATTTATTTATTTATGCATACAAGCACTGTGCTACAGGCCAGAGGCGTGGGGGGGGGGGGGGTGGGCGCGGA
>JAGFMF010011659.1:8531095-8572789 GCA_019455555.1 Galemys pyrenaicus | reverse complement strand
TCTGCTCCCCGCTCTCTGTGGTGAATCCTCTCACCCCCCCACACCTCTGGCCTGTGCCCCAGTGCTTGTATGCATAAATAAATCTTAAAAAAAAAAAAATGGAGCTACCATATGACCCAGCAATCCCGCTCCTAGGGATTTACTTAAAGGACACAAAAACACTAAATTCTAAAGAACACATTCACCGCCATGTTTATCGCAGCATTATTTATAATAGGTAAGACATGGAATCAACCCAAATGTCCAAGAATAGACTACTGGATTACGAAAATGTGGTATGTATACACAATGGATTATTCAGCAACCAAAAAAGATAAACTAGAGCCATTTGCAGAAACATGGATGGAGTTTGAAGGGATTATGCTCAGTGAAGTAAGTCAGAAGGACAAAGAAAAATACTGATGGTTTCACTTACAGGACGATTATATGGAATCAAGGGGAAAAAATAAAACAAACAAAAATATTATTAGATGCATTTTATGTATAAATTAGCCTGCTTAAATTGTCATAGTTAAAAAGTTAAGAGGCTTAGACTCAAGTCCTCAGAAGTGTGATTTTAGAGCTCACACTTGTCATCATCCTATGCTGCCTCTTAAGTATGTTCAGTCTTTTTTAATAGCATTGTTTTTGCTTCCAAGAGTCCTATGAAATGCTGTTTGGGATAGTGGTAGGATATGAGATATGGTGAGAAAATCTGTTATCAGACTGGAGCTTTGAGGAAAAACAATGGAAAAATGCTTAGGGGAAGATACTAGTTTGATACCTACTTATTTATGGGATTGTTTTAAGAAGTAAAGTACTAATAATGTAATAGTTTCTAAAACATTACACAATACTCTATAAGCTAAATTGTTTTAATATATAACTTTATGAGAAAAAATTGAAAACATTTTTTTGAAATTAATTTATGCTAAAGTACTTTGTGAGCTCTGAGTTTACACACATCTGCAAAATGACAAATACACAAAGCTTTGCAATGGATTCAAACAAAAGACATGATATAGGAAATTTATGAGGTCACAGCCAGATAGGGTAAATCAGGACATGAATTCAAGAAAATAAAGAGTCAAATGTCCATCTGTTTAAAGACCTAGACTTCATGAGATACCTTTTTGAAGGATGAGGACTCACTAGTATGAATCATTATCATGATGCCTAATCATGTATGCATAACAATATGCATACAGTGGAATGAGATTGCTTAATGTTGGCCATTCACTAATTTGTTGATTATGTATTGCATACTCATTCTACCTTGATTGTGTGAAATATCAATTTAGAATCTGTGGGAGATAAGAAGTGATTTAGTATGGCCTTTGTAGACAAAAGAAAGATTTAGAAAATATGTACCAAATCTATTTGGAATGGTATAAACCTGGAGGAAAAGCAACTGAACACTATCACAACATTAAGGTAGGAAACAACATTGTGCATTGGGAGGAGAAAAATGTTCTCTTGAAGAGTCAAAGAAAATACAGGCCAAATAAAGATACCTGATAATTGGTTGAAGTCCCAATATTTTTTCAATCTTTTTTTTTTGCAGGACTTTACTGGACCTAATTTCCTTATTGCTTTATGGAGTCCATAAGATGATATATAGTCCTGTATGATAATTTTCCCATTTTCCCCAACTAGTTAACATTGATTTTTTTCTTAGCCACCAAAGGATTCTAACAGTGGTAGAGAGAAAAAGTGGTCGAAAGACAATTTAGAAGGCTATTGAAGTTTTACCAGGGAAAGATGACACAGCTTAAACAAACTCAGAGACACTGGGAAGAGATGATGGATTAGTTAATGACATCCAAATCAATAAGTCTTACTAATCTATTTGATAGAACAATATAGCAAATAGAACTGCTATATGTTCACAAAGCTGTTACATTCTTCTGGGTACACTAACAGACCAGTTCACCCACCCTTGAGTACCTAGGTGGCTTCATTTGAGTAATATTTGCTAATGAAATAGGAGTAAAAGTTATGTACCAGTTCCACAGTTAGAAGAAAGAACTCAAAGATAGTAATGCTCTGAAATATATGAATCTTGAATCCCCGAGTTATCAATCTGTGGTTTGCTACTTTTATTATGATCATTTTCAGTAGGAATTGTCCAAAGTACCCAAGTTCTGAAAAAATTGTATTATTTCCCTTATTTTATTGTTCTAGAACCAGCTTAATTTTTTTTTAGCTAAGGTATTATACTGACATTAGGGTTCCATGTCTGTATCCATGTATATTCTATCTCTCACCTCACTGAGGAGGTCTCTGTTTCAACTGCTTACCTCTTGCAGACTCAAAGCTCTGTTACCATCTTTTAAACATTAAACTCAACTGCTTAGATATTGAGACAAATATTCAGGTTCAAGACGCTCTAAGGTCATATAAGAAAAGACTTGAGCTTGTTGGCAATGATTTAAATGCCCACTTCATTTCTGGCATCCAAGATTTTCTTTTAATTTGTTTTGAGCAATATCATATATGTATGTGAATATTTATATGAATATATATATGTATGTACATGAATATGTACTCAAATGTGTATGCATACACAAAGAGATGTAGTAGGTGTGAACACATTTTTGGAATGTATTTTATCTTACACATTTTTTGTTTCCAATCAGAAAGGTTTTCCATTGTCTCTGTCTGTTTCATCATCATAGACAAAAG
The DNA here is from genome assembly GCA_019455555.1 of Galemys pyrenaicus. Taxonomy (NCBI): domain Eukaryota; kingdom Metazoa; phylum Chordata; class Mammalia; order Eulipotyphla; family Talpidae; genus Galemys; species Galemys pyrenaicus. Next base: position 8,570,125 of record JAGFMF010011659.1, on the reverse strand, counting down.
AACTGGGAGTATCTCTTGGCCATGTTTACTCCAATGGACAAGCACATCAACTTTGTTCATTAGTCAATGTTCTATATGGGGCTGAAGGTGGGTCCACACTTTCAGAATAAAAAGAATGAAGTCACATGGATTGACCATACAAAGTAAACAGAGGAGAGCATAAAAATAATGGGGCATTGAGAAAAGCACCAACATTCAATGAGCAGAAAAATAAGGAATAGTTAAGGTAAAGTTAGAAACACTACATTAAAATATATACAAGTACTTGGAGAAATAGTTCATAGTCATTCAAACCAGTTTCAAAAGCAAAACCAAGCCCTTCAATTTATAATACTTGAATAAAAAACAAAAAATACCCTAGTAATGCAAATATATCCAAATAAATCATCAAGTTCTTAGAAGATCTTGGGAAGAGGAGTAAACATATTAAAGTAAATAATTCATATTTTGCCTTTGACCATAGGTAGTACTATTTCTAGATGTTTTCCATGATTTTGAGATGGCTCCTGCAGGGGCTCCTGTTGTTGCCTAGTTGATTAGAAGCATCCCCTTGATTCACAGTCTAGTCACACAAATAGAACAGAGAATGGCCTCACAAATCACACAAAGGTGCTCAGAACTGATTCAACTTCTTTTTCTCTGTCAGATTTTCCACCTTCCTTTTTCTAATTCTCTCCTTTGGGAACTGGAGATCAGTTTGATGATGAGAGAGACGAGAGCTGTAGCTGCTGTGACTGAATTGGAGACACATGGTCCTGCTGGTCTGGTCCCTTTGAGTGTGCTGTTTTGCCCAAAACTGTTTACCATGTCTCTCTTAGATGGGCTTGAATCCAAATAAGTTGTCTAAGTTCCACCATTCAGAGGCAAAGGAGTCAAGAGTTGTCAAAAGATTTTATCAGTGGAATAATATGTGTTCACTAGATACAGTTCTATAGATACAGTTATGGAAGTTACCTAGTTATGTTATTGAATGCAATTACCAAAGAGAGCTGGAAGGTAATCCCTAACCTGTGAAGGCATAAAGAAAACCTGAGGCAATGCAGAAGACCAGCATATGTTGCCATTTAAGTCATGGCTGGGAAAAAAGAAAATAGGCTGGTGGCCAAAGGAGGTAGTAGGACCAAGAGGTGTTTGCTAATGATAGTGACTGGATATGTTAGCAATTTGTTATAGGATGTGTATAGTGGCAAGGGGAGCAGCATTTGCAGAAGCCCCCAGAACTGGTGCTATATCCCCCAACCCCAGTTCATGGCAGCTACATTTCAACTGCCTTGGATTGTAACGCCCAGCATGCCATGAACTGAACTTCCCAAGGGAAGGGGACTGCTGGGAATTAGTGGCAGAGCTGAGGGGTCCAGTGAAACTTTAAAACACTGAGGACAAGGATACCTTGCTCTCCTGGTTTTTAGCCCATTGGAATGATTACTCTCCTTTGTGCACAAGGGTATCAGAATAGGAAAAAGGTTTATTTTCCCCCCTTAAGAGTTTGGAGTTCTTAGGTAACCCTAGGTATCACTCAGTATTAAACTAAGGGACTAAGACTTGACAAAGTTTGTCCAGACTAGGGACTAACTTTGGACAAACTAAGTCCAAAAAGAGGGAAATATAGTGGAAAGGAGATGAAAAAGGATGCTAAGGGAAGATGGACAGTATAAATACATTTTTAAGAGAACTTCAAAATGTCATTTGTCTAAGCCCTTTTCCTTTCAAGGATGACAAACCAATTTCTTAATATAAGAATAATTTTTAAAGCTACTTTGGTATCTAGTCAGCTGTCTTTAATCTCTAACCTAATACATTTTACTAAATTTCCCTTTGACATTTATGTAATATGTTCATTCATGATATGATTTTGATTTTTATTAGCAGAAACCCAAATGGACTGTTTTTAAGAATTTGTTTTATATTCTCAATTCCCTGTAATCACTTTTCTCATGTCTGATATGTTTCTTTTATGTAAAATCTTATTTTTAAATTGGTGGTAATTCAAATAAGATAAATTAACTTAAAGAAAGAATAAGGATTAGTTTATATCTGAGAATTGACATGAAGACATTTGTGATTTTCGAAAATCACTCAAGATGCAGTAGGAGTAAGCCAAGGGGAAAGGAAACTATGTGTTAATATTATAGTTATTCTAGTAATCAGGAAAAGAGTAGTGCTACTGGCTTGAAAAAAAGATAGATAAATGCAAGTGTGACTCAGTTCCAGAATATTAAGGAGATAGGAGCTACAGAATCTGTAAACTAGTAAATACAAGGAAGAGTTAAGGGTCCAGAATGCCTGATAGGCATTTAGTTTACTCAGTTAGGAGACAGGTAATAGTGATTGTTGATATTTACTGAGCACTGCTTACATAATTATATCTATGTGTCATTTCAAGGGTTGTATCAATTCATTTAACCTTAACAACATTCCTATGAGATAAATACTGTATAATAAACCCATTTGCAGATAAAAAGAATGAGGTCCCAAGGCAAATTGTTGATTAAAGATAAGAGCCAGCTCAGGAAACAGTCTTCTTCACGACTACATTATAACCATTATAAACATATAAACTATATGTCTCTGGTGAAAGTCAATGAAAGTGGGAACACAGAAAATGGAGCTGGTCTTAGTATAAAGCCATTAATTTTCAATTTTGCATATTGCTGTGATAAGTGAAGATAAAGGAAAAGGGTCCTGGAATCACAAGTTCTCATGAGGTCAAAGAACAGATGACAAAGGCATAACTAAGAGGTTGTGACCAGAGCTGAATGAGTGATTTGAAGATTTCAAGTCTGGCCATGTGTGGTAACAAGCTCCAGATATGCTCATTGGAATGGAAATGGACTTTTCACAAAAGATATGAGGAAATGAAAGAGTTTATGAATAGGTGGAATCCTCTTAAGAAGTAGTCAAAATATAATCTGAAACCTCTCAGGGCAACTTCATCATATTGTAGTTCTATTTGTAGAACAAAGAAAGAAGAAGGTGATCTCAGGGGTAACCTAAAAAAGAAATTTCAAAATAAGGACACCTGGACCCATACCTTGAAAAAAATATATATATAAAACATATGTTTATATATATATACATTATTATATATATATATTATATATATATATAGCAGTGACATAACTTTGCATCTATAGGTAAGGAGTTCATTGGAGAAGAAAACACGATGAAATTTCTGCTGTTTTCTAGCACCTCAACTGTGAATCCAACCTATTGATATCTCTGTTGATAATACACCAGTTTTTGAGAGTGCCAATGACTTTGCGATTTTCTGAAATTAAAAATAAAACAACACTTTATCTCCTGACAACATTGTAACCTATAACAACACAATAACATTATTTCTAAAGCTTTTTTATGTATATATGTGAAATATCATTAACATTCATGGAGTGATTCTAATCCCAACAGAAAAGTTAGAGTTAAATTTAGGAAAATATATGGAGCAACACTGATTGAGTTGAATCAAAATTGTGAACACAGCCTCATGAATGATTCTGCCTCTACTTTCAAAAGACAGAAGAGAGTGTTTACTGTCTTTTCCATTTCCTAAACCACCAGTCTAGCCCAACTTTTCCTTGTGCTCATTCCAAAATATGTATCACTCCTGTTTTGGAGCTCTAGCTCCTGGGTCAGGTTAGAAGAATATCATCTCTAGAACTTCTACAAGGTTCATCATTCTTCCTCATATTTGAAGCTTTGATTTCATCCTTATGAGCAAGCATCCTAAATACCATGGTATATTCTTAGATATAGTGACCATATTTTCCAAAGATTAATTAAGGCATAACTAAATGCTTCCTCCTTCATAAAGTCATCTCTGATCATCTTAAACTACAGAAAATTCTCCCTCCCATACATTAAAAACATAACTTAATACATCTTTATTGGTCATCTAATAAGAAGCAGACACTATTGTAAGTGCTAATAATGTTGAATAAGATGGCTTATATAAGCAAGGGGAAAAGTTCACAGTATAAAAAGAAATCACTAAGTTATCCTTTTTGTAGACATTTCAAGCTGATGAAAAAAAAAATATTTGACATTCCCTTCTAGAGCTCAGGACTTCAATAGTCATAATATCCCTTAATATTGGTTAGAATACTGGAATACTGGAAACTGGTTGGAAGATATTAGAGCTAAGTAACTCATGTAGTCATGTGTTACAGCAGAAATCAGAATCATCTGTCTGGCTCAAAGCCACGTATTCACCTGGCGCACTGGTGAATGGTGGTGGGAAATCCATGGGGACCACAATTGGTGTCAAATATATATAAATAAAGAAAAAAAAATCACCAGACACCAGACAAGTATATTTTTTCCATTTCATACTTCCTCTCTGTTTCTTAATCTTTTTTTATTAAATTATTTATACATATTTGACATCAATTGTAGTCCCCATGGAGTTCCCACCACCACTTCACCAGTGCACCATCACCTCAGTCCCTTGTGCTCTTTCTGCCTTCATCCAAGTCCCTCCCCCAGCCCACTCTCATGGTGCCTTTGAATTGTCTTTGTCTTTTTGTTCTTGTTGTATTTTTTTTGTTTTTCCTTGAGCCCCATTTTTTTGTTTGTTTCTTTATATTCCTCCTACCAGTGAAACCATCTGATATTTTTCTCTTGCCTTTGACTTATTTCACTGAGCATAATCCCTTCTAGCTCCATCCATGTTTCTACAAATGACTCTAGTTTATCTTTTTTAATTGTTGAATAGTATTCCATTGTGTGCATATACCACATTTTGGGCATTTGGGTTGTTTCCAGGTCTTACCAATTATAAATAGTGCTGCAATAAACATAGGGGTACAGGTGCTCTTTTGGATCCGTGTTTTTGTGTCCTTTGGGTAGATTGCTAGGAGTGGTATTGCTGAGTCATCTGGTAGCTCTATTTTGAGTAGGCTGAGGAAACTCTATTTAGCCTTCCATAGTGGTTGGATTAACTTGTATTTCCACCAACAGTATAATAGGGTTCCTTTTTCTCCACATCCTCACCAGCACATATTGTTCATGGTTTTTTTGGTATGTGCCATTCTTACTGCTATAAGGTAGTATCTCAATGTGGTTTTAATTTGCATTTCCCTGATTATGAAGGATGTTGAGTATTTCCTCATGTGCCTGTTGGCCATTTGCATGTCCTGTTTGGAGAAGTGTCTTTTAAGGTCTTCTGCCCATTTTTTGATTGGGTTGTTTACTTTGTTTTTCTTGAATCTTGTGAGTTCTTTGTAGATCTTTGTGATCAGTCCTTTGTCAGTTGTGTGTAGTGCAAAGATTTTTTCCCAATTGGTGGGGTGTCTCTTTGTTTTGGTTAATGTTTCTTTGCTGTACAGGAGATTTTTAACTTGATGTAGTCCCAGCAGTTTATCTTCCCTTTCATTTTTATTGCTTTGGGTGATGCACCTTTAAAGGCATTACTGAGATGTAAAGACACCATACAACTAACTATTAATCAGAAACAGTCTGCACAGAAGGGGTGGGGGAGGGAGAAAAATGAGGGCATGAAGATCACAAGGGACTATGGTGATGGTGCAAGTGTGAATTGTTTGTGGAAATTCTGTGGGGACTACACCTGATGTAAATCATATATAAATAAAGAAAGTAATTTAAAACAACAACAAAAAAACAAAGCCAAGTAGTCACCACTTTACTGAGGCTGCCTCTGTAAAATAAAAAGGACAAGGTTGATAACATTAGCAAATATTTATTAAGAACTTATTATAAGCCAAGCAGTGTATTAAGTACTTTACGTGGGTATTTATTTAATTCTTATAGTCATACCTGAGGTAGGCACCCAGTATTTCCCTTAAAGATAAGGAAACTGAGTGATTAAGGGATTAAACAACCTGCCTGGTGCCTTTTAGCACTTATTTTAACCATTATCTCTGACTACAGAAATCAAGATCCTATTAACACAGGAATGTTAGAGGCTAGATAGCCGTCAGCGAAATCATTTACACTGTAAAACTTCATGAGCTTCAATTTCTTTTTTTTTTCTTGTTAGCAGTACTTTTTATTTTTATTTTTAAATGTATTTATTTAAATTTTTTTTCCTTCATTTATATATATTTGACATCAATTGTAATCCCCATGTATTTCCCATCACCATATCACCAGGGCACCATCACCTCAGTCCCCTGTGCTCCCACCTGCCCTCTACCCTCAACCTCCCTCCTTCCCACCAAGTGTCTCCAATTTGTCCTTGTCTTTTCATTTTTGGTTTTTGTGTCTTTATTGTTATTATTATTATTATTGTTCTTATTCCTTTCTTTGATCCTTATTTGGTTCCCTTATAGTCCTCCTAGGGGAGGAGCTTCAATTTCTTGACTTGTCAAGTAAGAAAATGATTTCCATCCTGACTGTTTGCAGGAGTATGTGAGGCGCAAATGAAAATTATTTTTTAAAATAGTGGATAACAAAAAGAAAGTTACATTTTAGACTAGTATTCTGGTTGAGCCCTTCTGCAAAGTAATTTATTATAGTCAACGTATAATTTAGAGGTAATGACTTTTTTTAAATGAATGACATTTCACACATTTAATAAAAGATAAAAAGTAACCATAATGTGAGTTACTTTTGAAAATTCAATGGTAAGTAATACAAAATATTTTCTAGTGGGGGTTTATTTCTATCCTGAGATTTATCCTCTTGTGTGTGACTTCCTATTGATTTTAAGAGATTTGAAAAGTTAGAATAGCAATGGACACCCCATGTTCATATTTCAAAGGGAACTGAGGGTCTCAGATTAATTAAAAGTAAAATACTGAAAAACCCAGAAGACAGCGGCATGCAGTGTGTAGCTAGGGAGGAGGCTCCCCATCAGGCATGAAGGCACAGGTGGTCTGAGGGGCTCTTCTTTATGGGACAGCCAGTGGAAGGTGTTGTCTTTTCCATGGAATTCTCTGCATCATGGCACCATGTCTCTTGGGGACCTTGTATAGGAACCCGGGGTGGAGGAGGGGCTGGTGGCAGTGAGGATGGACCTCTGCCCCACACTTGCCGGCTTGTGGCTGAGCAAGAAACCAGAGCAGCAAGGTTCACACTTGTACCATGGCGTCCGGATTTCCCTTCCGAGTGTAGGTTCTGAGATCTGTGGAGAGGTCTAGCATCTAGGAGTCTTGCTTGCAGTTAAAAGCAGACAAACCGGGCCCTCCCTGGTGGTGCAATGGGTTAAACCACTCACTATGAAGCAAACCGCAGCCACTGTAGCGTGAGTTCGATCCCTACCCTTGGCCAGGAAGGTGATCCACATGGTGCTGCAGACCTCTCCTGCCTTGCCTGCTGCTCCCCTCAGCAGTGGATTTCAGTTAATCTGCCTGTTCTGTTCTCCACTCTGTCTCTGGTGAATCTTCTCAGCCCCCGCACCTGTGGCCTGTACCCCAGTGCTTGTATGCATAAATAAAATCTTTAAAAGAAAAGCAGACAAACAAAAACATTTAATACTATGCTCAAGTGATGAATCACAAAAATAAAGATATAATCAAACATTACGTGGTTGTCATACAAGTTTGGTTTGTAAACTGAGGCACGAAGACACCAAATGAGTCACTGTCCTAAAACAAGTCAGTCATAGTAAGAAAAGGAAAACAGAGGTCATGCTCTTGAGTCTGCACACTCCTTTTCAGCATTGCTTCTTACTGTTTAAACTTTTTACCCTATGAAGACTCTCTCCAATAAAAACAGCCTGAGGTGGAAATCCCAATGTTTGTAGACTAGTTTGGGAAAAGAACACCCAGAATGTTTGTGTTTGATAACATTGTTGTAGTTACTGAATTGTTACCAGCTCATGTTTCTGGGATTTTGTAGGATACTCCACTGTTCAGGCAAGGTTATTTGTGTGCACAAGCAGTGCAATATTTTCTCTGATGTCAGTTGCTATGGAATAATATAAGTCAATCAAATTCTTTGTTATTCAAGCTCGTCTAAATAGGTTATAAATGTGATTAAATGTGAATGAACAGTATTATGCAGCAATATATTTTCTACCTGTAAGCTGTTTTACAAAATGTTTCTATCTGCAAGTTTTTTTTTGAAAGAGAAATACATCCATTTGATTGCACAGGCAGTATCAGGGAGAACAGAATAGAGAATAGCAGAGCAAAATTGTCTGATTGAAGTTTATCAGTTTGCATTTAGTTGTTTTCTTCATGATTGCCTTGCTAGACTTTAAATCCCAGAGCAGTAAGAAATTCAATGAGTATATTACCAGGTAAAGGATCCAAGTCAGAACCTCTTTCACTGGTTCTGGGTCCAGCCACTGACCACCACAAATAATAAACAAACAAACGAATGAATGAATGAATAAAATAAGGAGACTGGTGCAGAAAAAAAATATATTCTAAACAGTAGGATAGCAAGAGAGGGAGAAGATCTTATTCCCAATTGAAGGTGAGAGGCATCATTGAAGCTACATAAACCAGCAGGGTTCTGCTGCTGAGGTTGGAGCCTCCCATCCTCCCCACTCCCCACCATCACCACCAAGAGGGACAAAGGCCCACCACCACCTGGCCAATAGCAGGGTGAGTGCCATTCACAGCAGTTCTGATAAAAAAAGAGAGGAAGCCCACATGCTTTGTTCCCTACTAAAGGCTCCCCAAATGGCTTCTCTGCTCTACCTCCTTCCCAGAAATACCCTCATTAAGGATATCAGGGGTGGAGTTCAGACCAAGCCACTAACAGGTTCATGCCCTCCTGCATAGTGGTGTGCAGTCCTCAGGGGTGGAGTTCAGCCTCTTAACTGCATCTGGCTGCTCCAACAACTGCCGGTAAATGACTGGTTGAATAAACAGATTTTGTTTCCAGATATATGGAAAGTCTAAATTTGAATCTATAGAGGGGAAGAAATAGAATCAGAAATCTCAATTATTTACTCAGCTAAAAGATTTTTCAACCTTCATTTTCCCACTTATATTTTCTTAGTATGTCACACAGTTTTATAAGATGTTATATGACCCAAAAGTCAAATCCTGGTATAGAAGGTCAGTTTTCAAGCAATTCATAAAATGGTCGAGATCCAGTCATCTTGCAAGAGGGAGAAAACACACTGATCACTGTGTCAAGTCCAAGCAGAATAAGATCCCATAAGATTTCTATAAAAAAATTAAAGAGCATAGATGAATACATATTAGCAATATTTAAAAAAATAGTAGACTACACTTCTATTAAATTTCAGAATATTTAATGAAATATTAAAGTAATAAAATGTGTTATGCAGAATTAGCTGCTACCTATTTTGATAAATGGTCCATCAAGAACAATCTTGAGATTATCTAGATAGGAGAAAAGTTTGTGATTAGGGTTCTAAGAATTTTCATATTTGAGTAGGACACCAAAAAAGAACACTACTCCCCCTTTCAATAGCAGTATCCATTTTGTATTAGAGGCAGAAAAGTGTGTTAGCTGAGGTCAGGATTTGGGAAGGGATTTGACATTGGACAAGTCTACACTTAAATGTAAATTCAAATCCGATTCTGTAACTTGCCTGCTAAATCCCCTGTAGCCTGTTGTAGGAGACATCTCATCAGGACAACTCAGTTTCTTCATCGACGAAATGGAAAACTAACGGTATTGGAAAAATAAATCAGGTTGTTTAAAGTACATACAATAGTATCTGATTTATGATAAATATTCAAGAAGTCATGGTTCAACTCTATTAAATTTAATCAACAGAATTCTAGTGAGACTAAAGTTACAAAAAATGGACTTGAAGAATATTGTCCCCAGATTGTGATAAAGTGCAGGAAGTCATCTTTTATTTTTAATTATAGAAAATATGTTCGGGCCTCCCTGGTGGTGCAGCGGGTCGAGCGCCACACTGTGAAGTAGCCAAAGCACAGCAGCGTGAGTTCGATCCCTGGCCAGGGAGGGGACACACATGGCACAGCAGATCTCTCCTGCCTCGCCCACTGCTCCCCTCAGCAGTGTATTTCAATAGATCTCCTGTTCTGCTCCCCACTCTGTCTCTGGTGACTCTTCTGGCTCTGGTGACTCCTCTGGTGACAACCCCGCACCTCTGGCTTGTACCCTGGCTGTTGTATGCATGAATAAATAAATCTTAAAAAAAAAAAAGAAAGTATGTTCAACTAAGTAACTGATCATTAGTATCTACCAGAAGTAGTTGGCCTTTCATGGTCATTTTTTTTAGTACTATATAAACAATGACATGTTATTACTCTTTAATTTCCCTTTTCACTAGTAAATTTTTCTTTTGCATGTCTATAACTTTGGAATTACATTTTTTTACTCCTTCACATGTGTACATGCTTCACACACCCTTCACTAAACCTCCCATACCCATACACTACACCTTCCGTCTTCTGGCTCCTCCTTCCCCCCACCCCCTTCCCACTGTTAACCAGTATATATTTTTTCCTAAGTCTAACATTTGTTTTTGCCGTGTTGTATCAGTATACACTTTTGGAATATAAGTATTCCACAGATAAGTGAAACCATCTGGTATCTTTCACTCTCTGACTTATGTGACTTAGCAGAATCACCCCAAAATCCATCCATTTTGTCCCCAAAGGCACATCTTTTTTAAATAGCTGAATGGTATTCCATTGAGTTTATATTCCGTCTAGTCATTGGTAAGACTGGTAACAGATATTTACTAGAGTATAGTATAAGTACTACTAAGAGTATAAGTAACTCATACAAAGCAACAAAACACAAAAACATACTATTCCAATGAAGATATGAGCATTTCACCAAATGCTAACCACAGACATTTCACCAAACAAGATTACAGGCATGGGGCCTCCCTTGTGGCGCAAGAGGTTAAGACACTGCGCTATGAAGTTGTCTGCAGGCACTGCAGCACGAGTTAGATCCCCACCTGGGAACTAACCCACATGGTGCAGCAGACCTCTCCTGCCTTGCCTGCTGTTCTCCTCAGCAGTGTATTTGGATCGATCTGCCTGTTCTGTTCCCTACTCTGTCACTGATGAATCCTCTCACCCCCGCACCTCTGGTCTGTGCCCCAGTTCTTGTATGCATAAATAAATAAATCTTGAAAAAAAAAGATTACAGACATGGTCAACACACACATGAAAAGATGTTCTTTATTGCTTGTCATAGGGAAATATAAAACTATGAGGTTTCACCTCATATCTGTCAGAATGGTCTTTATCAAAAAGATAAGAAGCAGTAAGTTTGGGAAGGATGTAGAGATAAAAGAACACTTGTGTGCTGTTGGTGGGGTTGTAATTGTTGTAGCCACTATAGAAAACAGTATAGAGGCTCCTCAAAAAATTAAAAATAGTATTACCATATGTGTCCAGAGCCATCCGGACATGGCCGTCCTCGGGTTTCGCAAGATTAGGCGCTTGGCTTAAGCCCAGCTGTGCCCAAATAAGGCTAGGTTTTGGCTCTGATCTTGAGCTTCCATTTCCCTGGTTTGATGTCACGCTACCCACCCCATGATCTGGAACGCCATGATTGGCTGCTATATGTCACGTGTCTCCCTGTTCCTGCCAAACTTCTGCACTATAAATACAAGTAACCGCCATAGAATAAATGAGACTTGATCAGATCCTTGTCTTGTATCCATTCTTCGCGTACCCCTGTCCCCCCTAGTCCCTGCAATTCCCTCAGGTCTGCTGTTGACTATCCTGCTGGTTCGGGACAATATGGTCCAGAAATTCTGTGTGTGTAAGTATAGAGAACATTTATTCAGCAATTATTACATTGGCTTCTGGGCTTGGAGTCAAATTCAGGTGCTTTGTTTCAGGCAGGATATATGAACCCAGGATAAGTAGAAACTGGCTGTTCAGCTGTTCTCTAGAGCCTGTCTCTGCAGAGGAATTTTTGAGTCCATGTTACCCTTGGAGGGCTGCCTACTGATGCCAGTTGCCGGAAAGTTTCTAAGTTTAGTAGTCAGGGCGATCGAACAGCTAGGGTTTGGGTATATTCATTGCTTTGAATGTCAGTTTTGCCACTGAGACCAATATACTAGCTTCTCTCATCTTCTACAGAATAAAGCTAAGAGTTTGTTGAACAGAAATGAAATTGTTTTTCTAATAAATGAGTGAATGGTGTTATACGAGTAAGCAGAAAACAAACAAACCCAACAAAAGCAAAAATGGAAATAAGACTTCAAATCTAATTATAACTGGTATAATTAATGTTAAGATTCAGGAATGGTGTATCATTTTATAAGCATGCAATCACTCTTCAGGAACTATACTAAAAAAAGCAGCTCATAGATTAAAAATAACTCAAATACTAATCTTTCTTTAATAGAACCAGCTTTGCACAAATGCCCCAGCTGAAATAGCACTCTGAAATGTGGTGCTTCCTGGAAAATAAAAATGAACGGTCAGATCTTCAGTCTGATCAGATAAAAGAAACATATGTTTTTAATGTGAACAGATGGATCTACTAAAATTTTTTCTCATGAACAAAGGTTATTATAGATTTAAAAATGATTAGTTTACATTTTTCCTGGTTTTCTTTTAGATGTGTGGCCAATGTTGGTTTATATATCTTACAGTTGTGGCTAATAAATAAGCATATGCAGAAAGCATCTAAAATCTTGTCCAAAATAAAAGTTCAAGAAATATCCATTTCTTCTGAAGCCTTTTAACTTTGGGGAACAATTAATTATGGTTGTTAATGAAAAGAATTCTTTGAGCTTCATCAAGAACTGTATGGTTTTAATTAACAATCTTCATTTATTTGTGTCTTAGCTGAGGAAATGCAACTTCTTTGAGAAGTAATTTAACTTCATTGCATGAAAATAATATTGTTACCCGGGACTTTGCTTCACTTGCTGAAATTTCCTCAAAAAGTAGTCTACATATGTGGAGTATTGCACTTAATACCATATTGACCTTTTACATGAATAGGCAAATATTTGGAGGTTCTTGTTAAATATCAGGAATTATGTAGAGTCTACAAACACAGCATTGAATAAATGAAGATGTCGGGGTCGTGTTGAAAGAAACTGACCTACACTTACTTAGCTGCAGCACAAGGTGACTTTGCAGTAGCAATGGGTGTACAAACTGCAGATCAATCCATCAGTGGCAGTGATTATTTTAGTTGGGAGGGAGGTTAGAGAAAGCTGTACACAGAGGTAAATGCTTTAAGTAAGTTTTGAAGGATAACTATGAGTTCTCCAGTTAGACAAAAGGAGTAAGAACTTTGCACACAAGGGGAGCCACGTGTGCAGTGGAAGCCTATGGCCCTCCTTGATTCATTCAATCAGCTTTCTCCCACATGAAATAGGTGTTATATTAAGAAAAAGACTTGATCCTTCTGTTCCAGGTCTGCAAGATCAAGATGGGAATAATTCAAGGGAATAGGACAAGGACTTGCTTATTTGTACAAATGATAGTTCTAACAGATATTAAAAGGAATTGTCACTGGATTTATGTTTAACTCAGGGTTGCGTTATCATTTCCTTTGGGCTTAAGCATTTTTGCCTTTGTAGGTCTCCTCTGCCATTAAAAAAAATTAGATTTTCTGATTATGCAAGTAAAAAGATCAGTGTGTTAATATTGCATATTCAAATAATCTCTTTGACCTAAAAAGTTTGTTTTTTCTTTTCTTGGTACTCTAAACCCAGTGGCTTCTCTGGGAATCTTTTCACAATATCCCATTCTGCATTGCCAGAGAGTACTTCTAAAAAATCAATTTTCGCTGGAGCAGAGAACCTTCAAGGAAAGCTAATAATGAAGTGTAGAAATTTCGAGATCCTTTAACCAGAGTTCAAGGCTTTATGAAGTCTTGTTTCACTTGACTTCCAAATGGAACTTCCAATTCCATCAGAGTAGTCTCTCTAGTCCATGGTGAGGAATTGAAAAACCTGAGAAGGGTTTGTTTTTTCATTTAAATTCTAATTTCAAGACCAACCCAATATCAATCTCTGGTGTGGGCCCCAGAAAGAAATGCTTTGAAAGCAACTCAGGTGATTCCAGTTGCATCCAAGTTTGAGAATTAGTGCGCTAAGCAACAAAAAGATAGTCATTATCCCACAATGTGCTGTGAAGCACAGGGCATGTGTAGGTATGTGTCACATTACATTGTAGTGACTTGTTTATACATGCATGACTCCCTTTATAAGAAGGAAACTCCAGCTACCATTTCTCAATCATTTTTGTTTGACCCACCACCTAGTTCAATGACTGGCATTGAGTAGACACTCAATAAATGTTTTTATTGAGTGAGTAAATGGGAAAAGGAATTGACACATGTTCATAAACTTTTACTTTCTCCCTTCTTTTTTTCTTCTTCATTGTCTCACTCCAAGGTTCTCAACCCTGCCTGCACATTAAAAATCACCTGATAGCTTTGTAGAAATATCCTGGGCCCCACCCTAGACCAATGAAATCAGAATTTCTGAGGGTGGGGCACAGGTAGTTTTTAAAAAAGATCCTTAGTAATTCAAATGCATGGTCAGAGTTGAGAATCATTGACTAAGTTTTACTCATTCTTTCGGACCCTCTTTAAGGTCTCATTGTTTTTTTTTTTCTCAGGAAATTTGTTTTGGTATTCTTCCACACATATGTTTCAGTTTCTTAAATTCTGGTTGTTCTTAAAGAAAAGATAATTTTGGTTTTAATTATTTTCTTGTTTCATACATATGCATATTTTCCTCTCTAACAATTGAGGACAGGATTCATATTTTATGTTTTTCTCAGACAGATGTGCTGGTCTGAATTGTGATAATTTGTATGGATTTTATATTGGAATGCCATGTTCTCTCTCTCTCTCTCTCTCTCTTACTTTCTCTTCTTGAAGTAGCAGCTATAAGTTTTAGCATTTATAAGTTTGAACATTTATGGTATTGGATGATAACTAGTTCTACCCATCCCATTCACAACCTCTCTAAGCCCAACTGTAGTTTTCAAAATCTAAGGGTTCATTTTGGTTTTCTACTTGTTTTGTTTCTTTATATTCAACATATAAGTGAAATCATGATATTTTTATTCTCCTGACTTATTTTATAGTCCCCTCAAAGTCCATTCATGTTGACACCATGGTAAGTTCTTATCTTTCTTATAGCTGAGTAGTTTCCACCCATTTGTGTGTGCATGTGTATGTATGTGTATGTGTATATATTCATATGTATTTCCACTCATCTGTCCATGGGCACTAAAGTTGTTGTTTTCATGTCTATTCGCAATTGTGAATAATTCTGCAATAGACATAGCATAATGGAGGCATTTCAATATAAAGGGAAGTTCCATGTTCCCTGCCCCACTAATGAGGGGTCAGGTGAAGAGAGAGAACACTAAGAGGGACACGCAGGAAAGAGACATAAGAGACACAGGAAAGAGAGACATATGGAGAAAGATCAGCTTATCAACTTTGGACTTAAACCAGGCACTTGGGGATGAGGAGATGTGCAGAGTTGAGACATGTAGAGATGCTTGGAAGAGACTCATGAATGAGAGACATATGGGGAGGCTGACAATGACAGCTGCTATTTTGATTTAGACTTTGATTTTGCTCCTTTTGCCTCATCCTTACCTGGTGCTTTTCACTCCCTTCCTATGTTTTCCTGCCATAAGGTACTTTAGGCTTGTGGCACTTTTCAAGCCAAAGTGGGAACAATTTGGGTCAACAATTTGGTGGGGCATTTACCCACAAGCAGATGGGTAACTTTGACTGTTTTATTGGAAAACTCCTTTCTTCTCTCTATGAACACTAATACTACTAAAGTTCTTTCACACTAAGAATACTTTGTCTTTGTGTATTTGGATGGCCAGACCCCATAAGAGCTTACCAGTTTGGGAGTCCTGGGGTCCCCCTCAGTCTGCCTGCTAACAATAAGTGTGCATACATCTTTTGAACATATGTCTTTTCATATTCTTCAGATAAATACCTAGAAGTGGAATTTCTGAATCATATGGCAACTCTATTTTCAACTTCTGGAGGAAATGTCATGTTGTTTTCCATAGTGGCTATATCAATTTACATTTCCACCAAGAGCATTTGAGGGTTCCTTTACTCCACACCATCCAACACATCAGTTTTAGAGATGTCTTTAAGATTTTGACACCGACAGCAACATAAACAAAATAAAAAATAAACAAATGAGATTACATCAGGCTAAAAAGCTTCTGCAAAGTGCATGAAACCACCACAAAAATGGAAAGGCAAACTACTCCATGGAAGAAGATATTCCCAAATAATGTATCCAATAAAGGCTTAATACTCAAAATTAATGAAGAAGTCATGTACCAAAAGAGCACACAACCCAATCAAAAAAAACAGGCAGAGGATCTGAATAGACAAATGAATATAGAGATTTGGTAAGCTTATTAATGATGAATGGGCAGAATTCCATGTTTGAGAGGGAAAAGTCACACATAATTGCATAATAAATACACAAAATCTGAGTTAATTTGCATTAAAAATTTTTTATTTATCTGAAACTCTTGTTAAATAAAATCACCTTAAGTGGTGACTTTCATAAACCTCTGTATAATTTACAACTTTTCAAGACTAAAGAGATTACTTTTCTAAGAATAATTTAGTAAGACATTTCTTATTTAAAATTAATTAAATTATTTTTAATTTAGGTAGCATATAGATAGTCCCATCAGTATTGTTCGTACAGTGCACCCACCACTCAACAACCTTAGTCCACCACCACAGTCCATTGTTCTCTCCTCCCTCTTTGTTCTTACCCCTTCTGAAGGAAGAAAAGTTTTTTTTCCCCTTTGGAGATGATGGAACCTCAGCTTTATTTATATTGAAATTTATATCTATTTTACATAATTGTTCATTTTTGTACAATGTTTCCTTTCTCCTCTCAGGTGTAGTTCCTATAAAATTCCTACCACCAATTCACCAATGAACTATTACCATAATCCCTTGTGCTCTTCTTCCCTCCCCTGTATTTCCTTCTTTCCCTATTTGTATTCTTTGTAAAGATATTTCTTTCTATATTAAAGATACCTGGTTTTCACCCACAAATGTTCTTAAAGTTTAGTCATGAGAATTACAAGTTCTTGGATGTGGTTCTTGAACATCTGCTAAAGGACCAAATATTTGTAAAATACTCAAATCCACAAAAGCATATACAGACATGCACCCCAAAGAGAGGCTTTGGTTTATGTTCCAAGACCCAAGTGGAGAAATAGATATGTTATAAAGGTCCAATTTTGCACTAATTGTTGAGAAATGTCTGGATGGAAAAGCTAATTCAAAGACCTTATATTGATTTAAATATTTAGACTCCAGTGTCTTTGTAAACACACAATTTTTGTATACCCAAGCAAATAATGAAAACACGGAGATTTCTACTGAGTCATTTGTTTCGGTTTTTTTGAAAGAGACTAACAATCGATGGTTTAGTTTATGGTTAAAACCATCTTATCTTTTTTATTTTTTTTAAGATTTATTTTTTTATGCATACAAGAGCTGGGGTACAGGCCAGTGTCCAGGGAGGTGAGAGGAATCACCAAACAGAGCGGGGAGCAGAACAGGCAGACTGACCAAAACACACTGCTGAGGGCAGCAGCGGGCAAGGCAGGAGAGGTCTGCTGCGCCACGTGGGTCCCCTCCCTGGCCAGTGGCACGGATCGAGCTCGCGCTGCAGTGGCTGCAGTTTGCTTCATAGTGCGTTGCTTAACCCACTGCACCACCAGGGAGGCCCATCTATCTTATCTTTTTTAGAAGTCAATCTGCACTCTGAGTTAGGTGGTGAAAACAGTCAAAAGGAAAGGGCAACTTCCGCTTCTTTCTCCTGTATTTGCCAGATAACATCAGGAGGAACCCGCAACATGTACTTAACATTTTAAAAACATTTTTTTATTTTTCCTGCTATCATTCCTTATATGCTTTTGACTTTTTCTCTCTCCCCCTTCTTCACAATCTCAGAAACCTCATTTCACTTATTAGTGTCCACTAGCTTTTTAAAGTATTTTGCTTTGTTGAACTTCCACTATGTAAATGTCCAGTATTTGTCTTACTTTATTACTTTACGACCCATAATTCCCTCAAACTTCTTCCATTTTGCTATAAATGGCAACAATTAATCTTTCTTTATGGCTGAGCAGTGCATTTACCATAGTGCATAGTGCATTTACCTTATGTTTTGATCCTGTCCTTTATCAGTGGGCACTTAAGTTGTTACCACGCCTAGTTATTATAAATATTGCTGCAATAAAAATTGTAGGACATATATTTTTAGTTGATAGTTGTATGTTCAAGAATGCTATTGCTGGATCATATGATATTTTTGTTTTCAGTGTTTTTTTTTAAACTTTTTTTATATATGCATACAAGAGCGGGGGTATATATAGGTCAGAATTGCGGGAGGTGAGAGGATTCACCAGGGACAGAGTGGGGAGCAGAAGAGGCAGATCCACCGAAATACACCGTTGAGGGGAGCAGTGGGCGAGGCAGGAGAGGTCTGCTGCGCCATGCGGGTCCCCTCCCTGGCCAGGGATCAAACACGCGCTGCTGCGACTTGGATGTTTCACCGTGCTATGCTTAACCTGCTGTGCCACCAGGGAGGCTCTGTTTACAGTGTTTTAAGGTAACTTAGATTACTTTGCAAAATGACTCCACAGTTTATATCCCCGTCAATGGTGTAATAAAGTTCTCCTTTCTCCACATCCTTGCCAGCATTTGGTGTTGGGGGTCTTTTTAATATGCGCCATTTTCACAGCTGTGATGATAGATATCTCATTGTGGTTTTGATTTGCATCTTCCTTATTAGTAGCAACGAAGAATGTTTTTCATGTGTGTATTGATCTCTTTGGTGAATTGTATGCTCATATCTGCCGTCCATTTGTTAGTTGGATTGCTTGTGTTTTTTTAATTGTTAAATTGTGTTAGTTTGTCAAATAATGTATCTTGGCTATTACCCCCATGTTGATTGTGTAATATGTAAGTATTTTCTCCCATTCAGTGGCCTGTCTTTTTAACCTGCTTATATTTTCTCTCACCACATAAAAAGCTTTAGATTTGATTTTATCTTAAGCATTTACTTTTGTCTTTATTTCCATTGCTGTAGAGCTGGTCTCCAAAAACATCTTTATCAGCTGATGTTTTGAAATTGCTACCAGACTGCATAGGGCAGGAGGAGTGGTGCCCGGCTCCACTACAAGTTAGTTGTGGCAGTTGCTCCTCAGAGAACTTTTACTGAGCGGTGTACTGCCTGGAAGGTGGAATGGACTAATCGGGTGTGAAGTGTCAGTTGATTGATGATTTGTGGCCAGGACTCCACCTCTCACTACAAGTCAATGGTACCAGAGCACTTTTGTGTAAAGTGCACTGCCTGGATTATGGAACAGACCAGTCAGGTGCAGGATTATGGGGGGAGGGGCACCCTGAAAGTGGATATAAGCCAGGGTCAGAGGGAGCCTGGATTCATTCAGCAGGATTCATTGCATGGATCAGGAGGATAATCCGGCACAAGGAGGAGCAGAAGGAGAAGAGCACAGAGAAGCAGCAGCCTATAGGACGAAGGGGTCCAGAATAGAGGCAGCCCTGAGGAAGAGCCACTGCAGAGGAAGAAGAGAGCCCTGAAGAGGAGAAGAAGGTTACAGCCTCTGAAGAAAGGAGGGAAGCCTCCAGCAGTTGCCCTCTGAGGAAAGGAGAGAGGCTGAGGGACCCTGCAGGGACTGGGCCTCTGTCCTGTCTCTAACAATGACTGAAAAGAGCACCAAAGCCCTGGGCCTGGTGTCTCAAAGAGCTGTCCATTGTTAGTATAAACCAGCAACTCACAAGAGCTGTTTACACTGGGTGTCCCTGACATCGCCTCTGCAGGGCAAGTAGTGGTCATCGCTACTGGCCAGAGCTGCCCAGCACTCCTGGTGACTGGTGACTACCAACACTGATGCTGCCTGGATGAAGCAGCCAGCCTCTTGTGGATATGTAAGCATTTTTGTTTCCCCTTGTTTGGAAATAAACCCCATGTTTGTTGTTCTTGTAACGTGAAGTCTCTTGCTATTTTGTGCTTGGGTGAGAACCCATAGATAGTGACCTGTATTGGGCACTGTCCTCTGTTAGGCTATATCCCCTGTTGCTATAGACCTTGATTCTGGTTTGTGGCCTTTTGGCCTTTTGGGGCTTTTTGAGGGCTCTTGGGTCTCAGAGTCTTCTCTGCTCCCTGCTTCAAAATGTATTGCCTATGTTTTCTTCACAAGCCTTATACATCGGTCTTTAATGTAGTTTGAACTTTATTTTTGTTCAAAGAATGAGTGATCCAACTTCATTCTTTTACATGATTTTTTGCACACCTATTTGTTAAGTCTCCATGGTTCCTTTATCATGAATTAAGTATTGACCTATATGTGGATTTATTTCTGGGCTTTTGATTCTGTTCTATTAATCCATGTGTTTGTTTTTTTGCCAGTACCATATTATTTTAATTATTTTTGTTTTTAGTATGGCTTTAAGTCAGATAATTTGATTTTCAAGATTGCCTTTACTTTGAGGCTTTTAATAGTCCCATATACATTTTATTTTTTCCAAGGTATCATTTTTATTGAGGTAATATAGGGTTATAACATTGTATGTATAATGTCACATCTCAAAAACTTATTATTTTTGAAAAATCATTTTATTATGCTTTTAATTTTAATTTACTTTCATATTCCCTATTGTGACCTATGAGATCTCAAATATGAATGTATATCTACATTCAGTGGTACAAGATACATAGATATACAATGGTATATCTATTATGTGTATAATCATTTCATAAAAGACAGAGGAAGGTAACATATTTTATTTCACTATCAGTTTAAACACAATGTCATTTGACGTTCAACTCAGAGCCTGACCACTTTATAACATTGATTTATAGAGATCAGTATCTTTACCTTTTGGAATGTCTTGCAATGAGCAAAACCTTTCGCCAAGATTCTCAAATACTCATATACTTACTGTCTAAGTTCTCTCATGAACTAGGAATTGCTGAAGTCACTCTGAGAGTGGAAGTACTCTAGTAGCAGAGAACACAGCCCATTAAATGCATGCTTACTGCCAACCAATCCCTTCAGCCTTGAGAACTGGCATGAAGCAGACAGTTTTTCAACATAAAATGACTTTTAATAAGTGTTGGTTCCTAACATCATTGAGGTTGTAAATGCTAATAAACTTCCCAGAGGAAGTAGAAGTGGAAAGTTTTATTTATCAAACATTTTATCACTCTACTTAGTTTTAACACTCTACATGGACAATTACCCATGCTCCCTGGGGCACATATTCCCTGAGCATTTAGCAGTTAATGAATATAAATAGTAGCAACACAGCAATTTTCAAAACCACAAGTAACTGTTTCTCTGAAAGCTCCTGCTAATGGAAAAAATAAAAAGAACTAATGTAGCAAAAAAATTATTTATTAACTAAGCTCAAAATTGAGGTTCAAAACCTTACTAATTTGTGCCATCCTGGCATACTATAAACCTAGTCAATTAATTAAAAGATGGAGCTTTATAAATGCAAGCTCTAAGCAGTTATTTCTGTCCCTTATAAAATATTTATTTCTCAAATAATTCCCTAAGAAACAGACAGTCTGTAGTTAACGTCTGTTGATAGGTTAATGCCCAATGACAGTAAATTTTGTCAGAATAGATATTTCTATAATTGTTTTTTCCTTCTTTTTTAGTTATAAATATTCTACAATGCATGTAGCAAACTGAACAACAAAGAAGTGAATACAGAAAAATAACAACTTCCGCCTTCTCTTGCCATCAATTTATGCAGTCATTAACACTCTACATTAGATATTAAGTTATCAGAATATCAAAAAGATTTTCAAATAACCTGTTAGATTAGGTTATTTATGTCCCACTAGCTCTTCAAGAAAGGGTAACACCAAGCTAAATAACCAAAACCTGTGATGATAGAAAACACAATACTTGCAGAATTTTTAAATGTGCTGATCATTGAAAGGCATTTGTGAAGGTAAGTCTATCAGATTCTTACATTACTTATATCAACAGAAAACAAAATTTTAAAATATGATTGCCATAGAAAAAGGGAAAATTTTATAATATTTCGGTAAACATCCCTGATAGCTGTAGGACACATCAAGTTAGAATTCAGTAGTTTTAGCTGATATAATTTTTAAGAAAACTTTATAATAGTTATAGATTTACATAAATGTTGCAAAGGTAGTACAGAGAATTTCTATATATCACACTTCCATTTCTCCCTAGTGTTGACAGTCACAGAACCTTAGCACCACTTACCACAATGAACTAACATGCGGTTCTTAGTCTTAGCCTTTGCCAATCTGTGACAGCTTCTTGTCTTTTCTGATTTTTGGTGTCCTGGACAGTTTTGAGAAGTACTGATCAGGTATTTTGTAGAATCACCCACATTCTGGATTTTTCCAATGCTTTTCTCATTCTTAGCCTGGGGTTATGGATTTTGGAGGAAGATATTACAGTGATGAAGCACCATTCTCATCACACTGTAACAGGGCATTCTATGGAATTATGACACTGATGATTTTATTTTTCCTTATTTATATATATTTGACATCAATTGTAGTCCCCATGGAATTCTCACCACAATTTACTGATGATGTTAACCTTGATCATGTGGTTAATTTAGAGTTTGTCAATTTTCCTACTCTAAAGCTATCTTTCCCATCTTTCCCATACTCTATTCTCAGAAGCAAGTCACTAAACGCAACCTATACTCCAGGAGAAAGGGAGGATTCATTACCTTTTTGAAAACATTACACAGGTATGCTGGTCCAGTTTCCTATAGTAAACACAGGCAATAGAAAACAAATCATTAATCACTGTCTCTTATTAGGAAATTGGAATCTATTTACTCTAACTTGAAGAAATATTTGTTTATTTTCTGTCTACTGTCTACTGTAGAAGAGAGACAGATTGGCTCAAGGGGAGGTAGGAATAAAAGGAGGAGAAAGAAGAGAAACATGGAAAGGAATGACAATGTTGTAATTATACAGTTATGTAATATAACTGAGTCTTCATTATGTTATATACATATAACATATATACTTTATATTATAGTAATGTAACTCAGTCTTCATTAGAGAAGTGTGCTTAAAAGGGAATTGGGGAGATATTTGGAAGCAGAAATAGTGAAGAATAAGTATTAGTTGATGTCAAAAGAAATCCTTGAGGCTACTGTGTAAGTGGCACCAAATTTTATTGCTCTTTAGTATTATTTCAGAAGACATAATAGAATTATGAAAGAAGTGATAACGTGATAATGTATGTTCCATTTTATTTTGTGTATCATTTAAATATTTATTCACTTATTTCCTCATTTGTTCGGCTTGTATTTACTGAATACTTAGTATATATGAAGCATTACTCAGAGCACAGGGGATAAAGCAGTGAACAGGGAAAGACTTATGAAGCTACAGTCATTGGGGAAAAAAAACAGAAATGAGAGGACCATAAAAGTAGACAGTAAACAAGTAAAACAAACAAAATTATTTTAAAAAAAGATTCCTTTATTTATGCATACAAGAACTGGGGTGTAGTCCAGGATGTGGGGGTGGGAGGTGAAGGGAATCACCAGAGACAGAGGAGCAAAACAGGCAGATCTACTGAAACGGACTACTGAGAGGAGCAGTGCGAGACAGGAAATGTCTGAGCCATATGGGTCAGCTCCCTGGCCAGGGATCAAACTCATGTCTCAGTGGCTGGCGGTAGCTTGATAGTGCTGAGACTTTAGCCCTGTGCCACCAGAGAGACCACCAAATGAAGTGATTTTGATAGAGAAAATTTTGGAGAAAGACAACCTCTAGAGTTAATAAAGCAGAAATGGGTGTAAAAAGAGACTACTTTGTGTTGGGGGTTTAAACTGAGTAAGGTCATAATCTGTACTAATTCTGCATGTGTTTTTGGATATTGTCCTTCTTGTTTCCCCACTTCACTGTGCTGTGGTTCAATCTTACAAAAGAGGGGTATGAGTAGGGGAGAAAATATGGATCTTATAGTGTTTCTGCCCTTAAAATTTCTCAATCACATGCAAA
This sequence comes from Galemys pyrenaicus, assembly GCA_019455555.1. NCBI lineage: Eukaryota > Metazoa > Chordata > Mammalia > Eulipotyphla > Talpidae > Galemys > Galemys pyrenaicus. The sequence goes on along the minus strand of JAGFMF010011659.1, from coordinate 8,546,202 downwards.
TAGAATGAGCAAAGATTATAATCTCAAACTGAGACTCCACTCTAAAGACATTTAAAGAGGTCTACATAACTATCAAGAACTGACAGGAGGGCCTCCTTGATGGTGCAGTGGGTTAAGCAACGCACTATGATGCAAACCGCAGTCACTGCAGCACGAATTCAATCCCTACTGCTGGCCAGGGAGGGGACCCACATGGCACAGCAGACCTCTCCTGCCTTACCTGCTGCTCCCTTCAGCAGTGTGTTTCAGTTAGTCTGCCTGTTCTGTTCCCGACTTCTCTCACCTCCCTGGACTCTGGCCTGTACCCCAGCTCTCGTATGCATAAATAAATAAATCTTAAAAAAAAAAAAAGAACTGAAAGGATTTTAAACACCAGTACCAATGCATCCAAATAAATATTTTGGGGTATGTTAATCTTTTAGTATATTGAACATTTAATAAGATGATACTGGTCCACTCAAAATTTCCAAAGAGGTCAGAAAACTTTGAACAAAGAATGGATTGACTGCACAGCTACCAAAGTTACTATTTTGAAGGGATAATATTCATTCACATGAATAAGTGCTGGTAGTTTGGATTTCCAGAAAATCATTTTACTTTGTAGTCATTTTTCATAGATATTCTACCACAAACCTTGCCTAAGAAGTTTTAGAAACCTTTTATTTTTTTATTTATTTCACATTGTATGGTTATGATCAATCTAGCAAAGTTTTCCAGTTTTAATTCTAATGTATGGATATATCTGTACACAACTATACATTTATATTATTTAAAATATGTAATATGTAATATATGTAATATGTGATATATACAATATTATATACCTATATTATATATGTAACATGTAATATATATATCAGCTCTCCTCTTTGCTTTGGTCTTTCCACTCTGCTCCAGCCCCTGGAATTTTTTTTATTAAATTAATTTATTTATACATATTTGACATCAACTATAGTCCCCATGGGGTTCCCACCACCATTTCACCAATGCTCCATCACCTTGACTCTTGTGACCCTTCTGCCCTCATCCCAGTCCCTCCCCCAACCCCATCAAGGTGCCTTTGATTTGTCTTTGTCTTTTTGTTCTTGTTTTTGTTGTTGTTCGTTTCTTTGAGCTCCTTTTTGTTTGTTTGTTTCTTTATATTCCTTCTACCAGTGAAACCATCCGATATTTTTCTCTTGCCTTTTGACTTATTTCACTGAGCATAATCCCTTCTAGCTCCATCCATGTTTCTACAAATGACTCTAGCTTATCTTTTTTGATTGCTGAATAGTATTCCATTATGTATATGTACCACATCTTCTTGATCCATCATCTATTTTTGGGCATTTTGGCTGTTTCTTACCAATTATAAATAGTGCTGCAATAAACATAGGTATTCTTTTGAATCGGTATTTTTGTGTCCTTTGGGTAGATCCCTAGGAGTGGTGTTGCTGGGTCATATGGTAGCTCTATTTTTAGTAGGCTGAGGAACCTGCATACAACTTTTCATAGTGGTTAGATTAACTTGCATTCCCACCAGCAGTGTAGTAGAGTTTCTTTTTCTCCACATCCTTGGCAACATTTGTTGTTGTTGGTTTTTTTTTTTTTTTTGATATGTGCCATTCTTACACACTCTCAGACTTCAAACTTTACTACAAAGCAATAGTAATTAAAACAGCTTGGTACTGGAACAAAGACAGACACATGGAGTAATGGAACCATATATAAAGCCCGAAATAAAACCACACATTTATGGACACCTGATCTTTAACAAAGGAGCAAAGACTATGCAATGGAACAAGGACAGTTTATTCAATAAACGGTGCCGGCAAAACTGGTCTGCCACATGCAGGAAAATGAAACTAGACCACTATCTTACACCATGTACAAAAATTAACTCAAAAATGGATAATAGATCTGACTGTAAGACCCGAAACCATAAAATATATAGAAAATATAGGTAAAATGCTATAAGACATACATCTCAGTAATGCCTTTAAAGGTACATCACCCAAAGCAATAAAAATGAGAGAGAAAATAAACAGCTGGGACTAAATCAAATTAAAAATTTCTGTATAGCGAAAGAAACGTTAACCAAAACAAAGAGACATCTACCAACTGGGAAAAAATCTTTGCACTACACACAACTGACAAGGGACTCATCACAAAGATCTACAAAGAACTCACAAGACTCAAGAAAAACAAAGTAAACAACCCAGTCAAAAAATGGGCAGAAGACCTTAAAAGACACTTCTCCAAAGAGGACATGGAAATGGCCAACAGGCACATGAGAAAATGCTCAACATACCTCATAATCAGGGAAATGCAAATTAAAACTATTAGGGAAAAAGGTAGTCCTAAATAAATTATGGGTGTGTGAACTCCAACCCCACTCCAAACCATCAGTGTTTCAAAACCACAAATCCAATAAAATAATTATCAAAAAGTAAATCACTGGGACCTAAGGGTGGAGTTAAGCAGCCAAGCTGGCTATAAAACCAAAGGTAAGCCTGGGGCTCTCTCTCTTACTGAGGAGCCAGACCCCTTCCTTCGAAAAACATCTCTCTTCCTTCAGAGCCATCTCATTTAACTCGGAGCCAATTCTCAACGCGCCATTGCTTAAATCTGGTAGGTTATTTGTAAATTTGTATCCCTCTCTTTTTCCCTTAATATTATTACTATTTTATTCCCCTTCTTTCATAAAATAAAACCTGTTAATAACTTTTGCCACGTGTACCTAAAGTTAAAACTTTCTAAAAGTCTTCTAATCACACAAGTAAAAAACCCAATAAAAAAAACCCCATTTTATATTAAGGTTGCCCTGTAACAAAACCACAATCAGCTCCTGGAATTTTTTGACGAGAACTAGTTAGATGGATAGATTATAAGTTGTATCATTTTATATCTATAAATGGTCTTGTCAAGACTTTAAATTAGGTATCAGTATAAAATTTTTTAGTATGATTGCATAGATATGTAAATATCACTTAGTATTTGGAAGAAGATTTCTAAATAGAGTGACTTTGTAACTTAGTCAGGCATAGTCTATTAAGAATTAATATATTATACCAAAATTCAGAATTAAAGCTCTGCTCTCACTGAATCTTTGATAAGTTCTCTATATAAAACCTATAATGATTTATGATTAGTACACCATTTACTTTCCTTAAAATTAAAATGACCTACTGTAACTACTACTTAATCTTATCATTTTCAATATTATTATGTAATTGCTAATTTAAATACTATTATAATCAATCATATAGTCTATTTTTAGGAGTATTTTCATCCCAAAAGGAAATGTGAAAAACTTATGTAAAACTTTAAAAATGACAAGGGAAACCTGTTCAAAATTCTTGATCTCAGCAAAAGCTTTGATTTCAATAAAACCTTGGCCAACTTTGCAGTTACTCAATATGTAGAATTAAATCACACTCATCTCATTCTCTTTGTTAACAGCTCTTCCATGAAAACTTTAGGAAAATTACAAGTGATCCATTGATAAGGTTTGAGGTAGCATGGCTGACTAATGACAGTTGCTTGCTAATTTGTTTAGCTGGCTTTGGGCTGTTCTCCTGCCCCCAGGTAACCGGCACACCTAACTATTCTATTAGAAGCTCATTTTAGATTGTCCCAACAAGCTTCCCTAAATCGGAAGTAATCCAAATGAGGCAAAAACATTAGTCTTTGTCATCTGAGGATGCGTCACACATACTTGAAAGATCTGGCTACTCCCTCTTTCTTTTTTTTTTTTAATTTGGCAGGGATGGAATTCTGGCACAAATGACAGGTATTTCAATTAGATTTTTTTTCCCCCAAAGGAAATGATTTCATTTTCTTTTCTTTTTTTATTTATATATATTTGATATCAAATGTGGTCCCCATGGGTTGCCCACCACCATTTCACTGGTGCACCATCACTTCAGTCCCTTGTACTCTTATCTGCCCTCAACCTACTCCCTCCCACCTCCCCATAATGTGTTTCTGATTTGTCCTTGTCTTTTTGGTTTTGTTATTATTATTATTGTTATTATTATTTTCCTTGGTCACTTATTTGGTTCCCTTATATTCCTCCTAGGAGTGAAACCATCCAGTATTTTTCTTTTGCCTTCTGACTTATTTTGCTGAGCATAATTTCTTCCAGCTCCATCCATGTTCCTACAAATGACTCTAGTTTATCTTTTTTGATTGCTGAGTAGTATTCCATCATGTATATGTACCATATCTTCTTGATCCACTCATCTGTTTTTGGGCATTTAGGTTGTTTCCAGGTCTTACTTATTGTAAATAGTGCTGCAACAAACATAGGGGTACAGGTATTCTTTTGAATCAATGTTTCTGTATTTTTTTTGATATAATGCTAGGAGTGGGATTGCTGGATCATATGGGAGTTCCATTGTTAGTACTTTGAGGAATCTCCACACTGTTTTTCATAGTAGTTGGACCAGTTTGCACTCCCACCAGCAGTGTAAGAGAGTTCCTTTTTCTCCACATCCTCACCAACATTTGTTGTTGCTAATGTTTTTGGTATGTGCCATTCTCACTGGGGTGAGGTGGTATCTCATAGTGGTTTTGATTCACATTTCTCTGATGACAAGAGATTTTGAGCATTTTTTCATATTTCAGATGTTGGCCATTTGCAGTTCCTCTTTGGAGACATGTCTCTTTAGCTCTTCTGCCTATTTTTTGACTGGATTATTAACTTTTTGGTTAGTCTGGTTAGTTCTTTGTAGATCTTTGTGGTAAGTCCCTTGTCAGTAGTGTTGTGTGCAAAGATTTTTCTCCCATTTGGTGGGTATCACTTTGTTTTGGTTAGTGTGACTCTTGCTGTACAGAAGCTTTTAAGTTTGGTGTAGTCCCAGCTGTTTATCTTTTCCTTCCCTATCTTTGCTTTGGGTGCTGTGTCTTTAAAGATGTTCCTGAGGTGTATAGGTCATATAGAGTTCTGTCTACTTTTTCTTCTATATATTTTATGCTCTCAGGTCTTATGTCTAAGTCCTTAATCCATTTTGAGTTGATTTTTGTGCATGGTGAAAAGCAGTCTTCTAGTTTCATTATTTTGCATGTAGCAATTCAGTTTGCCCAACACCATTTATTGAACAAGCTGTCTTTATTCCATTGCATATTCTTTGCTCCTTTGTCAAAGATTAGTTGTTCATAAGTTCATAAGTCTGTGGGTTTATTTCTGGGCTTTCTATTTGATTCTATTGGTCTGTGTGTCTGTTCCAATACCATGCATTTTTTGGGCAAACATTGTCCTTACTCTTTACCAGTTACTATGTGAGATTCAGCAGTGATCACACTTGAGTCTTGCCCTTGAGGCATATATAATTTAAAGAAGACAGATCAGTAAAAAGGTACTCTCAAAACCTTAGGATGAGTGTACAGTGCCAGGGTTACATTGAGGGATTCCTAAGCCCGGGTCATGAATGACTTCTCAGGAAAGGTAAAGTCTAAGCTGAGATCTTGAAGTAGAATATAATGCATAGATCACCATTGTCCTCCATGCTGCTAAATTTGATGGTGAATCCTCAATTTTCATCTTACATGACCTAGCGATCAGCAGTCTTGCCATAGTCGCTTGCGTCTACATCTTTCTAAAGTTTTCTTTATTTGACTTTTAGAACATTATCCTCCCAGTTTGTCCACTACCTAATCTTACCCAATCTCCTTTGTTCCCCAGATGTTCTGCACTTAGTCCCTTGTGCCTGCATTCTGTGTTTAGACTATTTCTCTTTTCTCTCGACATCCAATCCTTTGGTTTTGCATTGAGTTTAAGGTCTTATATTTCATTTCCAAATTTAGATTTTCAACCCAATATTCTCCCCTAAATCTGGAAGTACCTACCTAGAGAACAGCCTACTGAAACTCTCTACTTGGATTACTAATAAATAGCTCAAAACTTAGTTTATTCAAAGATACACTTCTAAAACTCCATTGTTCGTTTTAAAATTAGGTTTGGTTTTAAACATCCTTGTTTACTTTTTCCACAAAATAGTATAACCCTCAGGTGTGATCACCACAGTTTTCCCATCACCTAAGTGTCCACAGTCTCTACATCCTCCACTATACTTTTCTCCCCACTGTTCTCTGTGCTTCCCTATCCCTCCCTCTCCTTCTTCTATCCTGAGTGCTTCAAATGTGCAATTTACTTTCAGGGGTCACTCTTATAGTTTGACTTTGTCTGATCCTTTGTTTAGTTTCTATAGATTCCACATATAAGAAAAACCATCCAGTATTTATTTTTTGCCTTATTACTCACTTCACTTAAAATAATCCCTTCTAGTTCCAACCATGTTGCCCAAATACATGAACTTATCTTTTTGATCACTGTGTAGTGTTCCATTGTGTATCTATATCACATCTTCTTGATCCATTTGTTTGTTTTGTCATTTAGGTTTTCTTCATATCTTGGCTATTGTAAATAATGCTGCTATATGCATAGGAGTGCAAGTTTCTTTTTGAATTAGTGTTTTTTGCGCTATTTGAAAAGATACCTAGGAGTGGAATTTCTGGGTCATATGGTAAATCCATTTTCAGTCTTTGAAGAACCTCCACATTTCTTTCCATAGAGGCTATACCATTTTATCATCCCACCAACAGCACTGTTTGTCGATTTTTTGATATTGGCCACAGGTATGAGATGGTAGCTCACTGTGGTTTTGATTTGCATTTCCTTGGTGATGTGTGATGATGAGCAGTTTTTCATATGTATGTTGGCCATCTGTCTGTCTTCTTTGGAGAAGCACCAATTTAGTTCTTCTGACCAGTTTTTAAAATTTGAATTGTTGAATTGTTTTCTGTTCATTGAGTTGTATATGTGCTTTGTAGATCTTTGATAGTAATCCTTTATCAGATATGTGTACACAAATATTTTCTTCCATTCAGTAGAGTGAGTCTTTTTTTTTTGGTCATCATCTCTTTCACTGTACAGAAGCTTTTTAGTTTGACACAGTCCCAGTTGTTTATTTTCTCTTTTATTTTCCTCACTGCTGGAGATGAGTTTGTAAATATATTTCTGAAATTTATGTCATGGAGTGTTTTGCTTATGTTTTCTTCTATGTGTTTTATAGTTTCAGGTATTACATCTAAATCTTTTATCCACTTTGAGTTGATTTCTCTGTATGGTGTCAGATAATGGTCTAGTCCCTTTATCCTTTATAGATAACTTCTTACTTCTAGTCACTTGGGACTAAAACACTGATGTGATCTTTGATTCCTCTTTTCATCTCTCATAAATTTTTAACAAGTCATACACATTCTTCCTTTGCGATATATCCAAAGTCAGAATTATTTCTAACCAACATCAATGCACCAATCTGGTCCAAGTTGTCTTTATTGGTCATCTGCATTATTCTAATAGCTTCTTAATTTGGCTGCCTGCTTTTGTTCTACCTTCATTTATATATATATATATATACATACATACATATATACACACACACACACACACACAGATCATATTATGGCTTTTAGATCCATTCCCCTTCCTATGTTTTCCTATTTCATCCATAGAAAAGTCAAAAGTCAATAAAGCCTTTGTGATAAGGCTCTAAATTATCTCTCTAACCTAATCTCCATCTAGCTTCTTCCCTTTGTTCACTCTGTTCCAGTTACAGTGGAATAGTTTTACAAGACCTAATGGTTTATTTGGATATGGAGAAAGGACTTATGGTGATACTTAAGCCCATGCTTAGGTCACTTGTGGTATGGTGACATATTCACTAATGAAGGGAACATAGTTGAAAAATTAGTTTTGGCACTAATAGAAGAGAGATAATAAACACAACTTAAAAGTGTTAAATTTGAGTTACCTCTGAGACATCTATGGAGTAACAATAATCATTTAATAGTTGGGTGTAAGGTGTAAATATTAAACATTTTTACATCTCTGTTTGGAATTCATTATTTTATAATGATCAAAACCATGGAACTTGAAGTGATGAACAACGGATCCCTTGTAAACAAAAGGGTGAAGAATGCTTGCATATGACAAAGAACAAGGAACCATATGTATGAAAAAGGAAAACAAGAGTGTGAACAGTATCAGGATGCTCTCAATCAAAACTAGCACAGTAGCCTACTAAATAAAACATTAAAATTAAGGATTTGTTATCCACAAGAAAAGTTATCTGGAAGTAGAAATATATTTATTTGGTGAGTTCTCCAAAAACCAGACTCCTTTGACTTTACTTGTTCTTTTAGGCTTTGTATACTTAACAAATACCTTGTATCAGCTCCATTGTTTCAGAGAAGTTAACTTATTTGAGGTTCACTGTATTCCTTTTAGATAGTTAGGATTATTATCATCACTCCCAGTTTACAGATAGAAAAATGTCAGAACAGAGAGTTGAGTAACTTACCAATATCATAAGGTAGTTGAACATTAGACTCCAGAGTTATGATCTTTACTCCTATGTTATACTGCCTCTACTTTCTACTATTAGATCATAGCTTTAAATAGCACTCCCCCACACAACTCATTGAAGGACTGAGGTGCTTCCCTATAATCCTCTATCAGAGAGAATTCTTATGCCTTACTAGCCAGAAGTAGGTCATATGTCTTCTCCTAAATCACTGGAAGGAGAAAATGGGATAACCTAGTTGAATATGTTGTTACTTGATAACTGGGAGAAGGCTGTGTTTTAAAACTTAAATGTCATGGTGAAGTCAAAGAAAATAAGACTTTAAAAGTATTCATTGGAGTAAGTGACAAGAAGATCATTGGTAAAGTTTTTGACAAGAGTTTCTGAGTAGTTTGGAGGTAGATGAGATTGGGGTGTTTTAATGATATGAAAGAAATTATGAAATGGAGTGGATGTGAAAGAAGATCATGAGCTAAATGGGGCTATGAAATTTCTTTTAAGACTTTTCTTTTATTAGATGAGAAATTGAGAATACCTAAATGCAGATGGGAAGGAAGCTGGAGAAATGAGCTTCTTTGAAGAAAAAAGACACTGAGATCCAAGGTCAAGTGGAGCAATGAATTTTGGGTAGTTTTAAGGAAATTTGTAAATAAAACATTTAAAATTTGAGGTGGCTCTTGCATCCAAAATTCTCCCACACTTGGTCCATAAGATACACATCGTGACTGTTAAGACTAAAGACAAAAAAATATGTATCCACAGTGCTTGTATGATCCATTTCAGTTGAATGTATCACCGCAGTTTTCAGTGACTTATCACAGTTAATTCTGCAGGCACATTAATCTAGAACTTAATATGAAGCTTAGATGTGATGATATTTTCACTTTTTTGTATCGTGTGCCACATGTTCCTGCTTAGATTTTAACCACCTCAAATGTAAATACAAGATAACATGGTGCATGGCCAATAAATGTCAACTGATGTGAGACAGTGATCATGAGCCTTTCAGAGCAAACTTAAGACAAATATCATATATTTCTATATTGTGCGTGAAGGAATGATGAAGAAATGCCTACTGATGATTCTCATATTTTAAATAACAATCCTGGGTTTTCTATATAAATACCAAAATCTTATGAATTAATTTTACATGTACAATAAATAAATTTCTGCTGACTAGTAACCATCGCATATATGATTTAATGAGATTTACATTCTAGTCAAAACTGGGCAGTGTCAGACTGGAAAAGGTATGTTGAAAATGATAGGTCTCCTAGGTGCAGCACACATTTCTGAATCACTAAAGGTGCTCCTCTGAATCATCACTGACCAAAAAGTAAATTATGCCCAAGTAGAAACAGTATCTAGACAACTAGGATAGGTGGGAGTGGAAAGTGGGTGAAGCATGAACATAGAATTTCTCCCCATTTTAAACTAATCATACTTCATTAAGATGTCATTGAATAATTAATTAAAGTAGGACATGTCATGTTCTGAAATTAATTTCACTTATCTGTTGGAGATGAAGCTACTGATAGGGATGTTATTTCCAATTCTAGACTGGGCAAGAAACATAATATACATTCACTTATTTACTCATACCCTCAAACAATTGTTGATTCAGCAGACATTTGCTGAAAATCAATTTTACACCAAAAACCAGGAATTAATACAAATGGGCCGTGAACTTTTTCTTCAAGTTCTTCACAATCTAAGTAATCACAGACTAGCACATCAAAATTCAGTAGTGAATGATTTCACTGGAAATTGGCATCAAACTAAAAAATCTTTACTTGAAATATTCACTGTTCTGAGCTTATATCATTAATAAAATTTTAATATTTATGTCAAAAGCAGCTAACATAATCCTTTAATCTTTATGTTAAAAGCAGTTAACAGAAAAACAAATGTAGAATGTGAGATTTCTTTAAAAACGGTACTGCTCTTTAATGATTGTATAATCAATCAAAAGTCATTAATATACCTTTTCTAAAAAGAAATGTATAAACCACTGGTAATTGTGAACATGGAATTGTTTTTAGATATGAGGCAAATCTCTTAAAATAAAATACTACTGACAGCTAACATATATCCACAATGGAAGCATTAGATGATTCTTTTAAAGTCTGTAAAAATACAGAAAGGCATTGCCATAAATTAACTCATCTAAACCGAATACATTTTATTTGAATGTCTTGTCTTCTAGGTGAATTTACTAATTTGATTATTTTATATATCTGAAATTTAGATAACCTTTTATATCTTCTGTGGTTACTAATAAGTATAGCCAATTAATATGAGTTAACAATCAATTAACCAGGGTGATAACATTCTTCCTATTTGTTTTCTTATTTATTTACCTAAGAGTGCAAGTCCCTTACAACTTTTTTAGCTTTTAATTGTCACTCATTTGTTTAACCATATCATTAAATATAACAAGGTAATATGCTACTTCAATTAAAAGAGTAAGGGCCGCTTTGTTTTCAACATATTATAATTTCACAGAGACACCAAGACCTGCAACCACCTTGCCACAAACCCCAAAAAGAATATCTAAGAAATCATAAGATTTATGAGTTGAGAGAAGGGGAAAGCTCTATTGAGGGCATAACAGAGAACAGAAAAGACTTCAAGAAGCTAGTCCTAGAGCTTGAAAATGACAGAAATAGGTGAAAAGACATCCCAAGTTGAGGAAAAGATGAAATGCTCCTTGTTAGTAAGAGCATAATATTAGATAGAAATTTGGAAGACAGGCTTGGGTCAAATAACTTATTGTGTAAATATTAAGCAGTAGAATTTTAAGTCTGCTTAGAAAATGAATAGTAATTGAAGAAGAGTGAAAATTCTTTCAAATTTAGTCAAGAAAAGTTTATTCCAAAAATATTTATTTTCCCATTTTGCCAATAGTGGGAATCTTGGCATTGAAAATACACAGCTTCTCTTATGGATAAATGATAAATCCATCCCCACCCCACATATCCTATACTGCACAGATGATCGAAAACTATCACTAAGCAATACTTAAGGTGTGTTTGGGAGGGTTATCAGAATTCTCCGTTTTCCTGCCAGAAATGCATTCATACTAAAATTATTCTAAATCATTGTAATAGCTACATGATAGGACACATCTCCATGATTCAGTTTATGAGTCATGGCAACTCCTTCCTTGATCAGTGTTTTTCATTGAAAATAATTGAATAGTTCCATCAATAGATTCAACTCAATGGTACATCCATACAATGGTTTATTATGTAACCAGTGAAGATAATGATTAAGAGCTGTATAAATACTTAAAGAACTTAGAAGAATTGACTTAGAGGGATTTCTCTATGTGAGATAGATAAATATTAATAATTGATTATTGAGTGTTTAGTGTAATCAGTGCTTTACATGTATTACTTTCAACAAGACATTTAAACTCTTCAACAGATTCTTATTGTCAATGTCTCATTTTAGGTGAAGAAACTTAGGAACAGAAAGGTTAAAATTTTTCTCAGGGTCACACACATAGTGACAGATCTAGAGTTTTTACCCAACTGGTCTGTACCTAGATACCTACACTGTCCAACTAAAGCTAGGTTTGGTAAAATCTCTCTGACTGATCATCAGATGTTTTTTAGGACCAAATGTCCCAATGAAAGCATTAAACAGCAGGCAATCAAAGGACAACTTTAAAAAATACCATGAAAATGTTAGCATTGGGAACATATCTGATTTGTTTTTTGATGGGGACCACCTAACTATGCCGTGAGGCAAAAGCCCGTCATAGGGAAACTGTCCTGAAAAATCAGAGGTTCCACAGCAGGCCCTCCTCAGATTCCTTTTTGCTTTGGCCGATTTAATAATCAAAGTTTTGCAAGTTACAGAAAACGTGCTTGCTGGAATATCATCCATGTGGGTGGTTGTATAATTGGCTGTTTTATTAAACAAAGTAATTGGTTGCTATGCATTTTGATGACATACTACTGTTAGGGGGAAAGACCCTCCTGAATGGATTATACAAATAGGTTATGGACTTCGACCCCCATTCCAGACCTATAAAATCCAAGAACTACAAATCTCATAGGGTCATTATTGAAGAGCAGATCACTGGGACCTGAGGGTGGAGTTGAGCAGCCAGGCTGAATATAAAAGCAGACACGTGGACCTTGGGGGGTCCTTTTTTCCTTGGGAGTCAGCTCTCAGTGCACCATTGGGTTCCAGCTCCAAGGAACTGGTAGGATATTTACAGATCTGTAGCCCTCTCTTCCCCTTGTGTTATTCACTACGCTATTTCTCCTTCCCTTGTAAATAAAACCCTTTATTAACCTTTGNTGTGTGTGCCTGCAGTTGGGGCATTATAAGTGCCGTTCGAGCGCGCGGGTGAGGACCCAGTCAGGCAAACCCATTTTATATTAGGGTTGCCCTGTAACACTACTAATTGGCTAATACTATAATACAAATTCTAGAAAATCAATACTGTAAAACCAGGTAAAAATAGATACAATTGGAATGTGGTTATTCTACAAATTCTAAAATTAGATATTAGGAAAACTTTTAGATTCAATCATTTTCCTATGGGCTACAAGCCTCAGGAGTCTACGCATGACCTTCATGACTGGGCCAGTGTGAAAGGCTTTGCATTTCTGCCTTTGTTAAAGGTAGGTTCTGCACTCCTCAGGTGATGATAGTTGCAGGATCCTTCCTTCCTTCCCCTTTTTGCTTTTGTGTTAATTAAATTTAATCCAGTACAAAAGATGCCTTAGTAACATACATTATCAACTAAATCTAAGACAAAGAAACCAATTTCTATTTAAAGTCAAACGCAAGGGCACAGATACTATTCAGATGTTAAAGTGGGTACCTTCCCCTTCCTGCAGGCCTGTAGTAGAATGCTGACACCAATTTGACCTTAAACTTATAATTCATCTTATATTCAGAGTGAAAATAGAATAATTAGTTGTGATTGCATAAAACTAGTATACTTGCCATAATATAAATTAACCAATTATAATAACGCTAGCACTAGTGGAAAGATGCTGTCTTGATTTTGTAATCGCCTATGTCATCTATCCTGGCTGAAGGTCACAAGACCCCAAGCTCCTCTTGCAAGAAAAAAAAATAGTCATTGTTAACTTCCTGATCAAGGCATGTGTTGATGTAATCCCGCCCCTTTCTTTCTCCTTAATGTATAAATAAAGACCTGCTGAGACTTTTCAGCATACCATACCCCACCTCGAGTTTTGTAATCCTGAACCCCCTCTCATTTTGTTAGGGGAATTTCACTGACTTCCTTTCCATCCTTTGGGGACTTGGCCTTCAGCTGGAGCTGGACTGTGGCAGTTTTTTTTTTTTTTTTCCCATTTAGCATATTTTTTGGTAAGGATACAACTATTATGCTAGACAAGTTGGTCAATAACATTCTACTTTACCTACTTGTCCCATTTTCTTTTATATAGTGTTTTCCCCTTTACCCCATTTGTTGAAATCTAGCATCTATTATAATTTCTCTCTTTACTTTTAAAATCAGGTTCATTTTGTTGACCTATTCTAGTTTAATTCTAGTAACTAACTAGTTAGTGAATTTACTAATTTTCATCCAGAACTGAATAGACAAAATGTTCAAGGCATCTGAAGTTAAAACTTGTTCTTTTCCTCCAAATCCTGCTTGAAAAGAAAAGAGGAAAGGGGACTCCTACCCTTCCTTTCTAATTGTCTATCTAGTATTTCTAGCTATCTTTGTGCTGCTTATTTCCAGCTTAATTGCTTTGTGCTTTGAGAACATTCTGTAAATAATTTCTTTTTTTGTTTTTTTTTTAAAGATTTATTTAATTATGTGTACAGGAGCTGGGGTACAGGCCACAGTCGCGGGGGGTGGTGGTGGTGGTGAGAGACCAAGTGGGGAGCAGAACAGGCAGATGGACTGAAATACACTGCTGAGGGGAGCAGGGGGTGAGGCAGGAGAGGTCTGCTGTGCCATGTGGGTCACCCCCCTGGCCAGGGATTGAACTTGCACTGCTGTGCAGTGGATGCTTCACAGTGCGGCACTCAACCTGCTGTGCCACCAGGGAGGCCCACATTCTGTAAATAATGTCAATCCTGGAATTTTGCTGCAACTTGTTTCTGGCTCATAATAATGTTCACTGACAACCTCATTGTGTCCTCACCAACACTTGTTAATAACATTATCCTGGTTTCAAATGCACAACATTTCATGTTTGTGTATATTGCAAAAGATCACCACAGTCAATCCATTTAACATTTATCACCACACATAGCTACAATTTTTTTCATGTGGTGAGAACTTTTAAGATCTGCTCTCTTACCAATTTTCCAATATACCGTATAGTATTATTAACTAGGTATATATAGATACGAAACTGTGCATTACATTCCCAGGATTTCATTCTTTCCATAACTGTAAGTTATTAATCATTTTATAACTGGAAATACTGTTTGAGCACCCTCAACCATTTCACCCCACCTCACCCCACCTTTGCAACCAGCATTCTGTTATCTTTGTCTGTCAGGTGTTGTTTTTATGATTCTACATATAACTGAGATCATATGGTATTTGTCTTTTTTCTAGCTGACATTTCACTCAGCATAATGCCCTCAAGTTCCATCCATGTTGTTCCAAATAGTAAAATTTTGTTCATTTTCATAGTTGAATTATACTTCATTGCATTTTTTTTAAAGATTTATTTATTTATGCATACAAGCACTGGGGTACAGGCCAGAGGTGTAGGGGGGTGAGAGGATTCACCACAGAGAGCGGGG
>JAGFMF010011659.1:8520980-8531045 GCA_019455555.1 Galemys pyrenaicus | reverse complement strand
CCCCCCCTGGCCGGCAGCAGGGATCGAACTTGTGCTGCAGTGGCTGCGGTTTGCTTCGTAGTGCGTTGCTTAACCCACTGCGCCACCAGGGGAGGCCCCTTCATTGCATTTTTTTATCCATCTGTCCACTGATGGACACTGAGATTGTTCCCATCTGTTGACTATTTAAATAATGCTGCAGTGAAGACAGAGATGAGGTATATTTTTTGTTTCCTTTGCATAAGTGCCCAGAAGTGGGTGTGCTGAATCATATAGTAGTTCTATTTTTAATTTTTTGAGGAGGCTCTATACAGTTTTCCATACTGGTACACCACTTCGCATTCTCAGCAATAGACTACAAAGATTCCCTTTTCTCCACATCCTCACCAAAACTTGTTATTTATTTATTTTTGTAATACTTGAACAAGTATGAGCTAATAATTCATTGTGGTTTAGATTTCCTTTTCCCTGATGGTGGTGAGCACTTTTTCATGTACCCGTTGGCTATCTGTATGTCTTCTTTGGAAACATGTCTACTCAGATCCTCTGCCTATTTTAATCAGACTGCTTGTTTTCTTTGTATTGACTTGAATGAGTTCTTTGTGTAATTTGGATATTAATTCCTTATCAGATGTTTGGTTTGCAAATATTTCCTCCTATATGGTAGGTTGTTTTTTTATTTGTCAATGCGTTTCCTTTGCAAAAGTTTTTAGTTTGATCTATTCCCACTTGTTTATTTTGCTTTTATTGTCGTTGTTGTTTCATATTCTTTAAGTGTTCTGATTGCAAACAGTTTATAGTTAGATTTTGTATTTTTACTCAATCTGATATCTTCTAATTGGAGTACTTTATTTTACTTTAATGTAATAATATATTTCTGTTAAATCTACCACTTTTTTATTAATGTTATATTTGCCCTTTCTTTTTTATGCTTTATCTTCTTTATTATCTTCTGTTAGAATGAATTAAAAAAATTCCATTTCTTATCCCACTATCAACTTGGTAGGTATATACACTTTTATTATTGTTTCAGTGCTACCTCGAGTTAACTCCTTATCATTAAAGCTCAATTGAAATCTTTAAATATTTAACCTACTCCTAATTTATATATCCTACTGTTAGCTTATATTTTAGCTAAAACATTACCCATTCACCAATTTAGCATTATAATTATTGTTATTTTACAGAGTCATTTTCATTTAGGTTTACTAAACATTTATCTTTTTCTTTGTTTTTGTTCTACCTACACCTATACCTTAAGAACTAGGAAATTCTCTTCCTGAAAAGGAATCTTTGCCCATTCCATTGTGAAGAAGACTTTCTTTTATCAAGAGCTTTATACTTTTAACCTTCACATTTAGTTTTATGATGTTTGATGTGAGTTTCCATAAGACTATTCAGTATCCAGAACATCATTTATTGTATTGCTTTGACATTTTTATAAAAAGAAGTCAAGTGATTGTATATGTATGAGTCTGTTTTGTTTCACCTATCTATTATTTTCTATGTATAAACAAAGCCAAATACTTATAGTAAGTCTAAAAATATCATTGTGTTAGTTCTCAGATGTATCCTTTTTCGAGCTTATTTTACCTGTCCAGTTCTTTTATATTTCCATATACATTAGAGTTAACATCCATAAAAAAATCTTGGCATAGTGCTTCCCTGGTGGGGCAAGGGATTAAGTCACAGCACTATGAAGCTATCAGCAGCCACTACAGCACGAGTTCTAGCCCCCCGGGGGCCAGGGAGTTAGCCCACATGGCACAGCAGACCTCTCTTGTCTTGCTTGCTGCTCCCCTCAGCAGTGTATTTCAGTCAGTCTCCCTGTTCTGCTCCCCACTCTGTCTCTGGTGAATCCTATCACCTCCTACCCCCTGTGCCTCTGGTCTGCACCCCAGCTCTTATATGCATACATAGATAAATCTTTCCTTTAAAAGTCTTGGAATATATAAAATCTGCTGAGTTATATATCAATATATATATGTGTGTGTATGGTTTGTGTGTGTGTATATATATGTCTATCTATCTATCTATCTAATCTATCCATTTACTTCTGAAAGACTGTCCAATCTGTCATATTCTCTTCTCATCCTCTAAGTCACCTCCTCTAAATTGGTAGAAACCTCTAAGAAAAAGAAATTCCCAAATTTTGGGCTCATGTTTCTGTGTTTTCTTCTTCTAATGTTGAGCTACACATAAATTCATTGGTAGCTTTCTCATGTCATTAAGTGAATCAATTAAAAATATTTTATCCATTTTTTCTTATTGTTCTTAGTGGAAGATTAGTTTGCTTTCTAATCCACTAATACTGGAAGTAGAAATTCCACTTCAGATTTTTACTTTCCTTCTTCCATTACTTTTTCTGCCTCTGGTCCCACTAGAGTGATGAAGGAATGAATAGATTGCAGAGGTAACAGGTACGAAAAGTTCCACTTGACTCACAGTGATGTACGGCTATTGGTTTCTTCAAGGTCTGATGTCACTTAAAGTTTGTTTTTTTTTGCTCTTGCACTTGCTAATGAGTCTTACAATATTGTGTCTTTTTGATGGAGGCAATACATTTCCACAATAATGTTTGACCCCACTTCTTATCCAAAGGTTTACTTTAACATCTTACTGCTGAGGTTACCTTGCTTAAACAACCCCATAAGAAAACTGCTTCAGTGGAATCTCCCTCAAAACAATTCTAAGATAATATTCTCACTTTGGATTCCACATTTGATAACTACAAGTCCATTGACCTTTGTCCCACTTTCAGGTGGGACGTATTGCTGAACACTCTTCAGTTCCTTAGCCAGGGAAGGTTTTAGCTATTACTGTCTTAGGAACTCTTTTTTCATTAATGAGTAAAATATAAATCTCTATTTTCATTTAATCCACAGGACCCACACTGCACTCTTCAAGTGACTTTTACAGAATTTCTCTCATTACACTCAAAATGAGAACCATATTTATCCTTTGGAAATGGTGTGGACTTTATAAAAGATTAATTCTCAGAGAAAACCTCAATTTCCAACAGCTCCAAACCATGTCAGCTGTTTTGTATCTGAATGGGGATGAGATAAATCTAGCAAAATCATTCCTTAGAAGACCAGCCAAAGGGAACCAACTCTATTTGGAATTTGGGATTAATTTGGTTCCTACTTCTTGAAGAAGATAAATCAAGTCCCAATTTAAGAGTGTCTTCAAAGGCACAAATTATGAAGGGAATACTTACAGATTACCTACTCCTTGATATTTCCTATTCTATATTTTCTGAGATTTTGCTCAGGATTTTGTGGAGCTACACTAATTGACCAAATATAATTCAAATTAAATTGGAATACATTTTATTTTAAAGTTGGATAAAATAGTTAAGAAATAATATGCAAGGAAAAGATCATAAAACTAAGAAACATAGTAAATTAAGAAAGTATGCTTTATATACATGACATAGAAATAGCATGTATTTTGAAATTTCTTCAAACATTCCTTAAGCTGAATGTGAACTTTTTGCTTGCAACCTTGTCTTTTGTACATGGGAAAATTGCATCAAATATATTTGTGTTTGTCTTTATTCCCTCTGTCCTTGCAGTAAGATTACTCCTTTCATTTTTCGTCTCATCTTCGTTCCTGTGGACTCACTGGTGCAATTCTTTCTTACAATAATTTACATTAGCAAAAATAATGTCTTTATTGCTTTTCCAGTCCTAGTATTATCCTCTCTCAATTGTCCCTGAATACTGCTGCCAGATGAATCTTCATAGAACACTGTTTTCATCATATCACTCTTTAATCCAAAACATTTACCAAGACATCCTATTATTAGTTCTATTACTTAGCAGAGGTCATTAGAGACAAATCTACTAATTGTTTACTAGCCATTTGCAAAAATGAATTTTGTCATAGCTGGATCTCCAAGAAACAGGTAATACAAAAACCCCATTCTATTCTTTAGTTTTAGCTTAAGTATTGACTTCAATTCCAATTTCATTTTATCTTAATGAGGTTGTGTTCCACTTAGCCCGACTACCTCAGGTCTATGCAGTATTTCCCTTGGGTTTTACTTAAGTTTCTTCCTAGTTTTTTTTTTAATATGTATATATGTATATGTATATTTATATATATTTTACATCACTGTTCATTTTTTGACAACATGTTGAATTCTCCTTTCAGGTGTAGTCCCCACTAAGTCACCCATGAATCATCACCATAGTCTTTTGTACTCTTCTACCCCCTCCCCATTTTAATACCTCTCTGATTTGTAGTTTGCCTGTTAGTTGTGTCTTTTTTCTCCCAATCCCTTGTTTGGTTCCCCTATATTCTTCCTATTAGTGAAACCATCTGATATTTTTCTTTTTCCTTTTGACTTCTTTCACTGCGCATAGTCCTTTCCAGCTCCATCCATGTTGCTTCCTAGTTTTGCAAGAGAGGAATGATTACTCTGATAGATTGCTTGCAATTCCACAGGAATTCCATGTCAGAAGTGAAAGAGAAAAATTTGAGGATATGATCCTCAACTCAGTTCTCTTTACAATTTCTTCCCAACTTCCACCAAAAGCTCCAGACCTAGGAGAAGCTTATGCTTACCTGAGCTTCTCTAGAGGCCAGAGCATCAGTAATATTAGTATCCAAAACAAATTCACAATTCTCATTGTCCTCCAGGAAGACCATGTTTATTCCTGCATCATTTACTTATAATTGAATAATAGAAATACAATCAATGTGCAGAAGAAATTTTTAAAATCGCCATAAAAGTGTGATCCTATACCTCTGAATCACACACAGCATTGTCAATGTTACCTCAGTAAAAGGAAGTAGTGTCCATATATATATTCCATAAATATCTTGATTTATTCTTTTGGTTTGATTTATTATTTCAGTCACGCTTTAATTCTTTTGATAGATACCTTGGGTAGGAGTGTAAATTTTACCTTTCAATTTCATCAGAGTTGTCTTTCCAGTAGGTACCTGCCCAGTAGAAATAGAAAACACATTAAGGAAATATCTTGAAAGGGGAGACAACAAAGTCTTGGTTTACTTGTTTAATTCTCTGAGTTATTCATACAATATTTTAGAATTCAATTTTGAATGTCAGGATTCATTTGGCATAGGACTTGAGTAGATTTCCTGAAGTTAACAAGTCAGGGATAGCTGGCAGCTCAGGTGACAAAAACAGAGGCATATGAATGAATCGTAGAGGAGAAGTAAGTCAGCAAAAAATAAAAGGAGACAGGTATTTCAGAAGAATTTAAATTTGGGCTGAACTATAAAGGATGAGTAGACTTGGATTAGTTGGGAGTAGGGGAAAGGGCATGGCTAATGTCACATCAATGCATCATAGGTGTGTCATAGGCCAATGAATAAACTAGAAATTTGCATTTTGACCTCAGAAACATTTTCCTTGCTGAGTTCTTTTTTAAATTGCAAAGTAAAGAAAGAAAAATCCCTCAAATATCTGGGCAATTATGCAAAATGATGCAAATATTGAGAACAGATGGGTGCTTCTAAGATAAAATTCTCCCATTTCCTTGTGATTTGGAACAAACTTGATTATTCCAATCGTATCTTAAGACCCTTAAGAAAAACCCAGTTGAATTCAATCCCAAATTAAACACATTTGCTTACAGCAGCACAACTTTATAGAAAGCCAACTCCTTGCATTTGGAGAGGTTTAAAAAAACCTTGAGTATTACCTTGCATGAGAGAAAACAAATGAATGGCAGAGGTTGGATAAGTCCATAAAATCTCCAGGCAAGAAATTGACATATGACTTAGTGCTGCATCTACCACATCAGACTGAGTAAATCAAAATATTGTCAGAGGGGAAGATTATGTTGAGCTTCATTAAAATGGTTTTCTTTCCACAATCACCATGTTAAGCTAAATTTTAAATTTTCCCTCCACTAATTATAATTAAGAACTGCTAGAGACACTTAGTAGCAATAAATCTTTGACTAAGATTTAAAAGCACACCATTTTATTAATCAAACAATTTTCTTAAAAAAAAAACTATCTCCAAAGATATGTAATTTTCCACTCTCCCAGCTCTCACCATGTTCAAATAAGAATGGAAAAACACAGATTAGTTAAAAACCTCTTCAAAGAAATAATGCATTCTTTTTCAAAATATATGTTGGACTTTTTCATCTGAAGCTAATTTTTGTAAATTGTAATTTAACAAAAACTTAGTAAGCATCTGGTATGTGTAAGGATTATACAAAATGCTAAGGATATAGCAGTGAAACCAAGCAAAACCAGTCATTTATTTTACCTTGTGGTAAACACAATTTGTGAACAATTTGTCTCACAAATAGTAAGTTTTTGAAGCTATTTATTTCTGTCGTAAGTCCATATTGCCTTTCAATATTTCAGTAGTTTTTAATTGAAATTAAAAAAAATGGATTTGTTATGTAACCTAGCTCTCAAGATACTTTTACATTTTGGACAATCTGATGGGTATAAATAACATCGCATTGGGCTTGTAATTTGCATATGTTTGTAACTAAGGACGTAGAACTTTTGTGTATTTATGGGCCATTCTGTATTTCTTTGTGAAATGTCTATTTGCATATGTGTTTTGCGTTGTTGATCTTCCTCTCTTTGATATTTAGGATTTTTTTAATATATTATGGATATTAACTCCTTGCTATCATTTAGGGTGTATAACACAAAAGGGTAGAAAACTAGACTTCGCTTTAGTCCCTTAGTGAACCCACTCATATGTTCATCTAAGCTGTTTTCACCCTTGCACACTAAAAAAATTCAGACTTTATTTACCTCCAAAGTTCTTGTCCTGAATTTACCACCTGTTCATAAAGAACATTCATCCTGTTCTAGAAGTCCAAATAATATTTCAAATACATCATAACAGTAAAATTATCCTAGTGCTTAGGGGAGTGTTTGATATAGTGTAGCTATCTTAAATTTTAGAGGAATAAATGAATGACTGTCATGAACTACCCAGGATCTGCTTGTTTTCTTGTGTAGATAAAAGGCTTATACCAAAAGGCCTGGGAGTCATTGACCCATTGTCAACTTCAGGCATATGGAGATCAAAGGAATTCCAAAAAGAGGAATGGGGTCAGGTTGAAGAGAAAAAGGATAAATCAAATGCCAGAACTAAATCTATGGATTGAAGATAGGGTCAGGGCAAGCCCAAGTCTGACTGTGAAAACAAAACAACATCGTACAGTCACCATATCTAGCCTTGTATACAAGTCTTTATGACTACTGTGGACCAGAGTCTGCCACTAATAATAGCATTGTTATCCCAGGACCTCTCTCTCCTAAGCTTGAGGCGCTCTTTGCCATCCATGCACCTTTGAGTACTGTGGTCAAGATATTGCCCTTATGTGAATTAGTCTTTCTTTGTGCTGATTCTCCCATACTAGCAAATTGCTCATCAGGTAGGGATTTCAAACGTAACGTCCCTCAGAGTTTCCTTTCATTATTCATTTTCCACCCATTAAGATGTAGGGTTTGAAATTATATAGTTGGTTTTTAAAAAAAAAAAAAAACCCTATGTTCAAATAATAATATACTTTGTGCAGTATACTTTGCCTAAAAATGGAATTTTTATATTAGACTTCTAGGAAAAACAGTGCCTTCCTACCCCATAATTAACATTTGTGGCAATAAAGCTTATTCTAAACCTCACACACAATGAAAATTACTCCTTTAAAAATTAATTTTCTTATTATGATCTAAGAAGTCTTAAAGGAAATATATTTTCATTGACACTGGAACCCTAAGAAGTCAGAATCCAGGTAGGTAAACTTGTGATAAATATTATATAAAGAAGCCAATGGAGAGGATAAATATTTTAGTCAATTGTAATGTTTTTTAATGTAAAATTAAGCCACAATTGGAAAAATAGCCATACTCAGCTTTATTATTCAGTATTATGTTGTTACATCATTTTATAATGACATTAGCATTTTAGTATATATAGAATACTTACTTTTATTCACTTTCCAACCATTTCTTCTCTGTTTCATAATTTCTGGGAATTTTATTTTTACATACAATTTTATTTTGGGATTAATGTTCCACTAGAATAGCCAGACTTGAGGGAAAATTCCAGTTGTTTCACAGCATTGAATTATCTTTAGAGGACGTCACAGGAAGTTTTGATGCTATCAGTTGAGTCACATTTCAAAATATTTCTCTAACTGTGACTTATTCTAATCTGTTCCCTCCTCCCAACTTTGAAAGTAGATATGGGAATTACAGGAAGTTTCTGAACGCTTACATTCTCCATTCTACTCTAGGATAGGATCCCTCTCTTTCATGTTCTTTATAAATTTAGTGTTACATTACTTAAATTATGTTACTGATAAATTATGATACTGATAAAGTAAATTAAATTACGTTACATTTAAGGTACAACGTCTAATGTTCACTGCCCAGTTAGCTTCCTTCCTCATTCTTTATCTAGAGGATGTGACTTCTGTCTATCTCAGGGACAGCTAATGTTCCTCCCAAATTAGCTTATCTGTCTCATTCATTATTTTAGCACACAACAACTCTAAGAAAGATTTCTGTACAGCTATACTTCATTTTCATTAAGCTTTCTGAAAATGAATCATATATGATGATTTGTAAAAAATGTGCTTAAATGCTCATTTAAGCAACCAGTTTCTAAAGTCTTAGCAAATGTTCCCTGGTGAAATAACTAAAAAGTGTAAAGCTGCCTAATAACTTACTGAAATACACGCATACACAGGCATGATATCACACATACACAAACACACCTTCTCTTTTATTGTCCAATATAAAATAAATGCCTGAATAAATGAAACTGTATATAAGGAGTTATATTGTTTTGCTTTTATAACTTATCTTAATGGTAATGTTTTAATTCTTAATTCTCAAACTATTGAGAGGTGGCCATATACATATTTTATGGGGTTTATAAACCCATACAACAATACCACCTTATATTCATGTGACATTTCTTGTTACATTCTCCCATTATCACTATAAATGTCGTGAGAAAAGTTTTGTGTTCTCATGTATCATCTAAGTCTTACAAATTAGTAAGTTAACACTCAGACATATATATAGATTTGCTTAATGTTACAAAGCTAGAGTATCAGAGATGGGATTTATTCTGGTTTATTGCCCACAGTCTGGTACTATGCATTCCATAAAGGGTGCCTTGTGGACTCTGTCTGGCAGGTTCTCAAATACGTGAGAATAAGCATCCATTTCTTTTAGGTACCTGCCTTTGTGAAGATCATGACATACGTGTGATGTAGAAACTTGAGAAAGTTACCAAGGATGTTTTAAAATGACTGGAGAAGCTGTATATATTAAAGAAAATGAGTTTGGGTGTCTATCAACCCATGATTCACATCCCGTCTTCTGAACTTACTAGTGCTGGAACCTTAGACAAATTGAGCAACTTTTCTATACCTTAGAGGTTTTATGGATTATTGTAAGTAATCCAATGAAAGCAACTGACTAACACAGTTACATACTAAGGGACAATTATAACAAGAGCAAAATGTCCCAGCAGAGGTCATTAAATTTATTTCTTTGTCAGAATCACTGATAGAGCTTAGAGAAAACAGATCTCTCAACCCTAACCCAGAGCTATAAAGCTTAAATTTCCATAAATTGAACCTGGAAATCTCTTTTTTTAAGTAAAACTTCCAATGTGAGTCTGAGGATCAGATTTGGAAATTCTTGATTAATTAATTAAAAAAAGTTTCCTTTTTCTTCTGCTGTCAGCAAAATGTGAGGGAATATAGGAAAAATATATCAAATGCCTGTATAAGACAGAAACCAAGGTAAGAACTTAACAAGAATTTATCACAAAATTATAAGGTAGAAATTATTTTTCCCAAGTTAAAATAAGCTGATACTTGAAAAATTTATGATGGAGCCAGAGTAAGAGCATAGCTCTGTCTAAATCTTTTCACTCTGTACATTTCTACAATACTCATGGTTTTTTGTTTTTTTTTTTTTAAAGATTTATTTATTTATACATACAAGCACTGGGGTACAGGCCAGAGGTGTGGGGGGGGGGGGTGAGAGGATTCACCACAGAGAGCAGGGAGCAGAACAGGCAGATCAACAGAAGTACACTGCTGAGGG
>JAGFMF010011659.1:8495039-8515162 GCA_019455555.1 Galemys pyrenaicus | reverse complement strand
CACGAGGGACTGAGGTGATGGTGCACTGGTGAGATGGTGATGGGGAATACATGGGGATTATAATTAATGGCAAATATATGTAAATTTTAAAATATTTTAATAAAAAAAGGAAAAAAAAAGATTTATTTATTTATGCACACAAGGACTGGGGTATAAGCCAGAGGCATGAGAGTGGGGGAGCAGAACAGGCAGACTGACTGAAATACACTGCTGAGGGGAGCAGTGGGTGAGGCAGGAGATGCCTGCTGCACCATGTGGGTCCCCTCCCTGGCCGGGAATCCAACTCCTGTGGCTGTGCTGTGGATGCTTCACAGTGCGGTGCTCAACCCGCTGCACCACCAGAGAGGCCCCAAAGTAGATTTATTTTTAATATTTTGAAAAACCTCCATATTGTTTTCAATAGGACTAGATCAGTCTACATTCCCAACAGCAGTGTACAATGTTTCTTATTTTCTTCATAGCCTCACCAACACTTGTTTCTGATCTTTTTGATATGGGCCATCCTCACAGGTGTGAGATAGTATTTTGTTTCCCTGATGATAAGTGATGATGAACATGCAATACTTTTTCATGTGTCTGTTGGTCATCTGTGTGTCTTTTTTTGGGAAAAGTGCCTATTTAGTTTTTCTGCCCATTCTTTTTTTGGTTTGGGTTATTGTTTTGTTTTGTTGAGTTGTATGAGTTTTTTGGTAAATATTAGTTATCAGCCCTTTGTCAGATATATTATGTGCAAAATTTTTCTCCCAGTAAGAGGTTGTCTTTTTGTTTTACTGATAGATTCTTTTACTGAACAGAAACTTTTTAGTTAGATGTGATCCCATTTGTCTATATTTACTTTTGTTTTGCTTACTATTGGAATCAACAAAGACATCACTGAAGCCAATATTGTGGTTATTTTGCTGATGTTTTTCTCAGTGTTTTTTATAGTTTCAAATGTTATATCCATGTCTTTAATACACTCTCAATTAATCTGTGTCTAAGGTATGAGGTGGTGATCTAGTTTCACTCTTTTTCATGTAGTTGCCTAGTTTTCCCAATACCATGCATACTCTTGACTCTTTTGTAATAGGCTAACTGTCCTTAGATGTAAAGGGTATTTCTGGACTCTTGATTCTATTCCATTGTTTTGTGTGTCTGTTTTATCCCAGTACCATGCTGTTTTAATTAGTATAGTTTTGTAGGATAGTTGGAAATGTGGGTGTGTGATATCACCAATCTTCCTCTTTTTTTCAGGCTCATTTGACTATTTGGGTCATTTTGTAGTCCCATCTGAAATTCAGTAGTATTTATTCTACTTTAAAGAGTACCATTGAAGTTTGATAGGGATTGCATCAAATCTGTAATTTGTATATTGCTTTGGGTAACATGGTCATTTTAACAATGTTAATTCTTCTAATCCATAGGCAGGAAACATATTTCTATTTCTCTTTGTCATCTGTTTCTTTATTTTATTTAAATATTCCTAGGTACTTATTTTTTTTTTTTTTGTGATTGTGAGTAGGATATTTTCTTGACTTCTTTCTCTTCTAGCTTATTGTTTACATATAGAACTACAACTGATTTCTTTAAGTTGATTTTTTACCCTGTCACTTCGTTTTACTATAAAATAAAACATTTCTAGGCAATGATAAAAAGATATATAGATATAGATACACACACACACATATATATATATATAAATGTCTAAGGAACTACAAATGTAGCTCTGTGTATATGCATGTGTGTATGTGTAGATGTCAATAACAATGTCAGAGAAAACACATTGGGAACAAATATGATATGAATTTACCCTATGAAAGCCAAACTCACCCTTGTGTGAGATAGAAAGGAAGATGATGAAGCTGGAATTTTTCCCCAGTAGTCTCCACAGGGAAACATGAACCATCACTCTGTCAATGTGGTGAATTAGTTCATTCAAAAGTTTCCACCTCAAAGAGACCTCAGGAGCCACGTCACCCACACAGCTACCACATGGGCCCCTATCTGCTGCTGCAGTTCAATCAGCACCACCCCTTACCCCCCTAACCCCATGTGTTTTTTTTTCTTTCCTTTTTTTGTCTAATTGGTTGTTTGACTTTTTGTTGTTCTTGTTTTATTTCTTCCTTATTTGTGTCTGTTTGTTCCTTTTTTCTCTTTTTCTTTTCTTTCTTCTTCCCTTTACTTTTTCTTTCAATATCTGCCAAAACAGAATACTACTCAAACTTGTACCCAGCTATCAGGCAGACAAACCTAAACCTCAGGAAGAGAAATCAGAAATCATGCCCACCAGCACCAGCAGGACCAGGGAACAAAAGACATAAAAACAAAGGTTAGCAATGGGAAGAAAGAAAAATACCATTGATCAAGCAGGTTCACCCAGAAACAATATACCACAGAAAGAAAGTCAACATCCAGAACCTGATAATATAGACACAGAAGAATATGCACACCTAACATACAAAGGAAGTCTAAAGGCCATGATGAGAATAATCAAGTTGTTAAGAGAAAATATAGAAAGGGATATGATCATAATTAAGGAAATGCAGAATAAGATGGATTCCCACCGAAAGAAAACGAAAAAAATGAAAGAAAGGGAAATAAAAAATGGGAGAGCGAGTCAGTACTCTCAAAGACACAGACATAAAAAGAACCATGAAAGATAGGGAAGGAGAAATGAAAATGAAAAATAATGAAGAAACACTCTGAGTGCTATCTGACACCATGAAGAGGGGTAATATAAGAGTCATAGGCATAACAGAAAATGAAGAGAGAGTAGTAGGCTCTGAGAACCTGTTCAAGGATATAATTGATGAGAACTTCCCAAGCATGAAAAGGGAAATGAAAATAGACATACAAGAAGCCAGAAGAATGCGAAATTACCACAACGAAAGGAAAACTACAGCAAGGCACATAATAATAACCATTCCAAAGGTCCAGGACAAAATAAAAATAATGAAACTAACAAGGACGAAGGAACAGATAACCTACAAAATAAAACCAATCAGGCTGATATCAGATTTCTCTGAAGAAACACTAAAGGCAAGAAGAGAATGGAGGGACATATTTAACAAACTCCAAGCCAATAAAATCCAAGAATACTCTACCATGCAAAACTCTCCTCCCTCTATTAGGGAAAAATAAGAACCTTCTCAGACAAAGTGTACAGAAATTCTCTTCTACAAAAGCTGCACTCCAAAAAATTCTACAAGAAGCCTTAGAACTAAAACCAACAGAAGAATGAATAAAAGAAGGTAAAGAATAGAACCACAAAAAGGCAAACAAATGGCAAAGATGAATGCCAGGGTATCAATTTTAACTGTAAATGTAAATGGACTAAATGCATCAATAAAAAGACACAGTAGCAGACTGGATTAAAAAACAAAATCCAACCTTTTTCTGTCTACAGGAAACACATTTAGTTACAAAAGACAAACAGAGACTGAAAGGAAAAGGCTGGAAAACAGTTCTACAATCAAATGGACAAAAAAGAAGGCAGGAACAGCAATATTTATATCAGATAAAATAGACTTCAAACTAAAAAAGGTTAAAAGAGAAACAGGTCGCTACATTATGATTAAGGGAACAATAAATCAAGAAGACATAACACTCATCAACATATACTTGCCCAATGAAGGAACACCAAAATATACCAGAAAACAAATAACATCTTTGAAAACTGACATAAAAGAAAATACACATGTAGTAGGAGACTTCACCACACCACTCTTACCAAGGGATAGATTGATGAGACAAAAAATAAGCAAAGACACCAGAGCTCTAAAAAAGGATCTAGACGTCATGGGCTTAACGGACATACATAGAACACTACACCCACAAAAACCTGAGTATACATTTTTCTCAAGTGCACATGGATCATTCTCCAGGATTGATCACATACTGGGACACAAGACAAACATCAGCAGATACTCGAAGATTGAAATCACTCCAACTATCTTCTCTGACTATGAGGCCATCAAGCTAGAAATACACCATGAAAAGAAAACAAAGACCCTCTCCCCCAATACATGGAGATTGAAACCCACACTATTGGAAGATCACTGGATCAACAAGGAGATCAAAGAAGAAATTAAAAAATACCTTGAGATGAATGATAATGAGGACACAGCCCTGCAGAATATCTGGGATACAGTAAAAGCAGTTATAAAAGGAAAATATATAGCAATACAGGCACGCATCAAGAAACAAGAAAGAAAACAAAGAAACAACCTAATCTCACACCTTAAAGAAGTGGAAAAAGAAAAACAAAAAAAAAATCCCAAAAGTCAGGAGAAGAAAGATAATAATAAAAATCAAAAAAAGAGAAAGAAATAGATTAGAAGTTAAGAAAAGGATCCAAAAGGTCAATGAAACCAAAAGCTCGTTCTTAAAAAAAAAATAAACAAAATAGATAAAGCCCTAGCCAGACTGACAAAGAAAAAAACAGGAGAACATGGAAATAAATAGGATAATAAATGAAAGAGAACAGATCACAATAGACACAACAGAAATAAAAAAAAAATCAGAGACTACTATGAAAAGCTATAGGCAAACAAGTTCAATAACCTAGAAGAGATGGACAAATTTCTACAACTTTGCAATCACCCAAGGTTAGATAAAGAAGATATAGAACACCTAAACAGTCCAATTACAAATAGTGAAATTGAAACCATAATCATAACCCTTCCCCAAAATGAAAGTCCAGGACCAGACAACATTACAAATGAATTGTATAAAACATTCAGAAATGAATTAGGACCTATCCTATACAGACTCTTTCAAAAAATTGGAAAAAAAAAGTATTCTACCAAACACATTTTATGAAGCCAACATCACACTAATACCAAAACTGAACAAGGACAACATAAAAAAAGAAAACTGTAGACCAATCTCTCTAAAGAACACCGACACAAAAATCCTCAATAAAATCTTAGCCAACAGAATCCAACAATGCATCAAGATAATCCACAATGACCAAATAGGATAGTTCAACATCCAAAAATCAATAAATGTAATCCACCACATCATCAAAAAGGAGAATAAAAACCACATGATAATATCAATAGATGCTGAGAAAGCTTTCGACAAAGTTCAGCATCAATTTATAATGAAGACCCTCGAAATTCTCTGGATAGAAGGTCCATATCTTAACATAATAAAGGCCATATATGACAAGCTCATAGCTAATATTCTCAATGGTGAAAAGCTAAAAGCCTACCCCTTAAGATCTGGAACAAGACAAGGATGCCTCTCTCACTGCTGCTCTTCAATATAATACTGGATGTCCTAGCCAGAGCAATAAGACAAGAAAAAGGCATGCAAGGAATCCAAATAGGGAAAGAATAAGTAAAACTATCACTGTTTGCAGATATGATAATATACATAGAGAATCCCAAAAACTCTACAGAAAATCTAATCAAACTAATCAGTTGGTTTAGCAAAGTAGCAGGATACAAAATCAACACACAAAAATCAGTAGCCTTCCATTATACAAACAACCAATCTGAGGAAGAAGAAATCAAGAAAACCATCCCTTTTACAATTGAAACATAAAAATATCAAATACTTGGGAATAAATCTAACAAAAGAGGTGAAGGACCTCTACAAAGAAAACTACAAAACATTGCTAAAAGAAATAGAAGAAGACACAAAGAAATGGAAAAATATCCCTTGCTCATGGATTGGAAGAATTAACATCATCAAACATCAAAAAACATCATTAACATCATCATCCTACCAAAAGCAATCTACAGATTCAATGCTTTCCCAATAAAAATTTCAATAACATTCTTCAAAGAAATAGAAAAAATATTGATGAGATTCATATGGAGACACAAAAAACCTCAAATAGTCAAAGCTCTCCTAACTATAAAAAAGGGAAGTGGAGGGATCACACTTCTAGACTTCAAACTATACTACAAAGCCACAATCATAAAAACTGCATGGTACTGGAACAAAAACAAACACATAGACCAATGGAATCGAATAGAAAGCCCAGAAATAAACCTGCAGACTTATGAACAACTAATCTTAGACAAAGGAGCAAAGAATATGCAATGGAATAAAGACAGCTTGTTCAATAAATGGTGTTGGGTAAACTGAATTGCTACATGCAAAATAATGAAACTAGAAGACTGCTTTTCACCATGCACAAAAAACAACTCAAAATGGATTAAGGACTTAGACATAAGACCTGAGAGCATAAAATATATAGAAGAAAAAGTAGACAGAACTCTACATGACCTATACACTCAGGAACATCTTTAAAGACACAGCACCCAAAGCAAAGATAGGGAAGGAAAAGATAAACAGATGGGACTACATCAAACTTAAAAGCTTCTGTACAGCAAAAGACGCACTAACCAAAAAAAAAAGTGACAACCTAATTACTGACTGGAAGAAAATCTTTGCACACAACACTACTGACAAGGGACTTATCACAAAGATCCACAAAGAACTGAACAGACTAAACAAAAACAAAGTAAACAATCCAGTCAAAAATGGGCAGGGGCCTCCTGATGGTGCAGG
Source organism: Galemys pyrenaicus (assembly GCA_019455555.1). Lineage (NCBI taxonomy): Eukaryota > Metazoa > Chordata > Mammalia > Eulipotyphla > Talpidae > Galemys > Galemys pyrenaicus. Next base: position 8,508,658 of record JAGFMF010011659.1, on the reverse strand, counting down.
TTGAGCACCACACTGTGAAGCATCCACAGCACAGCAGCATGAGTTGGATCCCTGGCCAGAGAGAGGACCCACATGGCACAGCAGACCTCTCCTGCCTCACCCACTGCTCCCCTCAGCAGTGTATTTCAGTCGATCTGCCTGTTCTATTCCCCACTCTCTCTGGTGAATCCTCTTACCACCTCCCTGCCTGTGGCCTGTACCCCCAGTTCTTGTGTTCATAAATGATTAAATATTTTTTAAAAAAAAGGGCAGCAGAACTAAAAAGGCATTTTTCCAAAGATGAAATGCAAATGGCCAACATCTGAAATATGAAAAAATGCTCAAAATCTCTTGTCATCAGAGAAATGCAAATCAAAACCACTAGGAGATACCACCTCACACCAGTGAGAATGGCACATATCAAAAACATTAGCAACAACAAATGTTGGTGAGGATGTGGAGAAAAAGGAACTCTCTTACACTGCTGGTGGGAATGCAGGCTGGTCCAACCATTATGGAAAGCAGTTCCTCAATCTACTAAGGCGGTTCCTCAATCTACTAAGAATGGAACTTCCATAGGATCCAGCAATCCCACTCCTAGGAATATAGCCAAAAGACACAAAAGCTCTGATTCAAAAGAATACTTGCACCCCTATGTTCATAGCAGCACTCTTTACAATAGGTAAGACCTGGAAACAACCTCAATGCCCAAAAACAGATGAGTGGATTGGGACGCTGTGGTACATAGACACGATGGAATACTACTCAGCAATCAAAAACGAAAAACTAGACTCATTCATAGGAACATGGATGGAACTGGAAGGGATTATACTCAGCAAAATAAGTCAGAAGGCAAAAGAAAAATACTGGATGGTTTCCCCCTAGGAGGAATATAAGGGAACCAAGTAAGTGATCAAGGAAAATAACAAAAATAATAATAATACTAAAATACAGCAAAAAAAAAAAAAAGACAAGGAAAAATTGGGGACACCTGGTCGGGAAGGGTTGAGGGCAGATAAGAGCACAAGGGACTGAGGTGATGGTGCACTGGTGAAGTGGTGGTGGGAAATCTGTGGGGACTACAATTGATGTCAAATATATATAAATAAAGAAGAAGGGGAGAAAAAAACCTCAAAAGCTTCTACCTCTAGTTTTGAATGTGTGCCTCCTCTGTTTTACAGGTTCCTTATTGGGTATGTGCTGATAAAGAACTATCATCCAGAATAGGTTGCAGTGATACAAATATATGTAAAACAGTGGGAACAATGCTGTTATAAAAATCAAGAGAGAATAATAAGAGCTAAGTAAGTATCTTAGCTTTCTTCATTTTCTTACCACAAAGCTCAGAAAGTCTGTATTAAAATTGCCATATACAAAAGACTATAAGGGATCAAATCCACCACCCTAAAGTATGCTTCTGGCAAAAGGATTATTTTTTTTCTCTAAAGGATTATTTTATAGGAGGGGCTTTGAAGACTAGGAGGAAGTTTGCCCTTTGTAAGACACACTTAGTCGTGTAAAGGAAAAATCTCCCTTTGTAAAATTATCTCCATCACCATATAAGGAAGATCTAATCTTTACCTCATCAATAGAGAAGGAAGAATTTAAATCTGTGTAAGGCTATGTCCTTCCTAGCTATGCCTCTCCCTACAACCTCTCATGGCTGACTTTCCATCCCTCTCTAAATAGATTTTTATCAAAATATTTTTCTTTTTATAAAAGTGAACATTCATTTAGAAAATACAGAAATACAGATTAGTAAAAGAATGAAAATAAAAATTAAGCTTTGGTTTTACCACTGAGAAAGCCATTCCTAAAATGCCTTCCCTTAACCAAGGCTATTTAAGGTGATGACTGGAGACTGTGTGGGTGAGTTACTCATTTTCACTGGGTTTTTCCATGTGTTCAAGAAGCATATGTATTGTTAAACTTCTTTTTAGCCTTCCTATCAAAAACGTAAAACAAAAACACTGCCAAGTATAGTATGCTTCAGCGGTTCATTTATTTATAACACAACTCCCCAGAGATCAAAGGTGTGTTTCATTTGTATAAACAGACCCTGCTTAACCAACCAGTCAATCACTGATTCTTATTTGGTGCATTAATTTAACTTATTTTAATTTATAAATATATGTATGTCTTCTGCTACTATATATACACGGTCCTTATTTTTGGCAATCAGTGATACTTACACTTAGAGCTTTGAAAATAGATGACAGAGTAAATGTGGCTCCAAGAATATAGAAGAATGAGAGGCCTCCCTGGTGGCACAAGGGGTTAAGCACCACACTATGAAGCTTCCAAAGCCACTGCAGCATGAGTTTGACCTCACCCCCCCACCCCCTCGCTAGGGAGGGGACCCACATGGTGCAGCAGAACTCTCCTGTCTCTCCCACTGCTCCCCTCAGCACTGTGTTTCAGTCAGTCTGCCTGTTCTGCTCTCCACTCCATCTCTGGTGAATCCTCTCACCACCCCCACACCTCTGGCCTGTACTCTAGTACCTGTAAGCATAACTAAATAAATCTTTAAAAAAAAATAGGATATATTAGAATGAAAGTTAGGCACAATCTGTCAATTGCCTAACATGTTTTGAGTACTGATGTCTAAAAATAATAACCACCACTATGTGGAGGAAAGAAAAGATTTTACTCAGAATCAAGTTGGAGGGTTAATCCAAAGAAAATAGACTGAGGGGAAAAGAGCCTAGCTTTCTTCAGAAACTGTTTCATTTCTAAATAGAGTTTTATTAAAATATTTTTCTTATTATAAAAGTGAACATTCGGGCCTCCCTGGTGGCGCAGTGGGTTAAGCAACGCACTACGAAGCAAACCGCAGCCACTGCAGCACAAGTTCGATCCCTGTTGCCGGCCAGGGAGGGGACCCACATGGCATGGCAGACCTCTCCTGCTGTGCCCGCTGCTCCCCTCAGCAGTGTACTTCCGTTGATCTGTCTGTTCTGCTCCCTGCTCTCTGTGGTGAATCCTCTCACCCCCCACACCTCTGGCCTGTACCCCAGTGCTTGTATGCATAAATAAATAAATCTTTAAAAAAAGAAAAAGTGAACATTCACTTAGAAAATACATAAATACAGATTAGCAAGAGGATGAAAATCAAAATTAACCTTTGGTTTCACCACTTCTAAGAAAGCCGCTCCTAAAAAAAATGTTAAGTACTAACTACCAAGTACCACTGTCTCCCAGAAGTCACCTCCCAAGATCTCCTTGACCCCACTCCCTCCTCACCAGGAATTCTTCCTCCTTTCCACCTTCTCCTTGAGTATTAGTAACAGTGAGTATGTTCACTCCATTAAGGTGTTTATAAAGATGCAAAAACATGAATAGTTCTTGGCATACAGTGAGCATTCATTAACAATGTTCATGAATAACGCAGTTCTTTTATTACTACATTATTATTTTGGAGCAAAATGATGTTTTGACCTTATTTACATTCTTTGCTTCTTAGCACAATTTATTGTCTAATGTTTAAAAAGAATACTTTCTTAATTTGGTTGATCATGGCTCTTGTCTGCTTACTCTCTGGTAGGTTTGATTTTTCTATTCATTTGCAAGTATTTTTGATCTAGTAAGTGTTATAGTTATTTGCCAAATGTATTTAGTGGAACTTTCCTTTTACTTCTGGTTATTACGACCATGTGAATGACATAGGCATTTTTAAGAGCTTTGAATATCTTTAATTGGGAAATTTCTATTTTAGGAAATGAACATAATGCTGGTTACCTAATTTTTAACATTGGCTTTACTCATTTATTTATTGGTCATTAGTTCTATTCTAGGCATTTGGAATTTAATAGTAAAAAAGCAGATAAACTTTTATCTTCATGGAATTTACATATTTTGTATGGATGGCACAGGTGTGAGACATATAGTAAGCAAAACAGGCAAGTAAAATACATAGTGCCTGAGATGCTGATAATGCTAATAAATAATAAATCTGGGTACATTTTGAGCCTGTTAACTCCTATGGAGAATATTAAAGGACTTTTTTTTTTTTTTGAGGATAGCTTCTGCTTTTAGCATATGTCATAAGATTCAGGTGAAAGCAGGAAAAGTGGGTTTGAGGTTCAGGTATGAATATAAGATAGAGATATAGCTCTAGAGACAAGAAAAGCCAAAGTTCTCGAAGCTTCCAATCCTATCCCAATTAGTGTGCAAAAGATGCAAACTTCGAAGAGTGTTTCGAGAAGAGAGGCCTTACATTAATGCTATCTCTGGGCAAGAGAGGAATGGGAGAAGGAACAAATTCTTCAGATGCTTGCAAGGGAATATTACCCCTAGGGCAGAGCAAACTAAGAAATGTGCATCTGATATTACTCAGCCTACAGCAGTCCACCTTGAAGATTTTTCCAGTGATTGGGAATAGTGGGCAAACAAAGATGCATGGCCTTCGGCAAAACAGTCTCGTGCCTCATGCAGTGGAGGTTGGAGGCTGTTTATTACATCACTGAGAAGGAAATGAAACATCTGTGAGAGGTAAAAATAATGCATGCAACTGAAAAAAAGAACTGTTAAAATCAAAAGCCTTTATTTATGGATCAGGGTTCATTTTTGTACTTAATAAGCTTCTCTTTTAGAGACATTTAAAGTTGCAGCAGAATGGAGCAGAAAGCACCGAGATTCTCCAAATAGCACCTCCCCCTACACGAGCATCAGCTCCCCCACTAAAAACCACCCCCACCAGACTGGTGCAGTGGTTACAAATGGTAAACCTACAATGGAGGCAACCACAGTCTATGGTTTACTTAGGGGTTTACTGTTTGGTGTTGTACCTCACATGAGCTTGACAAACATAGTATTGATGTCGTTTTCGAGTGTGGGGTTTTTGGCTTCACTGTGGGAAAGATTTCACCAGAGCCCCCTTTTCAGCAGCACGCAGCGAATTCCCAGGCGAGTTTCTCCACAGGGCAGAGACGTAGCTATTTTAAGATCAGGTTTATTAGAAAAGAGACAGGAAAGTAAAAGACACTTGCATAGACACAAGCGGGCAGGAAGAGCGCCCCCCTTCCCCACCCCAAGAGGGACAGGTTTGCTGAGACTGGCCTGCATGGTTACAGGCAGGTGGCCTTAAGGAGAGCTGCCTTCACTGAGGGAGGTCAGTGAAGAGACCCCAGCCTGGTGCCAGTCATGGGCAGGCAGGAAGGCTGCTGCCCTGCAGAGAAGAGCGCTGGTGGAGAGACGCACCTGCATAGTCAAAGGTGGGCAGAAAGAGGTCTGCCCCGTTGTGGGGGCAACATTAGGTTTTTGGTAGGGAGGGGCTCATCTCTGAGGGGCTCATCTCTGTGTGTGGATGGTTAATTCTTTCACCTTCATGTTTGTGTTCTTGACACTCCCTATAGTAGTCTGATCCCTTTCTGGGTATTGTATTTCTTAATCTGGGTGTTGACCTGTCAGGGTCTTGGTTAATGTTTTATGCTAATCCCTTCTACCCCTAACCTTGTGGTGTCTCCTCCATTCTTTACCCTCCATCAGTATCATACCAATATAGTATTAAGCAGAGTAGTTTTCCACACTAAAAATCCTCTGTGCTTTGCCTATTCATCCCTCCCTGGCCCATGTTCTGGAAACTGCTACAATAGCTCCACATTTTGACTTTTCCAGAATGTCATATAAAATTGGAACCATACAGTAGGTTTTGCCTTTCCACGCTGGCTTCTGTTGCATTTATGAATTCTTCATGTCTTTTCATGGCTTGCTAGAACATTTCTTTTCAGCACCGAATAAAATTTTGTTTTCTGAAAGTATTATGGTTTGTTTATCCATTTTCCTACTGGAAGACACGTTGGCTGCCTCAAAGTTTTGGTCATTATTAAAAAATTGCTATAAATATCTGCATGCAGGTATCTGTGTAGACACAAGTTTTCAGCTCATTTTGGTAAATGCTTGGCAGTATTTATGTTGCTGAACCATAGGAGGAGAATTTGTTTTGTTTTATAAGAAAGCGTAAAACTGTCCTTGAATGTGGCTGTACCATTCATGTTATCCCAGGGAATGAGAGTTCCTGTTGCACACACGTCACCAACATTTGGTGTTATTGGTGCTCTGTATTTTGATCATTCCAGTAGATGTGCAGTGGTATTCTACTACTGCTTTAATGTGTGTTTCCCTGATGGAATATAACGTGGAGCATCATCTTTTCATATGCTTTTTTTGCTATCTGAATATCATCTTTGTTGCGGTATCTGTTAGTCTTTTGTCCATTTTCTGATGGGGTTATTAGCTTTCTTATTGCTGAGTTGTAAGAGTCCTTTGTATAACAGTCCTTTATCAGATGTGCCTTTTACTCCCTATTCAAATTCTTTTAATAACCCCCATCTCCCTGAAGACATGTTCAGGTAGCTGGGCCATGGCAAGTGATGTTCACTTGAAGAACTTCTTGCCATGACTGAAGGCTTTGCCCACATTTTAGAAGGCCCCTCCTCCCAGAAAAAGTCCTCTCAAACCAGTGTCTGGGTCTCCTCGTTGCTGGATACAATTTCTGCCATGTATATGATTCACAGCTCACCTGCCAGTCTCGACTTAGTGGAAAGGCAAGCTCTCAGCCTTGAAGACCTGGACTTCTGTTGTGGTCCCAAAGAGGATGACACTGGCATAGGCATTCTTCCTAAACTTGTTCAATCTTGTCTTCCTCAACTTGTTCCAACTAGAACGTACTGTGGTGAGGTTGCCACTCGTCAAGGTTCGGGTGAGATACTCAACAAACTGGCACTTAGGGCACCACAAGGATCAGTAATCAACATCAGGATGCTCCCAAATTAAGGAAGCATCACAAAGATAGTGTCCTCTTTGGACTACCCTTGACCAGGTGAGCAAAGGGGCCCTTGACCTTGGGTTCAGCAGCCAGCGCTTGCTCTCATCCACCATCTCCTCCTCAAAAGCAGGAGTAGCCACCTTTTTGTCCTCTTTTCACTGAACCTAGTAGGGCTTCTGCTTTTTCTCCCAAGATCTTTTCTCCTTCTGTGGCATGTCCCTTTGTAGGCTGCAAACTTTTTAAAAAGGGCCATCTGCTCGTTTCCTTTTAATTCATGTGAATAGCTTATCACTTCAACTAATGAATATTTCATCCCTATTTAATCTATTTATGAGATTTAAATCTCAGGTGAGCACTGCACATATGGACTTCTAGAAGCACTGTCACCTTAGACACAGACTCTGCCTAGGGATCTCCTAGATGAGCATCCTAGAAAGATAGACGTGATAACAATTTAAGAGCAGAAGGGGGCAGTAAAACTCAACAGAATGCTCTGGAAGAATTTAAATATTCTTTCTTATTTTCCCTTTACACAGAAAATTTACCAACAAATTTCAGAAACTAAAAAAATGTAATTCTGTGCAACAGAATCTATCTATTTAAAGTAGATACAGAAGCACTATATATATATATGAGAGGAGACTATGACTTTTACATAATCAAAACCTTCTTTTTTATGGTGTGATATATCATGACAAAATAATCACGGAACTCTTCCACATAAAACATATTTAGCCATCTTGATTTAGCATGAGACATTCAGTGTCACCTCCCTCCATGAAGTTTCCTCTTTCCCTATGGAATCATATTGGCTGACAAATAATCAAATTAACATTAGACAAAATTAAAGAGAAAACAAAAATATTTATGGGGAGATCTACAGAGATAGAAGACTTCCAAAGAAAATGGGGTAAAATGAGAGCGTAGTCCTCCTGGACAAAGGAGAACGGATGAAAGCTTTGGACTTTAAAGGAGGGAAAGTAATTCACAAGATTACACGCTGTGCACACAAACGCTTGCCTGGGAAGACTCCTGGCAGAAAGAAATCGTAACAGGTATGTTTTACGAGGTAGTTAAGGGTAGGCAGAAGGAGGTAAACGCTTTCTTTTAGTCTTTTGGACTTTAACTGTCTTAAACATAAAACAATATGCAGGGGTAAATGTCTGTTTTGATGTCAGGTAGTCTGTTGCCCTTTAATTCTGCTCCCCCTTAACTGTCACCTTGGAAAAGTGCGCAGGAAAGACAAAAAAAAAAAAAGCAAACCTTAAAAACTACTTCCTTTAATTTCTACCTGCTATTACCACACCGCCCGAGGCAGAAAAGGAGCATGAAAGGAGAGTTATGAACAATTAACATTACCCTTCGGCTTTCCCTGCTCATCAGAGGAAAGGAAGTGCTAAGAAGAAATCGCTGGACATCTTCTTAGGAAGAGAGATTGTCTTTAATTTCCTCAGGAAAATGAGGCAAATGAGTTTGGATGGGTTACGTGAAATGAAGCCCGCCCCTGTGTGACGCATCGCTTGGGGGGGCGGGGGGCACGTGACTTCAGGCATAAAAGGAAGGTTCCCTCTTAAGTGTTCAGTAGTCAAACCGGTAGCAGCAAGCGAGCCCGGGAACATCTAGGAACTGGGCCGGCTCTGTCTCCTTTGTCTCCTCCTCCAGCGCCTCCAGCGCCTCCAGCGCCTCCAGCAGCTCCAGCGCCTCCAGCGCCTCCAGCGCCTCCACCTCCTCCAGCGCCTCCAGCGCCTCCAGCTGCTCCAGCTCCACCGGCTCTCGCTGCGGGTCGCGCAGATGCTCTTCCGCACCCTGCTGTTGTGCGCCCTGGCGCTCTGCAGTGCAGGTGGGTACCACTTTGTCGGGTTCTCCGCAGTCGCGGAGTTTCTTATGGGTCCTCATGGCACTAGGAGCGAGCTCGAAAGACAGACTTATTCCTAAAGAACTGGTGGGATATCCCAGCTTTTCTAGCAGCTCTGATTATCATCGACCATTCAACTTAACGGTCTGGGTTTCACTTTCCTATCCGCTAAGCAGGAATACTGAGAATTTTCAAGTCGACATAATGATACAGTACAAGATCTGAGAAATATATTTGAAATGTTATGGCACCGTTATTGGACATCAGTAATTGCTTTAAATACACTGGGTTGAGCTTTCCTGCCAAAGGAAAGTCCAGGTTATTTTTTAAAGATAGCAGAACATTTAACAGTTAGTTGTTTTTACTTTGAAATGTTTCCTAAGGCTTGCCTAATGTACTAGATCCATACATTTTTCTTCTGAAAGTGCTATTTGAGCTTTTAAAAAATGCTAATTCAAGTATCTAAAAAGTTAGGAAAGAAGCAGTGAGGTGATTTCCCTGGTTGAGTATTTTGTTACCCTTATTTAGCAAAGGAAGTGGGCATTTCTGCATTACAACCATTCTGTGAGAGCTTTCATAACCATTTCCCAAGGTTACCGGTTTATTTCTTGGATTTATTATTGTAAAGATGACCCTTAATAAGCCAGCGATTTAATGTTTTTAGACTGAAGAATGATTTACTTGAATCTTTACTTTTATTATAGCAAATCCTTGTTGTTCCAACCCATGTCAAAATCGAGGTGTATGTATGAGTACAGGATTTGACCGGTATAAGTGTGACTGTACCCGAACAGGATTTTATGGCGAAAACTGTTCAACACGTAAGTTTATCCTTTGGTGCCCTCATTTGGAATGGGGAGGTTGGCAGATGTCATTTTACATATGTGTGTCTCATAATGGATCCCTTTAATTTCTTCACTTTCTCCTTTCTTATTGCAGCTGAATTAATGACAAGAATAAAATTATTGCTGAAACCTACTCCAAATACAGTGCACTACATACTTACCCACTTCAAGGGTTTCTGGAACATTGTTAATAATATTCCCTTCCTGCGAAACACAATTATGAAATATGTGTTGACATGTGAGTACAAGTCTCTTTCTAAGGTTTTGAGTTTTCTCAAACAAAAATGTATTTCATATTATTGTAGATTACTAAAACTAATTCAAAACATTTCCACTCTTGGCAATATGACTTGAAACATACCATTTTAGCTTACCTTGTACCTTAATGGTCAAAGATATTTGCGCCTAGTGCCATCCAGTTTAAGTTTTGTCATATTGTCTACTTACATACCTTGTATACTGACCTTCACTGCCTGTGCCAATTTGTGAAGCAAGTGTGGTCCAGTTGTTTATTGAATGCCTCTGGATCATAGGATGGTACCCATTAAAATCAATGGTTAATTTGGATTTGGATCAGCAGGAAAATAACTTTTTTCTAAAGTGTCATGCCCAGATAGTCCTTCTTTGTTGCACAGTAAGTGGATGGTACTTGAAAAATCAAGATAGCAAGACCAGAAAGTCTTGTGTAAAATACATACACCTATTCAAGTGAATTTTAATAAGTCACTTTCCTTTTTTGGTATACATGTGGCAGTTTGACTTTAAAAATGTAATTGTTTAAAAATAGTTTCTTGGTTAAAATTAAGTCTCTGATGCTACTTTACACATTTCTCAATAATAATGACATGAACATTGATTTGCTTTGCACATCAGAACAAATAAAACAATTCTTTTTTTCTTGAAAATTTCAGCCAGATCACATTTGGTTGAGAGCCCGCCAACTTATAACGTACACTATGGCTACAAGAGCTGGGAGGCCTTTTCTAACCTCTCTTATTACACCAGGGCCCTTCCTCCTGTACCTGATGACTGTCCGACTCCCATGGGTGTGAAAGGTGAGTGTGAAGCAATTAGAAAAAAGAGGAAAAAAATATGTATTTAATGATAATGTGGAGATCTGAATATGTGGAATGGATGAGCATGACAGGGTATAGCCTATCTGGCTTCAGATGCCATCTAGCTAAAGCAGAAGAACTTCAGGGAGGAAAGGAAGGTCAGTTAGAGAAGTTAAGAGAAAGGCAAATAGACAAAGATGCAGATACAAGTCTTACTTTTCTCCATTGGAAAGAAATAAGATTTGATCTTCCTAGGAGAAGCCCTAGAAGAGAAAAGTTTACAAGTAAATGTATTTTTCAAAAGAACCCCACCTTCCTTCAGAGTCCCTCCCATGAAATCAAATTTCTTTCATCTAAAGGACATTTTGTGGTAGCAGACTTTTACTCCCCTCCATAACCTAGAAAATAACCACCCCAAATTATCACTTATTAGTTAATAGAAGTATAGATTTTTTCTTTTTTTCTGAATGTTTATGGAAAGTTTTTTGAATGTGAGAATCTATATAAACTATTCCATGAATGTGAATGAACAATTTGGTTTATTATCTTAAGGTTTTCAAATTCTTTTATTAAAACTAAATTAATACTAGTTAAGCAAAATAGACAAAATTATTCAATAAAAAGTTGTTCCCCCATATCTTAGAATTTTCTTTTATATTCTGATGTTGTTTAAAACTGTAATTCTCCTGGAGATGAAAAATGTTCTGCTTCCTAGACTATATAGATCAATTTTCATCTTAGCTTTCTATTTTTTGTTTTCAGGAAAGAAAAAGCTTCCTGACTCAAAAGAAATTGTGGAAAAATTTCTTCTAAGAAGAAAGTTCATCCCTGATCCTCAGGGCACAAATATGATGTTTACTTTCTTTGCTCAGCATTTCACCCACCAATTCTTCAAGACAGACCATAAGCGAGGACCAGCTTTCACCAAAGGACTGGGCCATGGGGTAAGTGAGTGAAATGAGAATTATAACAAATCATAATGAAGTGCTAATACTAAAGGTCATATATACATTATATATACACATACCTATATATACACATATACATGCACTATATAGAATATATATTTATCATGCCAAATAATTCATCCTCTTTTTAGAAACTATATAAAAATTTTAATGGCGTTTCCACTTTAGCTCACTGTTTAATTCATTAAACTAATCACACATACAAGCATGTATATGTTATTATTTGAATTTTGATATTTTTAGTTTAAAATACTGACATTGCAAACAGCTGTATGTGCAAAAACATTTGTATGCAATTATGCTGCTTTAGACATTACAAAGGGAGATGTTTGCAGCATTATTATTTCTTGGGTTTCAATTTATTGATAAAAATTTTAAGTCAAAATACATTTTCAAAAGCTTTTTAAAACAAACCCCATATAATTATAATGAAACATGTAATATTCTTACATGTTCCATATGAAACACTAACAACTTGATACACAAGAGACTTACAGGTTTGTAGCTGTAAGTCTAATGTAAAAATGCATTTATTGTTAAATGAATTAATAACTACATTTTATTGAAAATTGTTCAACGATAAATCTTATCATTGACACTTTATAAGAACAACTTAAACAGCAACAAATTGAAATTTTCCCATAAATTTTCTAGGTGGACTTAAGTCACGTTTATGGTGAAACTTTGGACAGACAGCATAAATTACGCCTTTTCAAGGATGGAAAAATGAAATATCAGGTTTGTTCCATTTGAACACTGAGCATGATGACTTACCACTTACCTATATTTTCAAATCTTTAATGATTAATTAAAATCTGTTAATTGGCTCTTGTTTCAGTAATACTTATTATTATTTTTTAGATAATTGATGGAGAAGTGTATCCTCCCACAGTCAAAGATACTCAGGTCTCAATGATCTACCCACCTCAAGTCCCTGAACATCTGCGCTTTGCTGTGGGGCAGGAGGTCTTTGGCATGGTGCCAGGTCTGATGATGTACGCCACCATCTGGCTGCGGGAACATAACAGAGTGTGTGACGTGCTGAAACAGGAGCATCCAGAATGGGGTGATGAGCAGTTATTCCAGACAAGCAGGCTAATACTAATAGGTAAGCAAAAAAGAGCAAATGATTTCAATCAAACGCTCTTCCCACAGCAAGCTAATTTGTTACATTTGCTATGTTTTAAGTAGTTCTGGGGATATGTAAGAAGTGGTAAGAATCACATCATATAAATTGGGTCCTTGAGTATGATTGGCTGTATGATTCGCCTTTGGTTTTGGAAAGGAAAGACTGAAAGTGAAGGAACAGCAAAGTTAACAAAGTTGCATTTCATTTGCTTGGCATTTGGGACCAGAAAGCATTAATGTTCTGAAACCTTTTACTTTGTGCAAATAGGTGAAACTATTAAAATCGTGATTGAAGACTATGTCCAACACTTGAGTGGCTATAACTTCAAGCTTAAATTTGATCCAGAACTGCTTTTCAACCAACAATTCCAGTACCAAAACCGCATTGCTGCTGAGTTCAACACCCTTTACCACTGGCATCCCCTTCTGCCTGACGCCTTTCAAATTGATGAAAAAGAGTACAACTACCAACAATTTCTGTACAACAACTCTATCTTACTAGAACATGGCCTTACCCAGTTTGTTGAGTCATTCAGCAGGCAAATTGCTGGCAGGGTGAGCATCATTGTTGAAAAATAACACAGAATAAAAAACTAGTCAGTAACTAGATTTTTTGCCCAGAATGATTTTTCTTAGACTTAGCGACAGATTCACTAAAATGTTTGCTAGTAAAATGCTTCTTGAAGTAAGAAGCCTAACATTTTTCAAAAAGTCTTAATTCTGAGTCTGCTATTAATCAAATAGCAATATGTAGCCATACCTTAATGATATATGTTTAAACTTTTGATAATTTTATAGACTAAAAATGTCATAGATTATAAAAATAGATACAGAATAGCTGTAGGTAGAATAGTATTCTACAAGTAGAATAGTTTAAGTCTCAACTGGGAGCATCAGTCTTTCCTATGTTGTAGCCACCAAATGCTTTTTTTTTTTTTTTAAAGATTTATTTATTTATGCATACAAGCACTGGGGTACAGGCCAGAGGTGTGGGGGGAGGGTGGTGAGAGGATTCACCACAGA
>JAGFMF010011659.1:8463743-8494989 GCA_019455555.1 Galemys pyrenaicus | reverse complement strand
TCCCCTCCCTGGCCGGCAGCAGGGATCGAACTCGTGCTGCAGTGGCTGTGGTTTGCTTCATGGTGCGTTGCTTAACCCACTGCGCCACCAGGGAGGCCCCACCAAATGCTTTAAAATAAAATTGTCATCATGCCTGAAGATCGTGTTTGACAATTTAATTTGTTTTCCACAGGTTGCTGGTGGTAGGAATCTCTCACCTGCAGTACAAAAAGTAGCACAGGCCTCAATAGACCAGAGCAGACAGATGAAATACCAGTCCTTTAATGAGTATCGCAAGCGCTTTCTGCTACAGCCTTACAAATCATTTGAAGAACTCACAGGTGAGAATCAGTGTCTAAACTTAAAGGAATCAAGGGTCAGATGGAAATAACAGAGAAGTTAAAAGCCAATTGAATGAAGGGGTAAAACTATTTTTTTACTTTGTAAAGTTTTACATTGGTTGCATCTCTGTCACCTTCACAGGAGAGAAGGAAATGGCTGCGGAGTTAGAAGCAGCCTATGGAGACATTGATGCTATGGAACTGTATCCTGCCCTTCTAGTAGAAAAGCCACGTCCAGACGCCATCTTTGGTGAGACCATGGTAGAACTTGGAGCACCATTCTCTTTGAAAGGACTTATGGGTAATCCTATTTGCTCTCCTGAGTACTGGAAGCCTAGTACTTTTGGTGGGGAAGTAGGTTTTAAGATCATCAACACTGCCTCAATCCAGTCTCTCATCTGCCATAATGTGAAGGGCTGTCCTTTTACCTCGTTCAGTGTTCAAGATCCACAGCTCACCAAAACAGTCACCATTAATGCAAGTTCTTCTCACTCTGGACTAGATGACATCAACCCCACAGTACTACTAAAAGAACGTTCAACTGAACTATAGAAGTCTATTGATCATATTTATTTATTTATATGAACTATTTCTGCTGACTTAATTATTTAATATTTATGTTAAACTCCATATGTTACTTAATATCTTCTATTAAGGAGGAAAGTGTCATACTTGTAAGGATTATTGTTACATTATTTGAAGACAGATTTTCTCCTAGATAGAGGAAAAGAGCCTTTATTCTTTTCTAGGGACCAATGAGAAGTGAGTTTGATTATCTTTTTACTTGAATTTCAGTTTTTGTGATGGTATAATGAAAACAAAGACAAAGGTGTTTGAATGTTTAAAGCTGTTGTAGGATGGCAAAATGCTGCAAGTTTCTTTCTACAATGTTGATGTTGATATATTTCTGATGTATCTTCCATCATACATTAGGAACAGCTACCTGTATTATGCTCTTTTTACTTTCTTCTTTCAATCATTTTGTGAAGAAAAACTCCTTTCTGAGTAGTTTACTTTTACTTTGATTTCTAGGACTTAAGATCCAAGTTCCTCTTTCTTTAGAACTGCCTGTATTTTCTTATATGAACTTCTATAAGTGTTCAGGAAAACCTCAGCTCAGGACTACTGTTTAGCTCCTCTTCAAAGAACTCAAAGGAAAAAAAAAAAAACAAAAAAACTATGATGGTTCTTGACACGCATGACAATTCTAGTTTCGTGAACATATGTCTTCGTGAAAAACAAAACCAAAAAATTCATGAATTGTCCCTATTCTTCTTTTCCGCATCTCAGTCAGCTGACATTTTTCTGGTACTGTATGTTACTTAATTTATTGAAGTTATTTATTAGGACATTACTGTTACAAACTGGGCTTCACCAGTAATCACAGATATGTTATTATTATTTTTCTCATTATGTCATATTGTTGATTCTGACATGTTACTTTCTCTGGGATTCTGATAAATTATCTTCACTGGGATAAACTCAGACTTATGTGAACTACAAGAAAAATGATCAGACTGGGATTAGTGAATAAATGTTCAGTAACCCAACTCTGGCATATTTAGATATAGAAAGTTAGAATTTATGTCATTTTTTTTTTTTTTTTTAGAATTTGTGTCTTTAAAGGACATAAGAGAACATTTTGTCTTGCTAGTCTTGGACACACCATAAATACTCTATAAGACATTGTTACCATTTCTTAAGGACCCATGGATGGTCCATTACTTAATTCAACCATAACATTAGGGAGAAAACTCCCCAAAGCACTGTGGTTTGGATATTTTTAATGATTTATTTTTATTATTATTATTTTTGTTAACAAGAACTCGGGTACAGGCCAGAGTCCGGGGAGGTGAGAGGATTCACCAGAGACAAAGTGGGGAGCAGAACAGGCAGATCATCGGAAATACACCGCTGAGGAGAGCAGCGGGCGAGGCATGAGAGGTCTGCCTGCACCATGTGGGTTTCCTCCCTGGCCGGCAGCAGGGATCAGACTCGTGCTGCAGTGGCTGTGGTTTGCTTCACAGTGCTTTGCTTAACCCACTGCGCCACCAGGGAGGCCCGGTTTTGATATTTTTAAATCAAGTGCTAATTACAGATATCACTGGCATTTTTGTCAATGACTGAAAGAACATGTCTCTAGGAGGAGAAAATGAAATTTCTTTGAATATAAATAACTCAGGGGATTTTTTTTCCTTTAAAGTTTTTGGTTTTAAAGGATTAAGGAAAGCAATAGTGAATATTAGAAGGTTTTATGTAAAAAAAACTTAACTTCATTGATTTAAAAAGAATGATTTGTTATTAGATTTGCCCTACTACCTGGACCTGGAGATTTGGAATGTATATGTGAATTTTTTGCTGTCTCACATAAATGTCTATTTAAATTAACTTATATAAAATACAATGGTTGGAATAAATGTCTTTATTTTTATACTATTTAAAATCAAAACAAAATCTCCTCTAAAATAAATTTTGACTGCTGTTAATATATCTTTTGTCATATGAGATATGATTTCTCTAAAGGATCATACTTAAATTGTCTTGTATTCACTTATTTATTCAAAACTAGATTGGCCCTTAATGAAATGGCTCTGCCCTCAGTCATACAAATACTTCGTAGGGTCACTATTTATAATCTCTTACTGCAAAAGCTATATTAGAAAAGATGTGGTTTGTGCTGTAGGACATAGCAACAGTTTCATAATCTAATCTGTAAGGATTGGAAGTACACAAAAGTCAGGGAACAAGGCAAGAATTATTAAGTAGGTGCATAATTATAAAGGAAATTCAAAGAGGGAGAGATTATATATTTTGTTGGGCAAATCATCAGTACTTTTCTCACTGAAAGGTGTATCAGTAGGCATGTCAAAGAGTTCCTGCATTTCACATATTCTGGGTAATTTTAGTGTCCACATACATCTTACATTTAAAGTTTTGCTTGGCTTCTTTCCCTTGGCCTTTCCCAATCCAGTAATGGACTTTGCTGCCATATTTCACATGATAATACACTTCTTTATTTCACCATCCTTAATTACTGTACCACTTCCAAGATCTTGACTTCAAGCATCCTCTTTATTTCTAACAGCATCTCTCCCGGTTTCACTGAGTCTTTTTATCCATAAGCTACATCACTTCTCTACGATCACCCATTTTTACCTGCTCATTTCCTTCCTTTCACATGTAGTTCAGTTTCTATTGCCTGTCTACTCTCCTTCTATTATGTTTAACAGCATAATTAACTTCAGCGAGCCTCCTAATCTGTGTATTTGACTTCTCACTAAGGAGTATTCAGTACAGTTTTCTTGGTTTCGTGATTTCATACGCTGCTGGTCTTTTCCATCTACACATAGAGTTATTACTTAGAAATTTTCAAAGCTCTTTATTTCCCCCATAGCATCTACACGGTGAAGTGTCATGATTCCTTTCTCTTTCTTATCTATACTTTTGCAGGTTAATCCTATCCATAAATTAAAACACTAAACACTCCCAAATATATGTCTATTAAGCTAACCTTTAATTATCATTTGGCAACTTCTCCACTCAAACTCATAAATTTAATGACTTATTTTAAATCTCCGCTCTCTCAGCATCATCTAACCAAAATAATAAATCCTTTATACCAGTAGCCAATTCAGCAGTAATACTAAATCTGATACCTTTTTTCCAACTTTACTACTACAAGTCTAGTCAATGGAATAACCACTTAGTTGGTGTTCATCTTCTATTGTTGCCTCACACCAAACTATTCTCTTCATAGCAACGAGAATTATAACTTTCAAATACATTAAACTATTCTTATGTTCAGTATGGCTTCCATTATATAATGGAGAAATTGAACTACTTATTCTGTCTGATGAAGACCCAGTCAGCTATCCCCACCTATTTATTATAATCTCCCCACCCCCTTAACCACTGTGCTCCAGCCACATTGACTTTCTCTTAACTTGCTCACCAGCAGCAGTTTTCAAGTTGCTACATTTACCTAGAATGTATAATGTTCCTTCCAACTGTATCCTTCCAAACATTCACATCTCAGTTAAAATTTTCTTTTACGAAAGTCTTCTCCAACCATCTAAATAAAAGACCTACTGAAGTTATTAAATTTTCTTTATAGCATTTATTTACATCAAAAATGTTCTTGATTTATGTTTATCCGTTTATTACTGTTTCCTTTTTAGAAATTCATGTGTATGAAAACAAGTGTCTTATTTATATTGTTCATTGTGCTTGACACTTAAAAGTATTAAAAATACTGTGTAAATGAATAAGAATAGGCTTCATGAAAGTAATAGAATATATGGTGTTAGAAGAAAGAGTAAGATCTTAAAAAGTGAAAATATACATTCTGGAAAATAGTCACTTTCTTCTAAAACTAAAATTTACTTATTATATGTATTAGCTTTCTGTTGATGCTATAAAATTATCATAAAGTTAAAAACCTAAAAAACAATTTTATTCTTTATAGTTCTGGAAGTAATTACTGGAAACAAAAAATAGAACAAGTGACATTAGGATTAGGGAACAGACATCTTTTGAAAGTCATTATTTCTCTACTACATTGTCCAATTCAGCAATTACACTCCAGCGTTTATCCTAGGAGAATAAAAATCCATATTCATGAAAAAAATTGTAGATGAATTTATTCATAGTAACCCCAAACTGAAAGTAATAAAAATGTCCTTCAATAGGTTAATGGATTAAAAACAAACAAACAAAAAAATGGCAAAGCAATTCCACTCCCAGTAGCTATCCAAAGAATACAAAAACACTATTTTGAAAAGAAACTTGCACTCTTATGTTTATTGTAGCACTATTTATAATATCCAAGAATAGGAAATAGCCTAAGTGTCCCAAAACAGATGAATGGATCAAGAAGAAATGGTATATGTACACAATGGAATACTACTCAGCTATCAAAAAGATAAACTCATACCATCTGCAGCAAAATGGATGGAGTTAGAAGGGATTCTTCTGAGTGAATTAAGTCTGAATGACTAAGATGAGTATCAGATGGTTTCACTTTTATGCAGAATGTAGAGAAACCAATCAAAGGATCAGACAAAGACAAACCTTGAAAGTTAACCATAGATATGAGATGTCTAGGAAGGGAGGGGAACGGGTGAAAACAAGAGGTGGGGGGGGAGCATTGTGGACTATGGTGGAGGGCTACAGTGCTTTAAGGGTAGGTGACTATACCTGAGGGGAGAAATATTGTCCAAAAATTACCAAAAATATAAGGAAATGGTACTTAATTAAAAAAATAAATTAACTTTAAAAAAGAATTATTAGGTAACCAAAGGCAACATGCACCATGAGAAGTTGTCTTCATGGAACATCATGTACCAGTGATTAAATGTTGAAACCCATTATTGTCCTAGGGGTGATGTCTACACAGTCTTAATAACTTGCTCATTCAGATTTAACCAAAAGGCAATTTTGACAGATTATCAGACTCTTTGGGAGAGGGTGGTGGGTGGAGTGGGGAAAGGAGTGAGGTAGTTTTTCAAAATGATTTCATATTTTTTTTAAAGAAAATGATGATCATCTCAGTGGGCTTTTTGCTAGTCTGTTCTAGCAAATGTGAAGACAATGTTTGGCCAAAAGTAAGAAAAACATTTCTAAATAAATTCTTATAGATTAAATAGAAATGTACAATATCAAAATAAGAAAGAAAGAAGCCATGATAAATTGTGGCAGAGCCATAACCTGTAACAAAACAAAATACTATACCATGTAACAAAATAAAACAATGAACTATTGATAGATGCAACAACATGGATGGAACTCAAGGGAATTATGCTGAATGAAAAAAAGTGAATCCATTTATATAACAGTCTTGAAATAACAAAACTAAAGGGTTGGAGAACAAATTAGTGGTTACCCAATTAGGATCGTCTAGTTCTAGCTGTAAAGAGGTAGCATGAAGGAGCCCTGATTTGATTGAACATTTCTGTATGTTGATTGAGATGACAGTTACGAAAAGTAAACATGTGACATACATTTTTAGTAAGATATATGACACAATAATCACATAGAGATATACTACACACACAAATATTAACTATAAACACAAAACCTGAAAAAAAGTCTATGGATTACACAGGGCACTGAGAGTCTAGTAGTTAGGAAGATGGAAAACACAGAAAAAAAATGAAATACATGCCCCCAAATTAAAATCTAGAGCTATTATATGTTTCATAATATTTAAATGATTGCTTAGTTACCAAGAAATTGTTACTTACTCTTTTCAAAATCGAACTTCTGATCTTCCTTAATTTTCCTTCATCTCATAGGTATAGATATTTTTGACATGCATTACACCTTTTAAAATAATTATATTTTTATAACTTAATATTACAGATTTAAGAAACTCAGAGCTGCTATTTTTTTCCTATTGTTTCCTACAAAGTGGAGGTTTAGAAAAATATTTAAAATCCCAACAATTCCCAACTACATTTTCAATTTCAATGTACTGCTAAGGAGCCGACTTTTGCAGAGCTTAGTAAGTCTGACTATATAGTAGAGGGGAGAGGTTTAAGATAAATGGCAAATAGTTTGGTAATTATTGTTTTTTAATTTTTTTAAATTCAGACATAAAGTATTGCCTTCCTAGACCCTCATTCAAAAGTGATCAGAATGTTCTATCTCATAATTAATTTCTATGCCATAAATTTATTTCAGCATTTTATGTAAATTTGTTCAGTAAAAAATAAATGGCTAAGTTGTTTATGAACTGAACTCATGGAAAGAACTTCAGAGAATTGATCAGACAAAGAGCACAGGAACAGTTTTCTTCCATTTACTTCCCACTTGCTTTCCTAGATTCCTCATCACTGAAACCAGACAGAAGCAGCATAAGAGGTGAATTGATCTGGGATCTCAAGAAATCTCTTGGATTTCAGCTTCTCCAGCTTCAGTCTATGTGTGAGTGGACTCAGTTCAGAGAGGATTCACTTGCCCTTTGCTGTCCTGATTTTCCTCACATGTTGTGTGGGAGCCTTACAGCATGACTTTCCTTGATTATTACTCAATACCTAGCTGTTTATGATGACAACATTCACAAAACACAGGGTGGGGTACACTTTGCTTGCTCTTGAAGAAGTTCTTTGCACTTATGTAGTATTCTGAAAGAAGCAAGGAAAAAGGGCGAGTGGGTAAACAGTCTTCTTTCTAAGTAGTTGGAGATGATGCAAAGGACAAGAATGTTCCTTTCATTCACACCCTGAAAACTCCCATTTAAAATGTAAATTATCTGTAACATTATCACGAAGTATTTTACTTAGACTTAATTTATCAAGTAATGTTCTAGACATTGGCTTCTTAGAAATGCTGTTTAAGTTGGGAGACACCTGCTTCAGAGAAGGAGCGGATCTTTGAAACATTATAGTTGTATTACAGCTCCAATTTGGGGGAATTTAACACTAAATAAGTCAAATATAGTTCTCTCTTTCTTGTATTAATTCTTTTGATTCATTTAAGTGTGATATATAACTTCTTAAGAAAGTAAATTCACATAAATATGTAAATTTAGAGCATGACTTTTATATATGTTTAGAAATATTTATCATTTGAAATATTTATCATTTGAATATCAATTGAAATTTATCATTTGAAAAAGCTGGCCTTGAAAATTATAAAACAATGGTGAATTTTTGGACTAACTAAATCACTTAATTCAGACCCTACAAAGAACATGACTTTTCACATTCCTGATAATGGTTTGGCAGTGGACTGGCCAGATGCCCATTTCCAGGGCTTGGGCTCTAGAGGTGGGCAAGTCTGGATTTGATTCCCAGTACATTGCTTTGCTGCGGTATAGTCATTAAGAGCTCCATATTCCTCGCACTTAAAAGGTGCAGTGAGGGATGAGAGCAGAAAGAGGACAAGGGACTGAGGTGATGGTGCACAGGTGAAATGGTGGTGTGACTGCCCTGGGGACTACAAATAATGTCAAATATAATTAAATAAATCTAATAGAAAAGAAAAGAAAGGAAAGAAAAGAAGCTCTTGTGAACAACAACAACAAAAATTCTACACTTTGTATAAGGCCTTCATGAATTTGAGACAAGTAAGACAGACCAGGTGCCTGTTCTCAAGCAATCAAAAAATGAATGTTAGAAAAAATTCAGTTATTGTTATGACTATGGAAGTGTGCATGTGATGAACTAATGCGTGGTCTGGAGAGAGAACACCTCAGTGGAGAGAGAACACCTCAGTCTCCTCACATGCACTATAGCTCCTTCCATAGTCTCGTGGAGTCTGTCTCGTTGTAAAGACTGGTGGTATATATGTCTGTATTCACAATAAATGCCTAGTTATCAAGGACTGAAAAAAAAAAAAGGGTGCAGTGAGTAGGCAATGACTTTCTTTAGTAGTTCTAGCTAGAATTGACTATTTTTACATTTCCTACTTCAAATGATAATTCAAGGCAAAAGACTTTTTTGTTTTTATTTCTCCAGTCATATAATAAATAGTTTTGATGATCACATTGACTGCACTTAGAACATCAAAGACAGTGGAAGTAATCTGAGATGCTAATATTTGTTTTAGGAATATTTTTGTGTTCCATTTTCTTCAGTTATACTATGAGGAGTTTTAGAGGTCATATGACTCCTCTTCTTACATTACATGTGATCTTAAATTAGTTTAATATTTCCATATCCCAAGGTAACTTAATATTGTTGTTTCTCAATTGTTTCAATGGGTACGAGAGACTGAGGATAAGAAGCTGCACAGCTCAGGAAAAGTCTATTCTGTCATACTATTAGAGGAAACATTACCTTGAGTGTTTTTACTTGGTAGTTGTAGTAGAGAGATGAAGTCCTCCCTCCCCAAAGTTTCCCAAGTTCTAATTCTCAATATTGCATAACAAGGATGAATAAAGGTTGAAATAAAGATGGAATTAAGGTGGCTAATCATCTAACCCTAAAATAAAGAAGTTATTCTGTATTATTTGGGTGGCCCCACAGTGATTTTAAGAGTCCTTACCTATAAAAGAAGTAGGGAGTAGCATTAATGTCAGTCATGTAATTTGAGAAAGACTTGACTGGTTTAAAGATGGA
Organism: Galemys pyrenaicus; assembly: GCA_019455555.1. Taxonomy (NCBI): domain Eukaryota; kingdom Metazoa; phylum Chordata; class Mammalia; order Eulipotyphla; family Talpidae; genus Galemys; species Galemys pyrenaicus. The sequence goes on along the minus strand of JAGFMF010011659.1, from coordinate 8,485,607 downwards.
AGGACAGGGATCCAGGAAGGTGGGAGCTGCTAGGAGCTAGGAAAGGCACGAAAACACACTCTTCCTTAGAGTCTCCACACAAGAACCGATGCCTATACCTTAACCCAATGTGACCCACTTAGAGCTTCTGAATTCCAAAAGTGTAAGATTATAAATTCATATTGTGAAAACCACTACGTTTGAGGTTATCTATTGCCACAGCAATAAGAACTGAATACATTAGTTAGCTTGGACAGAAGAATAGATTGGCAGGAGTGGGAATCACCTCCTATAATGGGAAATATGTATAAATTACTCAACATAGATGCATGCAGCAAACCATTTAATACATTTTGAACTCAGTCTCCAGTATCACGTATTAATGCTATTCTACCTTTTGGACCTGCTTCTGGCATCTCTCATAGACTGCACAATGTGGAATGCTTGATAAAAGTCTGTATTATTTTTGTTAGGTGTTATCTTAGATACTTGTTTTAAGTAGTTGTTAAGCTCTTAAATTCATATATGCAGTCATCATTGAATTTCTTCATAGTTTTTCCTTTCTTTGACTTTTCTTTGCAGATTTAACAAACATTTTGAGTGTCTCTTCCTCTTGTAAATACACTGGTAAGCATCTTAAAATTCTTCCTGCTTCATTTTTTTTTTTACATTATGAGATAATTTAAAGCAAAAGATTTTTTAAATCATGAAATTACTTAAAAAACATTCCTAAATTATTTCAACAACAACTTTGTGTCACAAAATGACTTCAACAAGAATATATTCTCACCTCTCTTTATTTGTAAATTTTTGAAGTATGAAACTTATGTTAGAAACTTTTAACCCAATGATATAAATTTTCCATTTTCTTGAATAAAACATTAAGCCTGCAGAATTTCTATATTCCTTGGATATTTATGATACCTTTCAAAAGTTTAAAAACTTTGCTTTATTAATAATTTTATTACATATTTATATTATATATGTATAACATTGATAACTTTATGTCAATTTCCTCACTTGACAATAAGAAAAAGAACACAATTTTCAGACATCAAATCACTAATTATAAAATCATACTCATAAGAATAAATATAACCATTATGTCAAATATTTTCACCTTGAGATATAACCATGCACAAAATTAAAGGAAAAAAAATGACATATTTAATGACAGAAAGTCAGTACGTTTGTTAAAGAAATTGTGTGTCCACACATATCACATTATTCAGAATATTTATTTCAATTTAACTTTTGTTAGAAAAATAAGTTCTTGGGCCTCCCTGGTGGCTCAGTGGGTTAAGCGATGCACTATGAAGCAAACCGCAGCCTCAGCAGCACGAGTTCCATCCCCGCTGCCGGCCAGGGAGGGGACCCACATGACGCAGCAGACCTCTACTGTTGTGCCCCGCTGCTCCCCTCAGCAGTGTACTTCCGTTTATCTGCCTGTTCTGCTCCCCACTCTCTGTGGTGAAACCTTTCACCTCCCCCCACCCCCACACCTCTGGCCTGTACCCCAGTGCTTGTATGCATGGATAAATAAATCTTTAAAAAAAAAGAAAAAGTTCTTGACTTATTTTGCCTAACTATAAAAGTTTTATTATATATGTGTGACATATAGATTTACATTTGTATTTAAAAAATACCAGATGGTTCCTCCCCTAGGAGGAATATAAGGGAGCCAAATAAGGATCAAGGAAAGGAATAAGAACAATAATAATAATAACACAACAAAAACAAAAAGACAAGGACAAAAGGACAAATTCAGGACACTTGGTGGAGAGGGGGGAGGGAGAGGGTTGAGGGCAGATAAGGGCACAAGGGACTGAGGTGATGGTGTACTGGTGAAATGGTGATGGCATGAAAATGTATTTTCAGCATTGTTGAGATATTTTTGGGTTAAAGCAGAACTTAGATCTATGGATGGATTATATTTCCAGAGTACCAAATTTACTGAATTTATGAATCTGAGAAACTCAAGTTCCTATTTTATTAAGGACAAAGATAGTTACAATGTGGAGGGGGAGATACCAGCAGATTATTGCACTTGTAATTTTCAGAAGCTAAAAGCTGCTCTTCAAAAAGTGTGTATATATAGTTGTATTTCTATTACATATTAAAATCAGCCTGCGTTTTATGAATCCAGGAAAGTAGAAGTCAGGGAATTGAAAGAATGCTGGTAGTGGATCATCCCTCTTGGATGATTCCTTAAACCTACTCAAGTTATATGGGAAATAGTCAAACCTACTCAAGTTATATGGGATTCTAGACCCCTAGAGGAGAATCTTAATATGTGCAAAGTAGGCAGTAAATATTAAAAAACTATGGAGTCAGAAGACATGAATGCAGGATTAAAGGGAAATATGTCTACTAGCAGGATATATTTTACAGCATGTTATGAGAAGAAACAGTTTTAAAAACTACAGTATTGCTTTCCCTGTAACTATTTGGGGATGAGAGCAGTGCAAGTGTGAATAGTTCAGGTAAAGTAAAGGAGTGGAAATGTTTATAAAGAAATATAATTAAGATGAATTCTTAAGCAACTTCCTCCAAATAAATGACTTATCATGTCAGTGCCCTCTTACCTTCCAAGCAATTTTTATCAAACCAGGAAAGGGTTAGCCAGACCAGGGGTAGACAAGATAATCAGCTGGCATGTAAACAATTGAAAGACTTCTGCAAATCAGTCAGGGGGTTTATAACATTTCTTATATTTAAGGATTGCTTGTTACAGGCTTTCCCCACATTTTCATTTGCTTTTACTTAGAATTCCATGATACATTTGAGAGTGCAAACAAATTAAACGGTTAAAATGATAAAAAATTAAAGTTTAGCAAGAAAGTGGAGATTTGCAAGACTACATCAAATGTCTACTTAATGATGTTGCTAAACAGAGGAGAAATATGCTTGGATTAAATAGAACATATTGATCTTTTGTTAAAAATGATACCTCCTAGGTTGATCCTAAGAGTTACCATTTATGAATATAGTTTTAGTTTCAGGTAAATATGATGGGTCATTTCTTAGTTTTGGCTTACAGACTCCTTCATCCATACTGTCCTTGGACACTCTTTAATTCCATATTGAGGGTTTTAATACATGGCTCAGTTTACACATCCCACATGTCTTATCTACCTTTCAGAAGATTCCAGAGCTATGTGGACAACTCATCCAATGGTTAAAGATTCTCAGTTTTATTCCATTTAAACCACTCTCTAATCCTTTCTGGAACAATCCTTATTATTATTTAGCACTTTGCTAGCTCATAAAATTTAACCCATAATCCATTAACTTCTGTACCAAGAGTTCTCTTCTTCATTACATTCCTGCCTAATACAGGCCTGAACCTGATTTCATTTCTCAGTCTGATTTCAGTCAATCTTCTTTTGCATTTCCTCTTTGTCCATCATATGGTCTTGCCATCCAAAGCGAGCTTTTCTTAATATTTCTGCTTCTAAGAACATTTTATACAAAATTATGTAATAAACGTGTGACCTATATCAGAGTGCTATTCTCACTTGGATGGAAATTTTACTTCTTTTTAAAGCCAAATATGAGTTCTTTGTGATTTTAAATCTTGCTAAAAACTTTCTTTCTCTAAGGTCTACATTCTAGTCTACTATAGAAGGTCCTTGACATACAATGTTTCAACTTACAAGTTTTAAAATTTATGATAGTGCAAAAGTCATATATATTCACTAGAAACCATATTTCAAGGTTTGAATTAGGGCATTCATATTTTCATTTCAAGTACAGAATTTAATAAATTACAAAGAGGTATCGAATACAAGTTGGTAGGTAGCTGTATTCAATGCATTTCTGATTTAATGATACTTTCAACTTAAATGGGTTTATAAGGATACTTAAATTGGTTTATCTCGATGTAACCCTAAGGTAATTTGAGGAAAACCTGTAATTGTATACTTTTATATTTCACAATGAGGCATTCAAGCATCAGGGATTTACCTTTGTAAAAGTGGGGTAGGAGTGAAACCCTTGAGAAGATAGGTGGCATGCAGTAGGATGATTAACTAAGACACATATTGCTACAAAACATCAACCCTCAGTTAGCAAAATGCTATCTTCAATGATATGTTCAGATGATAAACTTTTATATTCTTGAAACAAAATATAATGCTATGAAAATACACTAATCATCAAATAAAAATAGTTTATGGAAGCTAAATATATAATGCTAATAGTCAAGAATTTGGTATGTGTGGACAACTATACTCAAGACGAACTTTGGTAAGCAGAATAAAATATAGGAATAAGAGAAATGGTGAAAAAAAAGAATTAAAAAAATTGGGGAGTTCCAACTTCTAATAAAAAGGTTTAAAAAGACAAAATAATAGAAATACAGGGGAATTTTATTTAGATCATAAATACATTCTATTATGAAAAGATAAATGAATACCAGCCTACTAAGTAAAAAATAGATTCACTCCACAGTGTCATGAAATTTTAGAACACTAGTGATAAGGACGAAACCCTAAAAGATTCCAGAAAAGATGAAAAGTAAGTTACAATTACAAGAATGATGATTAGATGTCTTTGGAATCCCTATAAACAGCACTAGGCACCAAAATTCAGTGAAAACATACTTATTAAGTCCTGGGGTGGGGGGCTGTTTTCAAGAAAAAAATTCTATAGCTAGCTAAATTTTCAAACAAATAGGAGGCTAAAATAAGACTTGCAAGTGCTAAGGAAAAGAAGTGCAAAATATTGACCTCTTTTTAAAAAATGGACCTCCAAGTACAAGGATTGTTTATAGGATACTATTCGTGGACTGCTACAGTAAAATAAAGGGATAAAACCTGAAAGTGGAAAATAAAGCCCTGGCTAAATAAGGTGTGCAACATCCAATAGATACAATTTAGTTCCATGGTGACAGTAAAGCCTGAAGATCCAAGACAAGACACACAGCAGGCCTAGAAGCCACTGGCTCCAAGGGAACAAGACAAATAGTTTGGTGCTTGAGTCTCTGGAACAAAGTATGGAATTGTGAGATTATATAATATGTTTCAGATTTTAGAAAATAACACTGGTGAATATTTAATAGCCATGATTCAGTATTTGCAAAATGAGGTATAGATATATAAAAAAATACTAAAGAATTTAAAAATATTAGTAAATTGTACTGAAGGAGGGGCCTCCCTGGTGGTACAATGGGTTAAGTCCCAGTACTCTCAAGCCATCCATAGCCTCTGTAGCACGAATTCCATCCCAGGCCAGGGAGCTGACCCACATGGCACAGCAGACCTTTCCTGTCTCACCTGTGTTCCCCTCAGCAGTGTATTTCAGTAGATTTGCCTGTTCTGCTTCCCACTCTGTCGCTGGTGAATCTTCTCACCCCGTACTTGTGGCCTGTACTCCAGTTCTTCTATGAATAAATAAATAAATCTTAAAAAAATTACTAAAGGAAAAGCTAAATTTGGGCAAAAACAAAGATGGTTAAGTATCAAGACACTGCATGGTCTGTGGATTTTTTATATAGTCATAGTGATATAAACATTCTGTCGATTAACCTAAATTAGTAATAAAGTTAGATTAGGATGATGGCAGGGGCGATGAACAAAGAACAAGAGAATGCATTACAGGAAATTAATAGAGAATGTGTAAAATTGATAAACCAAAAACAGCATGCTTAAGATGTAAAAATAGGAGATTAATCCTTTAAAAAAGGCTAAGAACTAAAATAAGTTGTTTCAAAGGTATAATAATTAATGGTTTGTATGCAATAGCTTTTCTCACTACAATACTTCTAACTTGATAATCAAACTTTGTATATTGTAATTTCAGTAAAATCGTACTTCCCATGATTTTCCACTCATAAAGTAGTAAAACCTGAATATATCACTATACACACAGAATAATGCAGAAGGAAAGGCAGGAATAGTTTTGGAGAGAAAGCGATTACTGTAGAATGGGGCATGGTGATGAGTTGGAATTGTTGGCTAAGAGGAGACACTAGAAATCTTCAGCTGTATAAATCTAGTGGTATGCTGGTCACACTTCCTTGGATGGCTGCCTCACCATTACCTCAAGCCAGTCTGGTCAGATTAATTTTGTGGCTTTCCCCCTCTATAGGATGCCTCTTGTCTCTCTCTCAGTTGGCAGTACCATCATCAATTTAGTCATTCCAACCTAGAGCGAGATTATCATCTCTTTTACTTATTCCCGGCAAAAATTTCACAATTTCTGCTGAAATTATTACCTCAAAATTTTTAATACGTGTCTCTATCTATTTCCATGCAATTCATCACTTAAAGCATAAATTTCAATAGTCTGTTTACATTTTTATCTCCCTTCATTCTATCTTTCACTTAATCACCAAAGTGATCTCATGGATGTTTACCATTATGCAGTCTTTATACTTGAACGTGTGCATGACCTAATTTATTTTTTCTCTTGGAACTAATGTTTAAATTTGCAAGAACATATATATAGCATTTAAGATATCAGAGAGGAAGAATTTGAACGTTAGTTTTCCCCTTACCTAAATTCTTTCATAGCTCACATTCTTCACACATTCCAAAAACAGTTTCTTTTATGAAGTTGACATAGTTCTTCAGGACACTTGGGTAAAGTCACCTTTTGTTTCCAGGAGTGAAGACCAGAGATGTGGTGATGTGTGTCCTGTGAGCCAAGTCAGGCATAAGTGTGGATGTTTAAGGTTATGGCTGCTTCATGTCAGCAATGGGCACCTGATCCCATAGATTCTGTAGTAACTATTTCATTGTATGTTTATAATTTTCAGACTCTCTAATGCAGGAGACCTAAATTAGCAGCCCCTCAACCAGATCTAAGGGATGTACTGAGTTAAAAAAAAATCAGCAGCAAAAACAATAATCCAACATCACTTATCTGTGCATCCCATATGTATGAAAGTGAACATGACTTTCTTCCTCCCACCCATACCTGAATAAAAGTTTGGTATTTATTTCTCTAGGCATCTTTTATACTAACACACACAAATGCATGCACACAAACACTCTCACACACACATATATGTCTAAACATATATATTGATATATATAAACTTTATATAATATAAAAAGTTCTTTTTCTACTTAATCATATATTATATACATGACCAACTTTATTTTTTTCTTTATTTATATAAATTTGACATCAATTGTAATACCTATGTATTCCCCACCACCATTTCACCAGTGCACCATCACCTCAATCCCTTGCACCCTTATCTGCCCTCAAACATCTCCCTCCCTCCTCTCCACCAAATGACCTCAATTTGTCCTTTTGTCCTTGTCTTTTTGTTGTGTTATTATTATTATTATTGTTCTTATTCCTTTCCTTGATCCTTATTTGGTTCCCTTATATTCCTCCTACAGGGGAAACCATCTGGTATGTTTCTTTTGCCTTCTGACTTATTTCGCTGAGCATAATCCCTTCCAGCTCCAACCATGTTCCTATGAATGAGTCTAGTTTATCTTTTTTGATTGCTGAATAGTATTCCCTCTTGTATATGTACCACAGCTTCCTGATTCAATCATCTGTTTTTATGACCAATTTTAGAATAGAGATATTTAATGGTGTCAGTATAGAATTAAAACACTCAAAGGTACTCTGTGTAATTCAGCAATAATTATAAATCAATTATTAGCACAATGTTAGGTTTCATTCATCAAAGAATACTGATTGAACAATCACTACTATGTGCCAATGGATCCTACAATGGTGAAAGCAAAGGAGTCCTTATTCTCATGAATTTAAATTTCAGTGGGAAGACACTATTTGCAAATAAAAAAGTCAGTAAGGGTAAATACAGAAATGAAAACTGCCAAAGACCAGCTAGGACAGAAGGCCAAGTCCCCAAAGGATGGAACGGCGTCGGCGAGGGAGGGGGTTCAGGGTTACAAAACTCGAGTCGGGGTTTGGTGTGCGTTCTTGCTGAAAGGCTCAGCAGGCCTTTATATATACATTAAGGAGAAAGGGGCGAGATTACATGAACACGTGCATTGATCAGGAACTTAACAATGACCTTTCTTTCAAGAGCAGCTTGGGGTCATGTGACCTTCAGCCAGGCTAGCTAACATAGATTATAAAATCCAAGACATCATCTTTCTACTAGTGTGTTATTTTGATTGGTTAATTTATATTATGGCAGGTATACTAATTTTATGAAATCATAATTAATTATTCTATTTTCACTCTGAGCATAAAATGAATTATTAGCTTAAGGTCAAATTGGTGTCAGCAATTCTACTGTAGGTCAGCAGGAAGGAGGTACCCAAATCAACATCTGAATAATAGCTGTACCTTTGCATTTGGTTCCCTCCAGAAATCACCAGTTCCCTTTAAAAAATGCAAAGGCTATAAAACTAATTAACAAAATAAAAAGGGAAAGGGAGGGGTCCCACAGCCCTCATCACCTGAGGGATGTAGGAGCTATCTTAACAAAGGCAGATATACAAAACCTTTCACAATGGCCCAGTCTTGAAGGACTTGCATAAGTTCCTGAGGCTTTTGGCCCATACTAAAATGTCAATTCTTTGAATTTGTAAAATAACCACATTCCAATTATATCTATTTTTACCTGGTTATACTATATTAATTTTCTAGAATTTGTAATACTTGCCAATTAGTAGTACGTCATCAAAATGCATGGCAACCAATTACTTTGTTTAATAAAAACAGCCACCACCATGGATGATATTGCAGTGAGCACATATTTTTTGTAACTTTTAAAACTTTAATTATTAAATTGACCAAAACAAAAGGGAATCTGAAGGGGGTCAACTTTGGAACCTCTGATTTTTCAAGGCATTTCCCCTATGACGGGCTTTTGCCTCATGGCATAGTTAGGTGACCCCCATCAGAAAACAGCATGAGAGGTCATGTAGGGTATTTTTCTTAGGGAAGATTTAGTAGTAAAGGTCTCAATCTTTTGGTGACACCTGAGCAGACTAGCAAGGAATCACATGGGCATCTGAGAGAAAAGTGTTCCTGAAGGAGGAAGTGAATGTGCAAGTGAATGTACTACTTTCTCAAGTAGGAGTGTGGGGAGGGTTTGAGGTACAGCCAGTTGTTTAGAGTGGAGTGAGCAAGAAGGAAAATAGAAGATGCTGAGGTTGGAAAGGAAGCCAGATGTTATATCCCCTAAGGTCTCATGGGTCCTGGTAATAATTGGATTAACTCTAAATATGATGGAGCTCCTCTGTGGGATTTGAGCAGAGAGGACAAGCATTGACCATACAATGTCGCACTGTCCACTCTTTAGAAATGTCTTACAAAGTACAGCCTCCAGCATCTTTTTAACTCTATTTCTGATAACTTTGACGATCTTGATTGATTTATAGGTTGAATTTGAGAGGGGAAGAACAGTGGTAGAAGTCTTCAGTCCAGAATGTGGTCAAGCATGCCTAGCACAGAGAAGATTGATTTCTTCATTGCTTATGGAGAGAATCAAAGCACTTACATATCATTGACTTTATTTTGAGAAAGGTAATATTAATAAGCCTGGCGCGGGCCTCTCTGGTGGCACAGTAGGTTAAGCACCACACTATGAAGCAGACCACAGCCACTGCAGCATGAGTTCAATCTCTGCTGCCTGGGGAGGGGACCCACATGGCACAGCAGACCTCTCCTGCCTCGCCCGCTGCTCCCCTCAGCAGTGTACTTCAGTCGATCTGCCTGTTCTGTTCCCCACTCTGTCTCTGGTGAATCCTCTCACCCCCCACACCTCTGGTCTGTACCCCAGGCATTGTATGCATAAATAAATAAATATTTAAAAAAAAAAAAGCCTGGTGCAGTTATGCAAAAACTACTCATCCTCTTTCTACCCCTGCTCTAGGTTGACTGCAAAGCATTCCTGAAATGACAATACATAATGCTGAGCCCAAGTGACTTTTTTTCCCATTGTGGACTAATTTTCCCATATGGAAAGAAAGATGTTTTAAGGTATTTTCTGAATGTGTAATTCCAAATCCAAGACACAGAAGAGAAATTCCCTTCTTTCATCTCAATAAAAACTCCAAAATGAAAGCCTCTGATTGGCCTGATTGGTATCATGTTTTCATCCTTGACTTAAGTGCTGCAGCTGGAGGAATAAATGAGTCACTGGCAGGTCAGGTATAGATCAAGCACTCCTCCCAGCACTGGGGAGCAGGCACTATGTTAGATAGTCTGAGCAAGTAGAGGAGAGAACTGATAAGCAAAATATGTAAACATCTGTTCTATATGGTATACAAAATCTTTGACAATCTCAAGACTGCCTACTTCATATAGCTGATTTCCTCTACTCATTAATTCAGATACATGTTCCAGAAGAAAAGCAGGGTAGTTCAGAGAATGATTTTGAGGACCTGATGCAGATCTAGGTTTGCATCAGAAGTGGCAATGTACAAATGATATGGTCTTGGGTTAATTTTTAACCTGATTATGCTTTAGTTTCTTAATTTATTATATATGATAAATAATGGAATCAAAGGAAATGAGACAAGAAAAATACCTAGTGGAGAGTCTCCCAGGTAGCAGGCGTGAGTTTTTAGGGGGGTTGATAGAGAGCATTCCTCTTTTATTCTTTCAAGTTGTTTAAAGAGATGCTCAGGGATCAAAAAAAAAAAAAAAGGAAGTATCTTTAAAATATGTCAAGTCATAGCTTTCTGCTCAAAAACCTGCCAAAGTCTCTCATCTCATAGAGTAAAAGCCAGTCATTATAGACCCACAAGTTCCTGAAATCATTTTCTCCACTCCCCAAGCCTCTGTTATCTTCGTCCTCACTCCCATGATTTCCTCCCTGCTACCTACAGTGCACCTTGCCTCATTCTTCCTCAAACTTTGAGCAATCTCTCCCTACAGGTCCTTTTCCCCTGCTTTGCCTACTTCTGAGCACTCTCTAAGCACGTGCACACATGTGGCTTGTTCCCAACCCAGGGAAGGAACTAGACAAAACCTGTTCTCTCATTAGGGTGATAAACTCATGGGAATATGGGCATTAAGTACATTTTTAAAATATAAACAAATATAAAATCACAAAGTGTATGAAAGTTATGCTAGAAAATGCCTGTATTTCTTATCCAAGGCAGAATAATGGAACAGAGCTACTGAATTCGGAAAGATGAACAAAGGAAGGGTCTTAGGGAAAGGACATTTAAGTTGAGAGTGGTATGCCAATGACAATCAGAAAGATATAAAATCAATCGAGGCATCCAATACTAAATGAATGGATAAAGAACATTCAGTATATGTGTGTGTTCCCTATATGATGAGACAGTATTCAACCATAAAAATGAAAGAAAATCTTATCATTTGTAGCAACATGGACGAACCTCAGGACATTATGCTGAGTGTAATAATTTTGACAAAGAAAGAAAAATAGCGTATGATCTCATTTCTACATGGAATCTAAAAAACAAAACAAAATTTAAAAAAAAAACAACTCATGGGCACATAGAGAAAACAGGTTTGTATTAAGTGGGAAAAATGGGTAAAGAGAGGGTCAAAAAGTATAAATTGTCAGTTACAATTTCTTAAGTCCTGGGGATATAATGTACAATAGCAGAGTGACTGCAGTTACTAATATTGTATTGTGCCTTTGACAGTTGCCAAGAGACAGTTGCCAACTTGTTCTAAGTTTATATACGGTGATGGGAAAAAATTTAAAAAGATACAAAACTTTTCCATCAGTGTTTGGGAAGGCCTCATTCTTCCTTTCCAGAGTCACACGTTCCTGATCCATCCTTGTCCTCTATTCTCTACCTTATAGCTTTGTCATTTTGTGATTGTAATAAAAATGGAATTATACCAAGGTCCTATTTCTCCCTGAACATGATGTCCTAGAGATCCATCCAATTTGTTGCGGTATCACTGATCCATGCAATTTTTACTGCCGAGCAATATGCCATTGAATGGATCTATCAGTATTCATTTAACTATTCACCTGTTGAAAAACTTCTCAGTTGCTTTCTCTCAAATACTTTATTTTAAGTAAATCATTTGCAATTCACTTTTAGCAATACCTATCCACATCAGCCATCCCTCTTCAATGCCCTTCATTCATTGACTCAGTGTTTGGGGCTGGATGGACTGGTCACAGGTCGGGTAGGTGGGTCATGAAAGCTGCTACCATCTGTCATGAGTGTCACATGGGATGTGTCACTGGGATAAGTATGACGGTATAAAACTCTTAATGGTAATTATTATATTATGAGATTACTTAATCCTCAACTCAGAGGAGCCCGTGTGGAGAGAGGTGGGCATGAGTCAGGAAGGACTGGCCCAAGTGAACATTGCCCAGGAGTAAGGGGGTGAAATGGTGTGCAAGTGAGCAAAGCTTCACCTTTCCTGTGGTTATGAAACAGGAAAGACGACAACATGAGAATCATTGGCACTTCTCATTTCCCGCATGTCACGATTGAGCCATGTCACTCTATACCTTGCCCTGTATTTTATGCCCAATAATAGTTATTCCATTACTGACTTTACAAAGCCATGTATGGAAAGAAAACAAAACAAAAAAATGGTGATATTTCTGTATTACAACAAATTCAGAAGACTGTTCAATTTTAATTCCACTAAGCACTTATGTATTTGAAATTAGCTTTAATTCACCATCAGTAAAAAATTTACCATACCAAACCTTCAGTTACTACACATGCAAAAGAGAATAATATATCTTCCTGAAGCTAATGAAACAGATCCAGAAAATCATTACATTGCAATTTTGTATTTTATTAAAATAGTGTTCTAGCAAACTATTCTATGGGAAAGGGATTTTTTGAGGCTTTTTGGTGAACAAAGATATTTTAGACATAGTCCCTGCTTTTAATGAGCTCACAATTTAACCAATTTAATCTTGAATGTGGAAAGCATGAAGTATACACAGAAGGCTTTGTCTTATGATTACACATAAATATTTCTCTGTTCCTTGACAATCTCTTCTCTTCTCCACTTTGCCCTAGTTGCTCACTTGCTGTTCATCAGGTAGATAGTCGTTAAATTATTAAATCAAACATCCTGCTCTGTGACCATCCGTTGTGTTTCTTTTACCAACCTTTTCTTTCCTTTGCAAGAGAGCTTTTTCACATCTTTTCCTTTCTCCCTAAATTTCCGAATAGACCCGCTCTTCCCTTGTTCCCTGAAGATAATATACTCCTACCTTAATAGAGAAAATAGAGGCCAGATGTTCATACCTAAAGAACATGCCTGTAGGTACAGCCCATTACAACCTCAATTCAGCAAATGTGCATTCAAGGCCTGAACTCACCCTTGGTTCACACTTTCCTTTGAGCTCAGCTCCAACCATTATCTCTCCTTTCTCTGGTATCTTAACTTCTTCCTCTTTCTTCCCCACTGTGTAGTATCCCTTCCCATCAGCACTTAACATTCATGTCCAGTTCAGAAATAAAACTCCTTGCTTAGTCTCCCTTTGGTTACCATTCTCCCTCCTCCTTTATCCAGTTTACTATGAAAAAAATGTAGTTATTTTTCACTGTGATCTATAGCTCTTGCCCCATATCTGTGTGTAAGTGCCAGCTTCCACCTCTACCCCTTTCCAGTAAAAACTACAGAAGTGAGCATGTGTCCCACACGTGGCTGGCAGTGACCCTCTCTGGCCTTGGTGACTGGTGATTGACCTTGCTACCTGTGTAACTTGGGGGCCGACAATGTAAACAGAGACCACAGTGGATATTTCAAAGAAGAAATTTTCCAGGAAATTTTCTGTAAGTATGGGAATGTTGTATAAACAAAAGGAGATTAACAACTGCAGGAGTCAGTCTTTATCCCTTGGATCTGGGAAAACAAAAGAAAGGATTAAAGACCCAGGTCCTCAAGGGAGAGGTCCTGAAGGTCCAGTGCCCCCATGCAGTGGGGGCAATCTCCCCACAACTGGGGAGTGATGTTTGAAGATGAGATTTGACTGAACAGATCCTTGGATGGTCCAAGAAGTGTATGATGTGATGTGCAGCAGAAAAACTCACAGCATCTACCACCACATTCTCTTGCTAGTGCCTACTGCCATGTTCTTCCAAAGAACATGGTGAGGAGGGTGTGGGATTCAGAAAGAAACTGGATGTTGAGGACCTCTCCCTGGTTGATAGACTAAAGAGATAGAAATTGAAAAAAAGAATTCATTTCTTCCTTCTTTTGCCTTCTCATTCTCCTCTAGGGCCCCCCCATTGGTAGAAACAATTATGAACCCAGTTGACAAGGGATTCGAAGAAGTGTAGTTAAGTCTCAGCCCCATCAGCACAAAGCAGAATAGAAAAGCTGAGTGTTGGTAAATACCTAGATTTAGGCTTAGAAAATACAGACCAATAGCAACCTCTTTTCCTCTGAACACTTATGGCCAGGAGGAGTGCCCCAGCATGCAGGCAACCAAGTCTCATACACAGACATTGAAAAAGCTGAGCAGAGACACAGAAGGAATTAAGTAGGACTAGCACCTTCTCAGTGCCAAAAGTGAGAAGGAAAGCAATGGAATCTCCATCAAAATCCATCTGGGTAGAGACTATTGCCCCACAAATAGAATTTACAAGTTATTTTAATGATAAAAGTTCCGCTTTGACTATGCTGAGAAGTGTGCTTGGTCAGTGTGCACTTATTGCAGCAGCTTTGAAGAGGAGACTGGGAAAAGGGAAAGTGAAAGAGGGAGGCAAGAGAGAACAAAACAATGTCTCAGAAGTCAAAGACAAAGAGGTTTCAAGCAGCACAGTCATGCTACTGAATGAATTACCAGGAATGACAGATAGATAAGGCTCCCACTGCTTGTTGCTAATAGTGCCATGCTAAATTTTGTAATTGATGTTTCTTTGTACCCCATACTTAAAATTTCCCCCAAAAGTCCTTTTAATAAATTATTTCTAGATTCCTAATTCTAGTTCAGGGCAGACTTTTGACCTCAAGTTTGCAGAATTCACTTTCTTCTCCTATATGAAGAATCAAGAAGTTCAGTTACATAACAGAACACTGATGGCTTAAACAACAGAATTAATTTCCTCGAATAGTGAAGACTAGAAATCCAAGATCAAGGTATCAGCAGGCCTGGTTTCTTCTGAGGCTTGTCTCCTTGGTGTGGCCTTCTTCCTGTGTCCTCACCTGAGCTCAACTCTATGTGTAGAGGTCTGTGACCCCTTGGGTCAGGGACTACCTTAGCGACTTCACCTTACCTTGATCACCTCTTTGAAGCTCCTCCCTTTAAAAAAAGTCATATTAGAGTACTGGGAATAAGAACTTCAACCCATACATTTTCCAGGATAGGGGGTGCAACATTCACCCCATAACATTCTGAAAACCAATTTTACACAATGTAGTGATTTGTACAGTCAAATCATGATGATTCAAAAAAAAATTGGATATTTCACAATCTAATTCACTTAAAAACTCATCTTTTAAAAAAACAACACATTATTTCAAAACAAACAATTAAAAGCATTGCCTAAGAGGAAATATCTTCTACTTAATAAAGGTTATCACTTCTAATGGGATTCCCTAGCTTTCTGCCAAACTACCCATTGACACGAATCTTCCGGGTGTGGTTAGTTCCTACTTTTCATGGCAGCAAATGGAGACAGTAAATGCTGTTCTAATTCTAATCCAGATCCTTTAAAGTAAAGCCCTGGGGGGTGTGTATAATGTTTACTTTTTACAGCTCTGCATGGCAACAGGATTTGGTGTCTCCCTCATTTTAAAAGCTCTTTTCCACACCCTCACATGGTCCTCCAGGAGAAAAACATTTTCCACATATCTGCTTATGTATCTTAGTAGCTGATTAGACCTGCACACTTGTTTCCAAAATACTGCCCGTTCCAACTTGTACAACTTGGAAGCAGGTCTATAGGTTCATGATGGGAAAGTCCACATTTACATGAAAATTAGTCTCTCATTCCTGCAGGCATCAAGTTGCAGTGCCCTGCCCTTCCAAACCATTCACAGGGCTTGAAAGGGCTGGGCAACAGCAGAACACATTTACACATCATTGCCATCCATAGTTGAAGAACTGGCTGGTCTTCAGATTCTCCAGGGGAATGTATGTGTCTGCTCTTAGAAGGTAGGGAGGGAAACTCTATATCACTTACTCTAAGAAATTCCTTTGGAGACTGGGTGATGCCGTATTCTGACACATAGGATGAGTCTATGCCTAGAAACGGTGAAAACCAAACCAAGGCATAAACAAAATCCTTTTTATTAATGGTCAATTATGATACTAATTAACATGAAAGTCAATGACCATGCAGATATTAACTCTTTTCTTTAATAATGCAGACTATGTAACAGTCTCAGTTGAGATGCCATGGCTCGTGACTGTGCCCCAAAGTGTTTACAGGTATGCCCCAATATCGATCATCTCAGCCCCTAGGTTAACAGTACCTTGAATTGATAAAGCAAGTTGTATTTCTAGCAGGTCCCTTAAAGTAATTATAATGTTTTGTTTGTACTGTGATATAAGAGGCAAGAAGATCTGTTGTAACTGACCATATTTCCTTTTTCCCCTTACATGTTATAAATCTCTGAAACAATTGTGAAGTTCAACTGCATAAATTATCTTTGAGTCATCAACGATATCGTTTATTATAGATCAGGTCTTAAATAATAAAAAAAAATGCATATAAACCTCCAACCAAGGGAAGCCTGACTGTTTATGCTTTTGAATTTATAAATGAGCCTTATCATTGTGCAATTAGAAAAGGGGAACACTTTGCTAATTTTTTTTGGTTTAGATTGATGTGTAATTTCAAAGATCAACTTAGGAAATGTGGATGGTTTTATTCAAAGGAAAAAGCATCTGTAGGAATGGTGATTATGCTAAGTGAAGTAAATCAGAAAGTGAATGACAATTACCAGATGGTTCTCTCATTTGTGAATAAGCATGAATATGAATAAACAAAAAAAACAAACTGTGAAAAACAACAAAAGTAGCTCTTAGACTTTGTCAAAAATGTAGTGGTTACCAGCCTAGATGGGAGGCAGGGGTAAGAAGAGGATGTGGAGGGAAGCTTCTCTGGAGGGCTAATGAAGTGTGGTGCACTCATTAGGTATAGGGTTATCGTCCCCAATTATATCGTTAAGTTAATGAATGGAAAAGTCAATAAAATTGAATTTAAAAGTAGACAGATTACATATTCTTAAGCAAATAGTCCAGAACTATGTTTTTCTACAAAACTTTTTTACTTAGTACAGCAAAGCAATCAGGTGTTTAATGAATAAGAAATGTTTAGAGTTCAGATAGCTAATGTTTGTATGGAAAAAAAATCCATAGGTCTTAATAGGAAACAAAGCTGGGGGCATAACTGAAATCCTACAACTTAATTTTAATTAGAATATAAGTTAAATAAAAGAATATTCCATCTAAAAATACAGATACTTAAGTATTTTATTTTATAAAATATCTTGCTGAGAAAGTATTACAAATTCTATTTGTGTTTAGTCCTTTTTAATTTTTCTTTGTGCTATTGATAAGAACATAAATTCAGATTTGTATTTTTTTCTATCCATCACTTTTCTTCCAAATGTCCACATGAACATAATACCAAAAATGCATCACTTTAAATTTTGGGAAAATGATCTAATTTTCTAGCCCTTAGTTCCCCTATCTGTGAAATGGAAATGACAATGTTTACTTCATGAGGTTGTTGTGAGAAGTCAGTAAAATTGCAGACGTAAGGCAGTGCCACAAGATCTGAAGTGCACAAAATATCTAGTATTAGCTGCTAATGTTGTCATTGTGAACATTATTATAATAATGCTTTTAACATCATTGTCTGTCACTCTCCCCTCTTGCTAGCCTTACTTGAAACTCAACTCAGATCCCAGTTTCTTCCAATATTTTATTAATTCTTTTCCAGAAATTTTAGCCATGAAGACTCAGCAGTATCCAAAGGTTGATGATGGTGGATAGTGACTATAACTATGGCAATGAAAACAATAAAAACAAAGACCAAAAAAGCTTGTGATAAGTGATCATGGGAGGTTGAAGCATGTTTATATAGTATTGTAGCCAAAAAACACAAAATTGCTTCAACCTAGTCTTTGCTCAGTCATTCCTCCTCCCATAAGAAGACATATGGACAAGGATCCATGGAAGATGGCCAGAGACACTTTCCAATTTATTATTAGTTGGTGCTGTGCTTAAATTCTAATGCAAATATGTCTAAATAGCTAGGTTTACTGAATATGACCTGGTAAGACGGATCCCTATAAGTTGTTTTATCATTAGTTGAAGTACAAATCAGTATCTGAGGGTCATACTAACTTAAGGTTAGCTGCTTAATACAAAAAATTAATGAGACTGGACTGTCTGTGGGTAGTAACAAGGGCAAATAAAGAAAGAAGGATGGCTAGGACAAGATCCTTTGACAGTTTTTCTGGCTCTTGCTTCACGGGTCCAGAAGAAGGGAGACACAGTTAGCTGCAGGATCTTCTATACCATCACCCCACCTATAGGCAAATATTGTTCAACAGTGTCTAAGATTTTGTTCCAATCATATTAGTATCCCTTAGAGAGTAAATATTTTCTTAGATGTGTAGAATAAGAGATCCTTCTCTACTCTGGTTCCCAAACATTGGTTCAATAATCTTTTGGGCCTACAAATGATAGAGAAATGAAAAGTACTGCTATAATAATCAAGAAATGATAATTGCTCAAAATTGTTTGAAAAATAATAATAAAATTTTGAATTATACCTTTAAGGACTCTAGAAAATTTTATTTTCATCTAGGCCCAATATTTTATAAACTGTGAAAGGCCCAGCATTTCTCTTCTTGCACGCAAAAGTTCTGGATAATATTAATGAATAGATTGTTTAAAAGACTTTGTTTATTGGCTTAGTGCTCAACTAAACAATGAAATACAGTGACAATTTCTATATACAAAAAAATGAAAAACCTCCCCTTTAAAAGCATCAAAATCCAAAAGAAAGAGAAAAAGTCAAATTTTTGGTTGTCAACATAATGATACCTAAGAGTAATTTAAAAACTATGAAGATAACAACCAACCAAGTAAAAAAATAATATATATATATATCCTCCAAGGCATGTGGTGCTCATGTAATCTGACCAATCTACAATTTTGCTATCCATAAAGGATTTTTAAACCTACACATTATTTGCAATTACATCATAACCTTTTTATTGTGAACATTAAATATATATATTTGTTATTTATTTATATAAAGTTTCTCTTATTTATTCATATAAAATAAGAGAAATTCTCTGCCTGCTTTTGAATTAGTTCTTGTAAGGGTTGAGTCACAACATTTCATATTTCATAGATTTCTGAAAATATCATTTGCATTCAACAGCTCAGATTTAAACTACTATTATATCACAAAAGAGAAATAAAGCTCAAACTCCCTAACTCATTTGTCCATTCAAAATATGACCCCCCACACACATACAATCTAGGGGACAGAACAGTGTTATGAGGTAGAAAATAAAAGAGCATGTCAAAGAGAAAGAAGGTATTCTGGGGACAGAGAAAAAGGAGCAAGTCATTCTGTCTGGGAAAGGGAAAAGAGGTTTGGGAAAGATTCAGGAGGAGATGGAAAAGCTTTTTTTAAGCATGACTAAGAGAACCAGGTGGACAAGGTGAGGTATGAGGTGTGGCAGAGGTGGAAGAAAGGGCATTCTAGGTAGAGGGAAAATCTGTATAAAGGCATCGGGGCATGACAAGTATGGCATGGTTGGGGAACAGACAACCTTTTAAAATAACAACATAAATAGGAAAATGCAAGGGAGAACATGTTGGAGAGGAAAAGAAAATATTGAACAGTAAATAGGAAGCAAAACTAAGTCTTCACTGATTGCTGATGACTTCTGGAGGAAGAATTAGTGGCAGTTTATTTGCAAATTGAGTAATTTATATTTTTAAAATTGAGTAAGAGATAAATAAAGATAGCATTGTAAAAATTAGTGTATAAGCGAACTTTGGCAATGGAAGTGAAGAGAGGGATATGTTTAGGAGATAACAGAATAAGATCAAGGGACAGAGTAGACATTGAGGGCAGAGAAGAAATCATCTAAGATGAATCTCTAGTATGATATTAATTAGTGAATTATAGAAATGCAGGGAAGATCAAACTTGTGGTGGAAATCTATGAGTTTAGTTTTCCATATATTTAGTTTGACGTGCTTCTGGAACAACCAGGTGAAGCTATTCCACTGTCAATTAGGAGTCTGTTGCCAGGAGACATTCAGTTGGCCATCAAGGCTATGAGATTGGAAAAGACACCCCAGAGAGCAAATGTAGACCAAATGAATCATTCTCATTGTTTCATAGCTGAGTCATGAGAGGGATATCAGGTCTGTCTATTGGTTGCTTTCTATCCCTTTGTTCATGCTTCTACCTGATCTGCTGGACCTTCTCATACCTGGTCTACTTGCCATAAGCATATTCTCCAATTCATCTTATATGTTGTTTCCAGACCAGTCTTTATAACTACTCTACCATTTTCAGTCATCCTCCTCCCCCTTTGTTAATGTGCAGACCAAAGGATACCCCAGGGTCCCCAAATTTGCATTCTCTCAAGGGGTCTGTCCATTCATGTGTACAAAGGCAAAGCAAATTTAGTGTGAAAAAAAAACTTTAATAAAGTTACAGTGTGAACAGAAGAAGAGAGAAGAGGAGAGGGGAGGGAAGGAAAGAGAGAAGGAAGGGGAGGCAAGAAGAAAGGATAATAGTTTCCCTATAAAACACACAAAGTTACCCATATCCTCATGGGTAAATGTCCAGGCAAACAGAGTCGGCCTGAAATGGGACTGCTGAGGTCTGAAAGCTTGCCACGAGTCTAAAACACTTTCTGGTGGGGAGCCATAGAAAAGGGCCAGAGGGGACCAGGCAGGTTAGTACAGAAAGAGCAAAATAAAATTACAAATCAAGATAAAAGCTGCAATTGTCAGCTTGTGTCTCTCACCCTTATCTCTCTTCCAGGTGTCTCTATTTGTTTTTCCTCCATCTGCCTCCTTCTATGTCCCCTATGTCTCTGGTTCAAGTTCAAAGGTGAGAAGCAAGTGGGCTCTTCTCCATGTGTCTCTCTCTTTAGCCACAAGGCATCCTCTGGTCCCACCCACCTTCCTTGTTTGTCTTCAACTGACCATTCAACTCCACCTCTTGTTACATGATGCAGAGAACATGGAACCTCTCCTTTTATGGAGATACTTCTATTTCCCCTTCTCCTATACACAGTTCTCAAAAATGAACAACCAACAAATTTCAGACACTTCTCAGAGAGAATAGTATTGAATAGGGAAAAGAGCCAAGATTTGGAATTAGACCAATCTTAACTCAGACTTGAATTCTTCATAATACTATGTAGAACTAGATGCAGCTTTCATTTTAATGGTCCAATATCAGAGTTTTCATATGGTTCAACCTAGTAATTCTGTGATTCTGGGTTCATTAGCAAGTCAAATAATCTCACAGAACTTAATTTTTACTGTTTCATAGTCACAGAGTTAGTGAATCTTGACTGTCCCAAAGGTGCATTCCCAGGTCAGCTTGTTAAAATTGGGAGGTGGAGGGGGCAGTGAGAGATGACTTTAACTAATTTGATTATCAATTCCTTCTTTCCTTTTTTCCTTAGGTTAAAAAAAAGAACAAAAACTTCTTTTGGGGTTGATGCTGAAATGTCAGGAGAGGGAGCGTATTTGGGGCCCAAAAAATGAAATCTAATAGGTTCATTTGCTCAAGTCTTTCTCTTCAGGACTGGAGATAGAGAATTTTCCTATCGTTCACTTTTCCTACATCGATTAATAATCACCCTCTTTCTCAGTCTTTTCATAGAAGTACATTATTTATTTAGAAATGTTAATATTGACTGGAAAAGATGGCGACGGAGAGACAATAGGCTCAGAAAGCTCCTGGAAGATACAGGAAAAAGGGAAAAAATACAGCAGGCCCCAGTAGGAACTGTAACACTGAGG
>JAGFMF010011659.1:8439380-8457707 GCA_019455555.1 Galemys pyrenaicus | reverse complement strand
ATTAGGAGGAATATGAAAGAGCAACAACAACAATAAAGAATAAGCTCAAGGAATTGGGCAATTATAACCAAAAGTAAACAACAACAACAACAAAAACTTGATAACACCAAAAAGCCGGGATAAACCAAAGGGACCATGGGGGAGGGGAGGGAAAGGGGGGAGGGCAAAGACGGGGAAGATGCCAGAGGGTGCACAAGGGACTGAGGTGATGGTGCACGGGTGAAATGGTGGTGGGCACCCCCTGGGGACTACAAATGATGTCAAATATAACTAATAAAAAAAATAAATTAAAATTAAAAAAAATATATATATATAAAAAAAAGAAATGTTAATATTACTGATTTATTTGAGGCAAATATTTTTCAGACCTGAGAACCATTTGCTTATTTCTTACGTCATTCCTCAGTTTTGACTTCATGGTTTAACTGTCAGAGGTCAACTTCATTCCCAAATTCTTAGAGACAGCTCATTATGATCTCATGTACAATCTAAGAGGATTGAGGATTTTTTCCATTGAAGCAGGACTATAAGGATAAGAGAATTGTTAGTACAGAGGTCTCAGATCTCTCTCTCTTGGTCATGGTGTCCCTCGGACTCCATAGAACACACTATGCAATTTGTAGTAATATCTGAGTATTTTTTATTAAATTTCTACCAAGAGTATGTGTGTGTATGTGCATGTATATGTATGTATATGGGTGTATGCATCTATTTGTGTTTTCTGTTTTCTGTAGACCAATTCAGAATTAAATAAGAATGCAGAAAATAGAAAATACTGGATAGACTGGAGAAATAGATTTTAGGAACCCACTCTGCCTTCCAAATCTGTTGCTAATGGATCTATTTTGTGGATTCTATTAATTTTTTTTATCTTTAATTCTCTATGGTACATGAAGACCCATTAGAAGGAAAAATGAGGGGACAGATGGTGACTGCATCAATTTCCAAACAAAGTCCATTGATAAAACAATATTCCATTCAATGTCACCTTGAAAGATGTTATAAGTTGGGAGAACTATGATGGAAAACTTAAGAAATTTAAGTCAGGAAGCCAGAAGAGTCATTAAATTAGAGATCTGAGCAGTTTCTGTGCATTAAACTCTCCAAAACAGTGTTCCCTCCAGCTTACATCCTGACTATAGCTACTGTTTACAGGTTAATGTTAAGTTGTCACGCATCTGTTCACTGATGGAGAAATTTATGAATAATATTTTCTATGGTGAGTTTTCTTATTCTTATAGGTGTTTTCAGCTTCTTGGGGGAACTAGATAAAAACTATGAACAGTTCTCTCCAGAAAAATATTTGCATTTGCAATGAAAATTGAAGTTTTAAAAATACTTTTAAGAGGTTACAAACAGGGACTCTCTGGGTTAAGTCTCAGCACTATGAAGCTATCAGCAGCCACTACAACACAAGTGCCATCCCCTGACCAGCAGACCCACATGGCGCAGCAGACCCCTCCTGTCTTACCTGCTGCTTCCCTCAGTCAGCCCTCTGTTTTGTTCCCCATTCTGTCCCTGGTGAATCTTCTCACCCTCCTGTGCACCTCTGGACTATCTAGGCAGTTAACTGGTCACTGACAGGAAACACCAGTGTGATTTATCAAAGCCTGAGTTGGAGAGTTTCTGTGTGGAAGTGAGAGCTATCCTTCCTGCTCATATCAGCTGAAGTAAGGGATATTATAAGTATACTTTTAGAAGTAAGGAAGGGAAGGAATAAAAATTAAGGGATATTACTATTATCTTTGCTTCCAGAGTTGTGGGTGTTAGTCTCTATTTCTGAGCTTCTATAATTTCAAGCCTTCATATACTTCATAAGGGTTCTCATCAAGTATTGCTATAAATATGTGTGGTCTTCATTTCTATTACTCTACATTCTTCATTTGAGCTATATTCTAACTCAAATCTGCTTAACTTGGAAAATCAACACCTAAGACTTGTGGAACAGACAATATAAAACCAGGCGACTACAGTATGGGGAGAGACGGCACCCTCACTGCTTATTTCTATGAAGTAATTGAGTCATGATGTGAAGATTATCCACTGTGATGCCCACTTTCTACAGCTCCAAATGGGGTACAGGCATAGGCATATACATAACTAGCGTCTCTTGCTTAAACCTTCCCGTACCTTCCAAATCTTCCCATAGGACTTTGTATGCTTTTTTATACTTATTTTAGTCCATCTTTGTCTATATTCCTGTCCTCTCCATTAGACTATAATCTCATTTGCTCACTCATTAAAAAAATATTTAATTTTCATCTACATTGTATTTTTTGTTCTTATACAAGTCCTAGCACAGATAAACATTCATAAATTATAAACGAATGAATAAGCTGAAAAATACTGTCATTAATAGTATTAGTAGATTTATTTTTATAGTAGTAACTATTTGTGGAACAAAATCAGTATCTTTAACTAATATATTCAGAACTTCCTATATAATCTGATGTTATGTTAAATGTTGAACATACTCTATATCCTTTATTATTCTCAGCAACACCAGGAGGTAGGCATTACTTATCCTTAAGGGATGATTCTACTGTCCATCTCTGCCACTCTGGACCCAACTACAGCTTTCCATTCCTTTACATCTGAGAGTGTCAGTGTCTGTTATGAGTTGAACTGTCTCCCCTTTAAAATTCTTATGCTGGAGCTCTGACCTTACTTGGGATAAGATTATTGTATGCAATTAGAATAGGATGGGGCCCTACTATGACTGGTGTCTTAATAAAAAGGGGGACTTTGAACACAGACACAAACAGGGAGAATGTCATGTGAAGACTGATGTTATGCTACTATAAGCCAATGACCTTTCTGGTCCTCCAGAAAGGCCTAGAAAAGATCCACTCTTAGATTTTTCAGAGGATGTATGATTCAGCTGACACCTTGATCTTGAGCTGCTGGCTTCAAGAACTGGGAAACAAATCTCTGTTGTCCTAAGCCATCTAGGCCCTAGAAGCCTAGTACACATGTGCAACCTCTCTTCTCTCCCAATGCAGCTGAAATACTTTAATCAATATCAAGCAGCATCTTTTCACCAGAAGGTATTGAAGCATGATATAAATAATGAATCCAATGTTGTTAACTCTCCATGAATCCTGTAACTTGCTACCTAACGCCTCAGTTGAACAAAGAAACTTTTCTACTTACCATATTGAAAAATAGAAAACATCACAGGGCTTCTCTCAATCTCATGCCTCAACGGTCACAATCTTACCAGCATCTAAACCCATGCCTTTACTAGCTCTTCTGCAACAGGGGAAAAGTCATACTCAGTCACTAGTTCACTTTTGCTTAGGATTCTTTTCCTTCCTGCCTCCCAAATTGTCTTCCATTAGCTTTTCCCTTTCCTCCTACATTTCAACATCTTTACTCCTCTTCATGCTTTCCACTTAACATTGAAATATTCTTAACCTCCCTTTGAAGGGCCAGAAGAATACTTATCTCTTTTTTCCCAAATGTACTTTGAACTAATACGTACATCTATCCTATAGTTTTATGGGCAAAATTATTGTTGCATTTGTCTGTACTCTCTGCTCCTGATTCTCCCATCCTTCTTCAGGCCACTGAGTCTATCTCTTACATCCACACACTGAAACTGTCAGCTAGATAATGCCTCTGTCACCCTTCAATTCTTTCTCATTGCACTTTTCAGCAACATTTGACTCTTAGCACCTTGAGCTTTCTTTATATTCCCTTCCTTGGATGTCAAGACAAGACACTCCTGCTTTTTTTTTCACCTCTGTGGTTTTCTATCTGTCTACTCCAAGAGTTTCTTCTGTTCTCAGACTATGGGCTGTGACTCTCAATGTTATTACATGGCAAGCTTGTGTAAATCATAGGTGATTATAGAATTCTGCAGAAATTATTGCATATTACACATATGTATATGTGCATACATGCATATGTATATATCATATATATTACATAAAATTATCATATATCAATTATATAGGTAATTATATATTATACAGTATATAAACTGTATACAGAATTACACAGCTATTATATAACTATAGAATTGGTTTTCATTACCTGATAGAAACTGCTGCTCTCTTACACACGTTATTTCTCTGAGGGCAGCAGGATGAGAGCAAAGCTGAAAATGTTACTCTTCGGACTTTTAAAAATGGAAGAAAATTAGGAATATTGTTAGTTCTTAGTTTTCATTTTATATTATGCTCATTTTTCTAATATGTTTGCTTTACTTATGATTGTGAAATAACAGGAGAACTGGAGAGCTGCTAAATTATTAATTGCATTATGAACAACTTTAACCTCTTTCCATTAAATAGATTGGGGATAAACTGGCTTCCATGCCTAGCTCTTATTCTCAGTTATATTTTACACTGAATTTATCCTATTCAGCCATTATACTAAAACTAATAAAAAAGTACTTTACGGTTTATATACTTTTTTATTGGTCTATAAAAATTGTGTTTAAATGGATGATCTGTTTTTGTATTGGAAAAAATTCATTTGTAGAGTAAAATTTTGTTTTTATTAGGAAAGTCATCATAAAAATCAAAATTTTCTTGGGATGAGAAAAGTAACTCAGGGGCCTTCCTGGTGGTGCAGTGGGTTGAGCGCTGCACTGTGAAGCATCTGTGGCACAGTGGCGTGAGTTCAATCCCCAGCCAGGGAGGGGACCCACATGGCGCAGCAGACCTCTCCTGCCTCACCCGCTGCTCCCCTCAGCAGTGTGTTTCAGTAGATCTGCCTGTTCTGTTCTCCCTTCTGTCTCTAGTGAATCCTCTCACCCCACCCCCTATACCACTACCCCAGTTCTTATATGCATAAATAAATCTTTAAAAAAACACTGATTAAGAGTCATATTTTAGTAATTTTCATCCAAAATTTTTCACAATGCATGAGTTCCAATAAATAGTTAGAATTTTTCATTATCTTAAAAATAAAACTACAACCAAATGAATTGTCCTGTTTAACCAGATACCCTATGCATTGTATAAGTGTATATTTTACTGTCATGTAGACAAGGAATTTCAGAGAAGAATTTAAAACCTGAAAAAGGCACTAAGCTCTACCCTGAAAAATTCCAGGTTTGTTTGACTACAGACTTAGGATTACAGTCAGAAGAGCGCTGGCATCTCCTGAAGGAACTCTGAGCACTTCTGGCTTCTGTTAAGAAAAGCACAAATAAAGCAGCTTGTATAAACATGCTGAGCAACTGAAAGTGAGGCTGCCCTAGCCAGCAATAATATGCCAGCTTTACTGAACATCCCAGAAAGGAGAGATGGCATTAAATGTCCCTAATTTAAAAAGGATAAAATAATAATAATAATAAATATATATATATAATAATATATATATATATTCCTCATACCAAGACTTTTGTCCTGGTGAGAGGCCCCCTGCCTGACTCTACATTTTAGCTTGGCCAGCAGGAATTTTGGGTACCAAAACAATATCCTGAAAACATAGGTTAAATTTGTGAAATGAAATAAGGCTCAGGAATAGTCAAGTTTAAGGTCTAGGGTCACATGATACTATACTTAGCAATGAGTGGCTAAGGTAAAGTTATCCCACAAACTTCGTCTCATAGGACCAAGGAGCAATCTCAGTTTGAGATATGCTTTCTCATAGCAGAATGTTGAGGGATGGACAAATGCTTGGTTTTAGAAACCAAGTAGTAAATGTAAACCATGTAGTAAACCATGAAGTAAATGTCACATTTGTTCATCTGTCATCAGCCAGAGTCACATGACATAACATACTGAATTGGACTATAAATTCTTCCTATAGGGGGCACTATAAGCCACATGGCAGTTGTGGTGCATAATCCTTTTACAAGTCAGAAGAGAATGTACCTGAAATTGATAGCACACAGACCCCATTAAGTTTTGTAGCGTTACTAACTTGTTTATTGTCCCCATGAAGGGAATAGGAGATTCTGATTTGTGTTTAAAACTGATCATTTTGGCAAATTCTGAAGGGCAAAGAATGCTTCCATGACAAGATAAAGCACCTTCACAGCCCCATCTACTCCAGCAGTTCTGAAATACTTTTCTGAAAGTAGACTTGGAAAGGTGCTCAGTAACCCATGATTACCCTTTGTAATTTTTTTTTTAGCTACATTTTCATCAGCATTTGATATTGTTGATCATACTCTCTTCAGATGTCCTGTTCCTTTGGAATCTAGGACACAGCTCTCTTGCCTCTTCTTTGGCTGCTACTTTGCTTTGCTTCCAGGCTCTCCTTTCTTCCACCCTGTAAAACAACATGGTTGTCTGAGCTCTATCCTCGGTTACGGTCATCTTCCATGTCCATGTACTCAGCATCTATTCTCTCATTCAGAACCTGAAGTGTCTTCGGAGTCATAAGTCCACAGTTATGACTAAACGAGGCTCTGATCCTTCAAGCTTGCATGTATCTACTTGGAATTTCCCAAAATACCTCATGTTTTCTTGAGCCTCCAGAACATCAGAATCCAATCCCTTCTGTCTGGAAATATCCTTCTCCTTTTCAATCTGATCCTTATTTTTATGTTTAATTCAATGTTCATCTGAACTGCTCCCTCTCTAGAAAGCTCTCTAGCTCTCTAGCTCACCTTTGAAGGTTGACAGTCTCTTCTGGGAGTCTTCTGCTCAGCTCCATCATGGTGCTCAACACACTGTATTGTCATTGTTAGTTTGCCTGCTTCTCTCCCCTATTAAAAACCTGGCTCCTAAAAAACAAAACAAAACAAAAACAAAAAACCTGGCTCCTTTGGGGAAGAAAGTGATTTGTCTTTGTAGACATAAAACAACCCTTGTCTAATGCATAACAGGTGCTCAGTAATGTTCTGAAAGAACAGCAACATAAAGAATGAGTGAATTAATGAAAGATAGAATTGATTTATTTAAATAAGGATATAAATTTGGAGGTTGAGAAACAGTTGTGGATTCTTATGCTTGACTTTTTTTTTCAGAAAAGTTTAAAGACTAATGTCTGCTATAAGAAAAGTAGTAAGAATGGGATGGGAAGAGTCAGAACATTAATTGCTCAAGGTCTCAAAAACTTCTATGTTCTCTTCTTTGGAGAGAGCCAAATAAGAAGGGATTACAGTGATATTTTCTTTTTTAAAAAAAGATTTATTTATTTATGCATACAAGAGTTGTGGTACAGGTCAGAGTCACGGGAGGTGAGAGGATTCACCAGAGACAGAACAGGCAGATGAACTGAAATACACTGTGGGAGCAGCAGGTGAGGCAGGAGAGGTCTGCTGCACCATGTGGGTCCCCTTCCTGATGGGGGATTGAACTTGTGCACTGCTGTGCGGTGGATGCTTCACAGCATAGTGCTCAACCTGCTGTACCCCCAGGGAGGTCCTACAGTGATATTTTTCAACATTAACTAATATACTTTATGATAATTTTTTTGATTATGAAGTTTCATTTTTTCATAAAAATCTAATAAGTAATTTTATGAACAACTATCTTATAACCAAGTGTTCTACATGATTTTATTACTCATGTTTTCATTTGTGTTTATAGTGATATTGCTGCAAAGTGAAACCATTTTAATTATGGTTCTATCACACAAGGGGTTCAGCGTGAAGGACTATTAGGGATATTTATGTATCTATCTATCTACCTACCTATCTATCATCTACTGATCTATCATCTATTGGTCTATCTGTCATCTACCTACCTATTTATCATCTATCACCTATCCATCCATCTATTTTTCTATCCATAAATTGATCTATCATCTGTCAGAGGATTTGTTACAGATATTTGACTTTATACAATCCTGAGAGCTGGTGAAGAAGCTATCTCTATAAGCCTGTCTATAAATCTGTCATCTTTCTGCCTAATGCTGGGGCTTAAAATTCATGAGACAGTTAAGAAGAGACGACTGAGGGGGAGTCAGGGAAACTGAGAATAGGCTGGATCTACTAGAACAAACTGGACTCTGCAAGTAGGGACTGAAATTGATGTCAGTTTTTGTTGCTTCTGCTTTGAGGTTTGGGTGTCCTGGAGAAGTGGAGGGATTCCTGGTGAAATAAGACAAATATGCCCATTTCCAGAAGTTAGAGAAGCTGTAGGAGCATCTAGGGGATGGTGGGTTAGTTATAAGCCCAGCCACTGAGTTACAAAAATGGGGCGAGCCCACATCCAAGTGATAATGTGTATGAGCAGCTTCACTTGTGCTCCAAATCTTACACAAGAATATCTCTTGTGGCTCACTCACCCTAACCAGAACCATCTGAGAAAAGTCATTCAGGAAATGTAGTTCAGGCTAGCCAAGCTGACACAATGCAAAGTCACCACACTGGTTTGAGAAAATTACCAGTGACATCATAGTCTGGCATGTAAATGATAATAAGTATAATTTCTTGAATATTTTCTATGTTCTATTCTCCAGACGTTAACTCATTGAACTATTACAACCCAGTGATGTAGGGACTGTTAGTTTCCCCTTTTCTAGATGTGGGAACTGAATCACTAAGTGGCCATGTCACTTGTCTAAGGTTATGGAGTCAACAGATAGTAGCAAGGCAGGTTTAAACTCTTCAGGTAGTCTAGCTTTTGAGCCTCTGCCCTGATCACTGTGCCCTGCCAGCTCTCCATGAAACAGTGTGAGAAAGGCTGTAGTAGAACTGAGGCAACAGGTGGTACGACCTCTGCAGCTGTCCAGGGCACAAGTGCCTGGCAATTGGACTCCCGCCATCCCCTGACTTCCGATGAACACTCCAGCATTGCTGGCTGATTACATTACTGATTTACATTTTACTTGAGTTTGCATTTTATGGATTTATTTCAGGTTTATATGGTATAAAACCATAAGGAAGTATAAGACACCTATACATCTACATTTCCCCATGCAATTTTCATGATAAAAAAAAAAAACAAAAGAGCTGAACTCATATTGGAACAAACTGGTTTGTTTCTGATAGAGAAAGAGAATGTCAGAGTCAACTGCTGAGTATATCATCAATAAAGTAAAGGATTTACAAGTGTATTAACATTAAATGAACGAATCATTAGTTAAACCCCTAGAAAAATGAAAGTGTTCAACCCCTTATGCATGACAGATGCCGTTGATGGATATTAAGTTCTTGAATTAAATGTACGTGCACTTTTCTTCATCTGTGCGTACATACACACACACACACACACACATGCGCGCACGCGCAAACCAACAGATTTTCACAACAAATTGCTTCCTCTTTGCCCCTGGGGGCAGGTTTTAAAATGACCTAAAGCTGCGCGTGGTGAACTCAGCGCTGGGAATCGAGGTCCATAAGAATGATTCTGGCTGTCTGGCTCACTGCTTCTGAAACTGTCCTTACGCAATAATTCAGCATTTATACTGATACGCGCTTGGAGTTTCTGTGACAATGACTTTGATTGCACAATTCCCCACTCCTTAATTACCTAATCACTTCCCCTTACACGGATTGCCTGTTTCCTATCCTGCATCTTGCACACAGTGTATTCGCTGGAAAGTCATCTTGCCAGTTTGGGGATTTCACCTGCCAGATGCCACCAAGTCATCTTGGCACCGAGCCCTTCCCTAAGGCACTCACAGATGCTCCAGCCAGAGGAACAAATTTGTATGACATCCTGGAACCACAACTCTTAAAAAACATTCTGTTTTACATAAAATGGATTTCCCAAGACATGGTGTATTAAAAGCCTTGTTTTGGGATCACATGCTGGCTCCCAGCTGAGAACCTTCTGGGCTGCAGGGAATCCTTCCAGCCACAAGCACTACTGGTCCAGCCACATCCAGCCTCTTTACCTGCTGCTGGAAATTTTCCCTCATCCTCTACCAATCCCTTATTGACTCCCTCCAAATTTCTCCCAAACTTCTTTACCTCCTCTAGGTCAATCAGCTCCCTCTCCTTCTCATCCCTTCCATTTCAAAAATGTGTCCTCTATTCCATTTCAAAAATTTCTGGATACATAGGAGGTTTTAATGCACTTTCTTAAACTAGTGTGTGCTAAAAGAAACCATGACCAGCTCAAATGAAATTCTTTCCTAAGCTCACCAGGAAATTAATTGCATTTCCCTCATGTTCTCACAATATGGTTTAGACTGCTTTATCTTTTTTTTTTTCCTGGATACAAAGTACTATTAGTTAGTGCCTCCTGTTAAAGCTGAAAGTCCTGAGTTCTAACTCTGCCTTTTCCATTATGTGCATTGTTCAAGTACCCTAATTTTTCTGATACTTTCCTTCTCTGCAATAATAATGATTAATAATAATGATAATAAAATATAGCAATAGATGTAATGAGATTTAGCACATAACGTGCTTATTATATGTCAAGAGTGAATATATATAATCTTTTAATAATGCAGAAGTGAGTAAGTTAGTTTTGAAATCCATACTACAAATTATTATCAGCTATTAAAGAGAATGAAGTATGATAACATAGAATTATACTGATATAATATTAAGTGAAAAAATGAAGATGCACACAATATAACTAATCATTTACATTAAAACACTACATTAGGTATATAAATAATAGTTCTCTATACACACACGCACAAATAGGGTTTGAATTTTCACAAAGCATGTGTTCATATAACAATATAGCTAAGTATAAGAAAATGACTGCAAACATAAACATATTCAAACTTCCCCAAACTGGCAATTAATATAAATTATTGTTACACATAAGAAGTAGAAACTTTGCTACATCTTATCCTTAGTCCCATCCTGATAAAAAAAATAAATTTGTACATACCTTTAAGAACTGTCAACCAAACCAACATTACATTTTTTTTAATATTCCCAATGAGAACACAGATTTCTAATTTGGGGATGTTTGACCTACTTTTTTTTTTTTAAAAAAAAGATTTATTTATGCATGCAAGAGCTGGGGTACAGGCCAGAGTCATGGGAGGTGAGAGGGTTCATCAGAGACAAAAGTGGGGAGCAGAACAGGCAGATCAACTGAAATACACTGCTGAGGGGAGCAGCAGGAGAGGCAGTAAAGGTCTGCTGCGCCATGTAGGTCCCCTCCCTGGCCAGGAATCCAACTCACGCTGTTGTGCCATGGATGCTTCACAGTGCGGCACTCAACCTGCTGTGACACCAGAGAGAATTTTAATGCAGATTTGGGTGCAATGGCTCAGCCCCTATCCTCTGGTGTCTGTGTATGTTTCTCAACCTTTGTCTTTGTTTTTCTCTATGTTGATCGTAACCTCAAGCAGGTTGTCACTATCTGGTGGCAAAGAGAAACTCAGATGCTTTCTTGAAATTCCCATCAAAAGTGTTAGGATGGTTTTCACAGACCTAGCTGTGGTTTCATGCTGGTTTTACTACTAAATAGTCATTTCGGTTAGAACAATGAGATAACCTGATTGTCCAGGCCAATGCCATGCCCCCCTTGGTGCTGGGGGAAGAGTTAGTAGCATTGTCTTCCAAACCATGAGCCAAGAATGGGAAAAATAATGATTCTACCAAAAAGATGCTGGACTTAGGGTAGGTCTGTCTGCCTTATTGCATAGATTCAGGGCATAAATTTTGTTTTCACCTATGTAGCCCAAGTGCTAAGCACATCACCTATTAGTGCTCTTGTGCAAATTTCATGGATAATATATTTGAGGCATTTATCAGAGTGCCAGATAAACAGTAAATAATAAATATTAATTAACACTGTTATTAACAGTGCCTCATATTCAGAGTGAAACAGGGTAGTATGAAATAAGCTTTATTTGTATGATCGGTATGTTACAAGGCAACCCTAATATAAAATGGGTTTGCCTGACAGGGTCCTCACCCACACACTCAAAAGGCACTTACAATGCCCCAACTGTAGGCACACACAACAAAGGTTGATAAAGGGTTTTATTAACAAAAGAAGGGGAAATAAATAACACAAAGAGAAGAGAGAGAGACAAATCTGTAAATGTCCTACCAGTTCATCTGAACTGGAACCCAACGGCACCCTGAGAGCTGGCTCCGAACAAAGAGAGCCCCCAAGGCCCACATGTCTGGTTTTATACCAAGCCTGGCTGCTTAACTCCATCCTCAGGGCCCAGTGATCCACTCTTCCATGACCTTATAGGATTTGTAGTTTGGGGATATTGTTGGTCTGGAGTGGGAGT
The DNA here is from genome assembly GCA_019455555.1 of Galemys pyrenaicus. Classification (NCBI taxonomy): domain Eukaryota; kingdom Metazoa; phylum Chordata; class Mammalia; order Eulipotyphla; family Talpidae; genus Galemys; species Galemys pyrenaicus. The sequence goes on along the minus strand of JAGFMF010011659.1, from coordinate 8,445,638 downwards.
TGGAGTCCATAAACCTATATGTGTAATCTCTTCAGGATTAGTTTACCCCTAACAGGTATAGACAAAAATTCATATGAATGACTGTCATACATAACAGACAATCCACTAAAATGCAAATTAAGTTTAGGAGGATGTATTATCTTACATAGCAAGGAATCTAGAAGCCACATGGCTATAATGAGGTGTTAAATCTATGGCTAAAATTAAATAGCTCATGGATCTCTTTCTAAGAAAAGAGTTTTCAAGGACTGCCTCCACCCCTCCCAATTACTACTGCATATCATTGGTCAGAATTGGGTGAGCGTGTGCCTCCCTGGTGGCGCAGTGGGTTAAGTAACGCACTATGAAGCAAACCGCAGCCACTGCGGTGCCAGTTTGATCCCTGCTGCCAGCCAGGGAGGGGACCCACATGGCACAGCAGACCTCTCCTGCCTCTCCTGCTGCTTCCCTCAGCAGTGTACTTCAGTTGATCTGCCTGTTCTGCTCCCCGCTCTCTGTGGTGAATCCTCTCAACCCCCCACACCTCGGCACTGTACCCCAGTGCTTGTATGTACAAATAAATAAATCTTAAAAAAAAATTGGGTGAGCGTGAGACCACTTCATTTCTCATAGGTAAGGAAGATGTAGTTAAAGGAGAAAGGTGTGAATTTCTAACAATGGGACCCATCCAACATGGAAGAGGAGAGGACATAGCTTTCAAGTTGGCAAAAAAACAAAGACTGTATTTTATAGGCATTTCCAAAGTGACAAGTCTTCATTGCTACAATGCAATATGTCAAGAGTGCTTGTAGTAAAATCCTTATTCTCTTTTGACCCCACATTTTATTCTCTAGTATAAACACAGTTAATAGGTTGGGGAGCTGGCATGCTTTTTATTTGTTCCGATAAATATAGGAGCATATTGGTGAGTTGGCTCCCCCAAATTGAAATACACTGTATATATTCTATAATATTTTCTTTATAATAGAGGTATACTATTTTTCATAATTTATTGTGCCAATTATTAATTTATTGCCTTCCAGGTTCAAATCCACACTTCTTGCCCTGTTTCGAGATCTTGGAGGGGTCTCTATGTAGTTCTCCTTTCACAGCTGCCTCAGTTTTAAGTTTTGTCAATAGAGGGAGGTGGTGGGACACTACAAGGGCAGATAGGAGGAAGGGGGCTTCCCTTGCTCTTGCAAAAGGTCGTTTAGGACATGGCAGCCAATTGACGGTGAGGAAGAAGTTAAATACTTCTCATCTCAGCAGCGCACCTCTTGAGCGCTCCTCCAGCAGGGCTTCCTTCCCCCGTACAGCTGGTGGGTGCCCCAGCATGGCTGGACCTCAGCAAGTTTCTTGCCAGCTCCGTATTGTATTCGCGTAGCAGCCGCACCACACCCTCTGCAAAAGTCTGCGCTTTTGTGTTGGGCGAGGAGGGCTCTTCTCGATTCTTAGTTCCTTTCCTCTTCACTCTCCTCGAGCCCAAGGAATAGTAAATGCTTCCTGTATTTGCTACGGTTATACTTCTTAATCTTTCTTTTCTCCCTTTTAGTAACTAACCATCTTTTGCCGGCTAATAATAATTTTAATTGCACTGTTTTTCACTGCGTTAATGTTGGTATATAGCACTGCATACAGGTTAGAGGTATAGGCTTGCACCTCTTCAAATGTGTGTCATCGCTCCCACACACCTGTAATCCTCCACCATAGTCTCTTAGGCCTCCTTCACATTTTGGTGCCCACCTCGACCTTTCCATCGGGTATCACTTTTTCACCGTGTGATTTCTTTCTTCTCACTGAACTCTGACTGATTTGGAGATACATGACATAATTTGATTCAACCAAGGATCAGTTCTTTTTATATGGACAGTTTTATCCATGTCTTGTTTTTTCTATTTATCACTTTATAAATATTTATTGACTATCCACTAGGAGCCACATATTAGTTTATACGCTAGGTAGATAGAGGTGAACGCGACAAATAAGGTCCTTACATCATGACAGAGATTCAGATGATAAAAAATAAATATGAAACAGTGATAAATGCTGTGAAGAAAATATAAATGTTTAAGAGATTAGAGAGGTAAAACAAATCAGGGTAGGGGCTGTTGGAATAAGCACACTCAAAAAGTTTTTCTCTTAGGAAATAACATTTGAGCAGAAGTCTGAGTAGTGGGAATAAGTTGACAACAGTCTGCTGTGACTGGAGCATGGTGCTATTAGAATAGTAGAAAGCAAACACTGTAAGAAAATAACTAAATAAATAATATAAAAAAATAAATAAAAGTCAGTTTATTCTTAAATCTGTTTCTTAATTCAACCTGTTGTGATGTATTGTTCTAGTTGCAATGTATTTAGAAAGGAGAAGTCTATTTAATAACTTTTTCAGATAATTGCAGATTATCATTTATATAATTATATACAATTTCAAAGTTCTTTGATATTACACTGAAACTAGAGAAAGGGTAGTTTCCTAAAAAGGAATTCCAATGTGAACGCCAAAATCATATCAATGGAATTTTCATAGTATTATATTAAAATCTGTTGGTCTATATTACACCTTTTATCTATACTTGATTTTAACTTCATAAATATCCATAGATTCCCATAATATAATATATGTACCAATTGGGTCACATAGCACTAACTTAACATATATATATTAAGTTGTTACCATATGTCAGTTTCTTGAACAAAGAGAATGAATTTTCCTTCTTAGAGTTCTTAATTTTGAGCTGTTACCTCTGAGGGCTCTTGGCCCTACCAAGATACCACCTAGAAGACATTTTCACTCCCAAACAATATAAGCTACAAGTGGTTTCAATTCTAAACCCTACTTGGGAGTACTTTCTCAAATATGAAAGTAAATGAAAGGCAATGAAACATGTTTGTACACATACTTCCTGTGTTACTTTATAATTTTCACCACCATGCTAAATCACTTCAACCTGTGTACATGCTAAAGTCAGATGCCAACATCCTTCTTTCAAACAAATTGCAGAATCCTCCGTATCACCTCAATCTTAGTAATAAATTATTCAGAAAATGACCTCACACACCAACCCCTTGAACTCTGTATATACAACACAAATGAAGTCAGAATGATGTGAGACTAGGGGAAATCCCATATATTTTTGTGGTTGATGATTTTTATAATCTTGCCAAAATTTTTTTTTTACTTCGTCAACACTATGAAGTAACTGCAATGCTCCACTATGGTATAGCTTCCTATTCTGGAAACAAGACAACTACTTTAATGAGAAAAATGGAAAAGTTGACTTCAGGCTGTATGTATTTCTTAAGTTTAGTCATGAAAATATGCATCAAATATTGATATTCAGAAGACAAACTTCTTGATACTAGAGAGCAGGCATTTTCTATGTTCATATCTGCAAGTAGTACTTTTTCTCCTTTAATTACAGCAGATAAAACAATATTTTGTCAAACTGAAAAACAGCAGGAGAGTACAAATATAAGACAGCCATTTCATAATTTTAATTGAAAAGTTCAGAGATAGAAATTTATCTGGCAAGAAATTACATTACCCATAGGGAGGACAATTTGGAACTGCTAGTTAAAAAGTAATCTTTAATAAACCTTTTAAATATAATTTCAGTCCAGTTACCTAAGGTGAGAGAAATACTGATAATACCATCCAGGTCCAAATTATTTATTTTTTAATATTTATTTAATTGTATTTGACATCATTTGTAGTCCCCAGGGAATTCCCACCACCATTTCACCTGTGTACCATCACCTCAGTCCCTTGTGCTTTTCTGCCCTCATCCTGGTCTCTACCCTCTCCTCCCCCTGAATGATCCCTTTGGTCTGTCTTTGTCCTTTTGTTCTTGTTGTGTTTCCAGGTCCAATTATTAAAGGTAAAAATGAGATAGCAAATACAAAGCGAACTAACAGAAGATTGGCTAATAGGTATTCTGTTTTCTGTACATTCTCTGTATGGAAGCTCCATAGAACACACTTGGGGGCCTCCCTGATTGCGCAGTGGGTTAAGCAACACTCTCTGAAGCAAACGGCAGTCACTGTAGCACGAGTTTGATCCCTACTGCTGGCCAGGGAGGGGACCCACATGGCACAGCAGACCTCTCCTGCCTCTCCTGCTGCTCCCCTCAACAGTGTACTTCAGTTGATCTGCCTGTTCTGCTTCCCACTCTCTGTGGTGAACCTCTCACCCCCCCACACCTCTGGCCTGTACCCCAGTGCTTGTATGCATAAATAAATAAATCTTTAAAAAAAAAAAAGAACACATTTACACACTTGGTTGATTAGAATAAAATAACAAATATCAGCCACACTGTTAATGATTCCAAGTACTATCAAAATGTGCTTCTCTCTGTGCTCTAGAAATGCAAGAGTTTATCAAATCTTTGGTTACCCCCTTCCTGACATGTATTTCATAGCTGGAGATGTGACTCTGAATGCTCCGACTCAGTCTTTGAGCAGCCACCAAATAATCATGCAAATTTTTAATTATAATTATAATGATCCCCAGTTTCTTGCCCTTTCTCCTTAACGCTACGCCTCAAGTAATATACACCACACATGGCCTGTTTCCTTTGCTTATTGTCTATCTTTTGCATTAAGATGTCAGTTTTATTCCTTGATGAATCCACCAAGATTATTGCTTGATCCATTATAGACAGTCAATAAATATTTTGGGGAAAATGAATTATAGTTTTACTAACCACTGGGTAAAAGTGAAAGATGCTATGTTAGCATGTCACCTAGGGACCACCCTAGTGTTTCATACCAAGGATAAAAGAGATTTCATTGTATACGAAAGAGAAATAAAGGGACCAGTGAGACTGAAATGTAAAGAGGTAAGTGATGTCTTCAATATGAAAAGTCCTAAGAAACTTACCTATTGAATTTTATTTTAGAGTATAGATACTCTGTGTGAGTGAAAAGTTTGTAATTTAAAGTGGTTTGAAAAATCGAGATTAATTTAAGAAAATATATAAGAAATTCATTAATCAATCAAGGGAAGACATAAATTCTATTACCTTAAAAGGGTCATACCCACTAATGAAGTGAACTTTTTAAGTTTGAGAAATCAGATTGTGAAGGTTAAAAATTAAAATTGCAATGCTCTAAACTAGGTGTTAAAGCTTTTTGAGTAAATAAGGATAAAAGCTAGAAAATATATAAGCAATATTTTGAAAATAAAGAATATAAATATTAACCAACTTAAAGATAGAAAGTCCTTTCTTACCAGGTTATACTTATCTTTATTATCATAAAATTATAGAGCTGGTTCATATGAAATTTTTTGATTGTTAGTTTTTATGTGACTTTAACTGTGATACTATAAATACTTGTTTAATTTCTTTTTTTTTAAGATTTATTTATTTATGCATACAAGCACTGGGGTACAGGCCAGAGGTGTGGGGGGGTGAGAGGTTCACCACATAGAGCGGGAAGCAGAACAGGCAGATCAACAGAAGCACACTGCTGAGGGGAGCAGCAGGAGAGGCAGGAGAGGTCTGCTGTGCCATGTGGGTCCCCTCCCTGGCTGGCAGCAGGGATCAAACTGGCACCGCAGTGGCTGCGGTTTGCTTCATAGTGCGTTACTTAACCCACTGCGCCACCAGGGAGGCCGTTGTTTAATTTCTTAAATGAAATCATATTTGCTCATGGTACTGTGCTTTGAGATATTTATCCTCTCAATTATGATTTCTTCCATCTTTTAATAACTTGTAAAATATGAAAGAAATCAGTTCAAGTTATTCTACTGTGTGGCAAAATTGTTTTCCTTTTAATAGCAATTAAGTTTTAAGTCAAATAAATAGTGCTTAATGCAGAAATATTTTCAAATTCAATGAAGAATTTGACCTTTTCAGTGTAACACTTGTTAAATTCTGAATTCACAGAGGTTAAATTACTGTTTGTTAGAAACTGGGGAAGCTATTGCAGGTGCCAGGACTACTTTCCTCAGAAGCAGATTGTAAGGGAAAGCCATAGTTCAGAAAGAGATTGCTTGGAGGAATCAGAGAGCATCTACATTTTAAAAATGAACCTAAGCAAAAAATAAATAGATGGATAAATAAATAAATAAATCACTACATTTCTGGTGTAATGTATTTCTGGATAATGACCTTTATGCAGTCAAGAAGTGACAATGACCTGAAAATGAGGGATTTGAAGATTTTTAAAAATTTATTATTTGGCTAATCGAGGTTTTCTGTGTCTCCATATGAATTTCATCAATATTTGTTCAATTTCTTTGAAGAATGTCATTGAGATTTTTATTGGAATAGCATT
>JAGFMF010011659.1:8389682-8415503 GCA_019455555.1 Galemys pyrenaicus | reverse complement strand
CTTCCTTCCTTCCTTCCTTCCTTCCTTCCTTCCTTCCTTCCTTCCTTCCTTCCTTCCTTCCTTCTCTCTCATACACCATCAAAAACTGAAACAACAATATAGACATTATGTCTGTCTCACTCTTTTAACTCAACACTCAACATTATTTCTTTGTGATCTATGCATGTTATATAATTCTGGTCTCTGGTTATGATTATATCAGTTTTCTTTTGACTAGCAGTTATGTCTATTAATTTTCCCAACCTTTTCAAACATTTTATGTCTATTTGTTTTTTTATATCTTTTAAAACAGCCTATCGGTAGATATTTTTAAGCTATCTGATAATCATTGTCTTTAACTGGCATATTTACTACATTTATACTTAATATAATAGATGATAGATTTAAATTTAAACCTCCATCTCCTTTTGTGACTTCATTTAGTGCCATCTGTTCCATTTTTATTTATTTTTTCTTTTTCTTCATTCTTTTTTGGAGGGAGTAATTACTGAGTGGGTTTTTTTTTTATTAAAACAACACTGGTTTATAACATTTTATAGGCCTCATGTTTATAGTATTATAAAGTGACATCCATGTATAATATATTATGTTCATAACCAAAAGTCTAGTTTTACCACCTTTCTCTACTTCTGACCAGTAAAATCTATGAACTCAAAGTCAGAGTCAGATTTATTACTAAAATTAAATGAACTCAAAAAGGTAATTTTAAGTTCACTACATTACAGTATCTCAGTCTATAAAGCAAGCATGGTATGTATCCTTTATATCTGGCATTTGACCTAATAATGGTAATATTAGAATTCATTTCAGTTTTAAGTATATAAATATACTATGTATATTTTAAGTATATAAATATACTGTATATATATAAAACATGCCCTTTTATATTCCAAGCATTGTTCTAGATAAAATAAAAATTATGTATGTGGTTTCACAAAATTCACAAGTGTCTAATGAGAATGATGAATTTAAAAATGTATTATGGGTCAGATTTATTACTAAAAGTTAAATGAACTCATGGCCTAGGGGCCTAGGGGTTAAGTCTCAGCACTACCATGACACGGCACTCCCACAGCAAAGCAGCCTGAGTTTGATTTTGGCCAGGGAGCTGACCCACATGGCGCAGCAGACCTCTCCTGCCTTGCCCACTACTCCCCTTAGCAGTGTATTTCAGTAGATCCGTCTGTTCTGCTCCCCACTCTCTGTCTCTGGTGAATCCTCTTACCCCCTGCACCTCTGGTCCACAGCCTAGTTCTTCTACATAAAAATAAATAAAATAAAAGTCTTACAAGAAAGGAATATTTCTTTAAAAATAAATAAAAACTAAAAAGTATTTTGAATGTAACAATAACCTCCTAAGAGCTGATATGAAAGATATGGACTAGGGTAATTTAACTATAGAGGCACTCTCCCGAGGAGGTGAGAGACTAAGGCCTAGGGAAAGGAGGTTAATGAAAGAAGGACTAGTGATTTAAGAGCTAACAATCTGATTTCTGCAGTAATAAAAAAATAGTAAGCAGAAAATAAGGTATTAACTTTCAGTGTTAAAGTAAATAGCTACCAATATCTAAGAACTGTGAAATTATAGGGAAAAAAATCAGATTTCTTGAAAAAATAGAGGCTCTAACAATACGGTAGTGATCAGTTGAACCAAAGAGCAATTGCTTTCTGAGAAGAATGTGTGACCCAATTCGCAACACACACAAGCGCTCCTTATTGTCGGTTTCATGTTACATTAATCTGCCTCTGTCTGTATTTGGATTTTTGATAGCTGATCTGTGAAGCAGATTGTACTCTGAACAAGAAAGATAAGTCCTGTGTGGCTGAAGTATAGAGACAAAATACTGCTAGACTGAAGCAGGTCTGGTAGGTTGTAGGTTAATGAATCCCACTGAAATTAATTTGGGCATTTTGTCAGTTGAAAATCAAGAATGGGGCCTCCCTGGTGGTGCAGAGGATTGAGCACGACACTGTGAAGCATCCGCGGCACATTGGTGCGAGTTCAATCCCCGGCTAGGGAAGGGACCCACATGGCACAGCAGACCTCTCCTGCCTCGCCTGCTGCTCCTCTCAGCAGTGTGTTTCAGTAGATCCGTCTGTTCTGCTCCCCACTCTGTCTCTGGTGAATCCTCTCACCTCCTGCAACTCTGGCCTATACCCCAGTTCTTATGCATAAATAAATAAATCTATATTTAAAAAAAGAAAAGCAAAAATTAATTTTAAATTTTGTGTGGAATAGGTTCTGACAAAAGAAAGTCATTGTGATGCTAGCATTTTCAAAGGACAATAAAATAAGCATTAGTCAGATCTTGAAAAAACATTGGCCAAAATTATCATGAAGGGGAAAACTTGCATAAAAAGTGAAAAACCAGATGATAAAACCTGAGGGATAAAAGAAAAATTTCCCGTATGTAACAGAAACTTCTGCCCCTTGCTCAATACAGTACATCCTTGTATTATTCAAGTAACCTTAAACTCATACAGACACAGTGAAAAAGTTCTAACTCAGAATGACCCATGAGGCTTATTTCCTGGTAGACTCTATGGCTCTTTCTGGACTAAATCTGTTTGATACTTTTCAGCAATGATTCACTTTGTCAGTCTGCCAAGTCTTTCTGACCAAGCAAGTGACATGTATTTCATGTTCTTTAGCAGAAACACAATTGAGAATTTTACTGAGAAGGTCCCCAATTGTCACATTTGCTATTCAAAAAGTCACACTTTTAAAAATCTGTAATACGAATCTTTAAGAAGAAACACCATATAACAATGAAGGTTAATTTAAAACACCACATGAGCATTATCTAGAGATGACTTTACCTGAATGTTGTAAAACTGGCCTCTGACAGGGAAGCCTGCTGCCTGGAATCCGTGCTGAGCCAACATCTTGCAGACCCAGCCTGTCCCACTGTCCACCACCGTTCAACTCCAGGGCAACAGCAACCCACAGACCTTTTGTCCTTTCCTCATCTCCATCAAGTCAGATTGACAACTTGATTTTTTTACTTCTATTTAATGCACATATTAGGATAGTATTTCTTCTTTAGTCGGGGATGAGCAAATAAAGAATCACTTCTTTTCAGAAACAGAAGAAACCCTTCTTATACAAGCTTCTTTGGAAGCTTGGTTGACAAGACCCACTTGTTAACATCCAAATTTCGGGCCTCCTTGGTGGCGCAGTGGGTTGAATTCTGAGCTGGAAGCATCCGTGGCACAGAAGCACGAGTTCGATCCCTGGTCTGGGAGGTAACCCACACAGCACAGCAGACATCTCTTGCCTCACCTGCTGCTCCCCTCAGCAGTGTGTTTCAGTCAATCTGCCTGTTCTGCTCACCACTCTACCTCTGGTGAATCCTCTCACCCCCACCTCTGGCTTGTACCCCAGCTCTTATATGCATAAATAAATAAATCTAAAAAAAAATCCAAATTTCCCAGTTGCAATAATTTCCCTCTACAGAGCTTATTAAGTCAGTCATCTCTGGAGCCACTTCTCTTCTTAACCCTCTCACTCCTTAACCTTTGTGTGTGCTTCATATAAGCAGCACCTTTAAATTTCTGTTGAATCTGTCATTTGCCATCTATAGTCATCTTCAGTAATCTAGAAAAGGCAAAATCATCTCACTTGAATTGTAAAAGATTGGTTACCTATTTTGCCCCACCCTGCTCATTACACTACACATTTCATGCACTAATCAAAGAATCTATGCAAAATGCAAGCCTAATCAAGTTACTTTCATGAATAAATTATTTTAATGACTATTGTTTTTAGGGTAAATAAAAATTGCAACATTGTTTTCAATGATTTGGTTTAGTTTGTTTTTCCAGACTCATCTTTCATCATCTATCCCGAAAGTGGTCCTGTATTTTCTTCTATATCAACACTCTTAATTTCTCTGTTTCATTAAGGTAATGTATTTTTTTCCCAGAGTTTGCACATCTTGCACACCTCTCACTGTCCTTTCTTCTCTGCAAGGCTAACCTTTCCATGTTTTGTGTACTTCCATATCCCCCGTATTTTCTCATTGTATTTATTGCTGGTTGCATTTTCATTCCAATTACCTGTACGCTTTGTATATCTAGCTGAATTTCAAGCTCTGCAGAAACAGGTATTATTTTATTTTGATGACTAGTGTGTCTCCAACAGCTTTCACAGTGCCTGAAAATTAATAGATACTTGGTGATCATTTAGTGAATGCATGAATACATGAGTAACCTACTATATTGGGAGCTGAATGCTTCCTTATCTGAAGGCTTCGCTTTCAAATTAACTTCTAGAACAATTTGTTAATAATTTGGGATTTTGCTCCATTTTGTTCAAGTAGATATTTTGAAATGGAATGTATATTTACATAATCATTCTTCCATTTCTCCTGAATAAATTCTTCTAAAGATCTTATATTTCTTTTCCGTCATGCCTAGTGTTGTGTAGAATGAACTGAGACGTGACCCAAGGACAACAAGGAAGGGGCAGACCCAGCGCTGAGCAAACTCACGTGACACAGCATGGCAAACCACCTGAGAGGAATGCCCTGTCCTGTACTGTCCTTGGAAGTCTCCTGGGGCCTATTAAGGAAAAACATTGCCTAGAAAAAAAACATACCCAGCCTGAGTGGAGGCGTGGGGGAAAGAGCACGTTCATAGTGTAAGAAAGGAAATTGTTTTCTGTGGGTGTCCTTGATTAGAAAACACAGATGTACACAGATGTTCTCGTTCACAACTGATATAAAACCACACAGAAAAGAGTAAAGAATCACAGCACTACACTGCATGCTGAACTCTGCAGTGCCTTGTTTGGTTTGCCCTTCGCAGTAGCGTCCCAGGTCTCGAGTTCACTAGAAACTAACAAGTGGCGCCCTAACAGGGATCTGAAGTAAAGACTCCGCAAGAGAGTGACAGCAGTGGCTGCTGTTCTACAGAAGGCTTAGAGGGGGGAATTTCCAGATGGGGCAAGTGTCTTCTCGCCTTTCTACTTTCGCTTTGCTTTTGCAACATTTGCTTTCTGATCACCGTGCTAAGGTTTCCAGGGGACAGATTGTGGATTGTCTGTCGGTGGTGGAAGCATACAATCCTTGGTTCCTGGATGAGGGTACCTTGGAAAAGAAACTTGGAAAAGAAACTTGGAAAAGAGTGAGAGATACTGTGACCAAATAATATAAATTATGAGAAAAAATACCAGTTAAATTCTGGTCAAATGGGCTTTAATTAAGGTGGTTATTAAGGCTACAGATGGTGAGGTTGTTCCTGATGCACCAAAAATTATGAAAAGGGCACAGAAATCATTATATATATGAATGTGATCTAGAGAACGAGACAAGGTTAAGAGGGATGTTCATTAGTCACTAATAAAAGTAAACACAGAAAAAGAAGAAACAGAAGGACCCCATTTTGCGATAAAGAAAAAGAATAAAAAGCGGGAAAAAATTAAGGACCGGGAAACCGATCACTCAAATCTCTTAGCATAAGAAAGGAGTTGCCCATTTTTCCTAAAAACACAAATTTGAGATGTGTTTAATCTGAAGAAGTTGCTTAAAAAACTAAAATTAAATCAATAACAGGTTTCTCAGTGTCTTTACAAATATTGGTAAAATAATTCTCTCAAAATTAGTGCACATACCAAAAATTTTAAATAAAAATCAAGAGATCTCTGTGTCAGTCTTTATCTTTTACGTCCGGAGAGTTCATCATAAACAGAGCCTATATAAGCTCTAATAAAAAGCAATTTTGAGATAGCGATCTACAATTTCTGGTAAACAAAAACTAGTTCAAATCTAATGATATAATTCAAAGCATGCATGCCTTAAAGTTGCATTGTTGGGGATCAATACTTTATTCTATGTATTAAAAAAAAAAAGTTTATGGTGTTCCAAAAAAGGACAAATGAATTTGGCCTATGCTGGCAAAGATAAATTTGTCTTTTAATGTTTATATCAAAACTTCTCTTCATTGAGGTTTTTTCCCAGGAAAACTAATCCATTTATTTTATATTATTTTTCTTCAACAAATACCCTAAATTCTTTTCTCCTCCAGCAAAAAATACAAAATAATATCTATCATCATGTAGATAAACTACTCAGCGATAATGAGTCTCTCACAGTACAAAAAAATGTATATATTAACTCTTTGATTTTTTTTTTGGTCTATCTAGTAATTCCCTAAAGGAGAGTTGTAACCTGTATTTTACTCTTTCCTCTGCTATGCAAAAATAAACAAGTCCATGTAACTCTTTTGTAATTGCTCTACCTAAACTTATCCTGTTTTCCAGAATCTTAAGTTTGCAGGCTGACAACTGGAACTTGTGATTTCTACCAGCAACACTCCACATTTTTTTGGAGTTTGAAATTTTTTCTGATCCTATAGAAAAAAACCACAGTTGTAAAAATTTTCCACATGGAATAACTAAAAAATTGCCTGCATGTATATGTTGTATGTATATATTCCTTTCCTTGTGCCTGTCTTGGCCTCTAGATGCTGTAAAATTCATATAGACGGTACCTGTAGACAAAACATGTACTTATAAAGTTGTATGGAGCAGTTTTATTTCTTACCTGGGTTATTAATGTTGGATACATAATGTCTTGTTTAACTATCAACATGGTACTTTTAAACTTAACCAGAGTTTTCATAAAGATTAACTATCACTGTTGCTGTTATTTTATAATATTTATGACAAAACTTTCCAAAATTCTAAGTTAAAGTCATATTTGGTAGTCTGTTAATTGGAGAAGATTTTGTGAAACCTCGGAAGAGCTCCTGAGATACTTCACAAACTCTCTCCCTTTCCTCCTGAGAAAGCCATTAAATAAATTTTGCTATTTGGTTTACCTGGTAAAATAAAAAAAAAAAAATTTGGTTTTCCAAAACTTGTAAAACAAAATCTTTCAGTACCTGATATGTATGAAATGTACACATCAGACCTTAAAGACTCTTGGCTTCCCTGTTAAAAAATAAAAAAGGGGGAGTTGGTAGTGGAGGAGCACAACAACATTTTTAATCTATCCTGGCAACTACATTATTTATTGAGATAAGAGTTTAATCAGTGGCTAAACATTAAATACATTTGAAGAGAGAATTAATGATGCTAGGAAATAGTGAAATATGAAATCTATGAAATAGTACATAGAACACAACACAACGAGACAAGGATATGGGAACTATGAAAGCGATTAATAGGACATTTTTTGACTGGACTGTTTATTTTTCTTGAGTCTTGTGAGTTCTTTGTGTATCTTTGTAATCAGGCCCTTATCAGTTGTATAAAGTGCAATTTTTTTTTCCAATCAGTGGGGTGTCTCTTCGTTTTGGTTAATGTTTATTTTGCTGTTATATGTACAAATTTACATGAATGTTTACTAAAAAAGTAATAATATCTTGTCACTTTTTATAAAAATTATTGAAGTAGTGACAATGATATATCAAGTGGAAAATAAAGGAGTTAAATAGTATTAAAGTAATAAATAAGGAACCTGAATTCTATGAAACCTGATTAAGGAAACTGAATCTGAACTAGTGCACAAAAAACAATAAAATTATAAAAATAAAATTTATAAATTAAAAAATAAGGAAAGACAATACAGAGAGTTGGCACAAATAAAAAGTAGATTACACAATGACAAACAAATTAAACGCTATCAATCCTTTCATTCATATGTTATACTCCATATAGATAAACTAAATTCCTTAAAGATGAAGTTTGATAAGTGGATAACAAAAAAAGATGTGCTATTAAAAATAACAAAAATACCTTTATAGAAATATTTTAAAAGTAAACCATTCAAATTCTAACTAAAAGAAATCTAGTCCAGTTATACAAATATGAAAAACATTAAGTCTAACCATTAGTACAAAAAAAAAGAAGAAATATTAAAAGGTTTAATTTATAAGATATAGCAATTCTAATTTTGTGTACATGAAATATGATCTCAAAATATCATCTATATATAATACGTTTACTTTTTTCTAATCCTTATTCCTTTTGTTTCCGTATCTATTTTCACTAATTAAAATATCTATTAGAGAGTTTCATAAAAATGCTGATAACAAACATCTTTGACTCTGGAGAACCAGGAGATATTTTGAAATGTCATTATCAACTATGAGATTGACTACGAGTTTTTGTAATTGCCACTTTTTAAGGAAGTTCACCTCTTCTCATTTTATTTAAATTTTGATCATGCTGGATGCTAAATTTTTAATAAGCTCCTTATATCTGTGTGATCTTTCTCCTTTAATCTGTTACTGAGGTAAATTATAACACTCATTTTCCAGTATTGCATCCATAGTCAGCTTAGCCAAGATGTTGGATCCTTTCAATATATTACTGAATTTGGCTTGCTGATTTTTTTAAAGAATTCTTATCTTTCTACATATGAGTAGAATTAGACTTTAATTTTCCATTCTTTCCTTATACTGTTTCTTTAGATATTAAAATCAAGGTTATGGCAATCTCTGACCAAGATTACCTTAATATTCCTCTCAATATGATAAAACTTTAGATGGATTTCTTTCTGACTGTAGGTCCTTGATCTCCATTTTCTTAGAGTGTTTACTTTAGAGAACTGGCCATTGTGATTATAAATTTTTTTCTTAGTCCCTTGGAGATATAACTCTACAACCCAGGAATGTCCTCTAGAACCTGGGAGTCATCCCTTTGAAATGTAATCATCAAGAAAGATGAGGATAACTGTACTCCAATGTTTACTGCAGCACTGTTCACAGAAGCCAAGGTATAAAAACAACTTAAGTGTCCACCGGCAGATTAATGGATAAAGGAGATGTGGTATATATACACAGTAGAATATTACTCAGCTGTTTAAAAATAAAACTTGGAGAAAAAAAAAGAAACCTTACCATTTGGCGTAACATGGATAGGCCTAAAGTATTACCTTAAATGAAATACATTCAAGAAAGACAAATATCATGTGATTTTAATAATATGTGGAAGATAAAATAAATGAGCAAAACAAAACAAAAACAAACTCTTAGTTACAGAGAACAAATTGGTGTTTAACAGGACAGAAAGGGGCTGGTAGGCAGGTAAAACAGGTAGAGGATACAGTGTGGCGGACAGAGACTTTAATTTTGGTGACGGCCATGATTTAGTATATATAGATATCAAATTATCATGTTGTACACCTGAAATTAGATAATGTGATAAACCAATGCTACTTAGATAAAAATTTATTTTAAAAAATAAACGAGTCTTGAGGTGAAAAAATAAAAAAGACAAGGCCTCTATCACCTAGCCACTGGAGAGGTTAGCAAACTCAGTAGCCTAATCACACAAGCTCCCTCCCTCTTACCTCCTCTGGTATTTCTCTGTGAACTCACTCCAGCATTTGAAAACTCTTCCATCTTTTGTTGCTGGTGAATTTGAGTTCAGTCTCTCTCCTCTATCATAATCATGTTGAATAAAGTTTTCCTTGCCTCTCTAATTGATCATGTGTAATTTTTTCTTCTACATCAGCTAGCATGAGTTGGTGAATAGACCCCGTTTTTATATTTTGGCAAATGTGTAAGATTGGCACTTTTTGGAATGTTCATTAGAAGTAAAACTCACTGAAATAGTCATATGGGACTGAAATTGCTATGTACCAGATGTTTTCACGAATGACTCAGTTTCTTCATATTGAAATTTTGATCTTTGCACATTTATAGTGAAGATTTCTTCCTCGTTCCTGAAAATTCGTTTCTTATGCTTTTATCTTTTTATAAAATCAATTTCGAGTTAAGATTTTCAATTTTATCTTCTATATATCAGTAAAATCATAGGGTATTTGTCTTTCTCTTACTTATTCCTCTGTTACAAGCAAATTGTGTTTTTGTTTTCTATTTTACTTTTTTCCTGACATTTTTTTCCTCCTTTTTGTCACTTTAAAGATTACTATTATTTTTCCAATTGTTAACATTACTGGTCCAATGACTAATGAAAAGTGTCTATAATCAATTTTAAAAGTTTACAGACCTATCTGTGTAATCTCGAACAAGACAAAGATGAGAGGATTGGAAAGGGAAAGATAAATTTGTTAGTATTCACAGATTTTGTGTTTATGTAGAAATTCTAAAAGAATTAATGGAAAATGCATGAGAATTAGTAAGAGAATATAGTAAGACAACTAGATACAAATATATACATAAAATTTATTTTGGCTTTTATGTAGCAGGAACCAACTATTACAAAGTTGAATTTTAAAAATATGTTTTAATAGCAGTCCAACAATTATCAAAAGAATTCTAAAATATATAAAACTGTTCTTATACACTAGTTGGAACAAAGTAGGCAATTTACAGCAAAGAATGTAAAAGAACAGAATAAGCATTTAGCCAACGAAAATTTTACATATGAAACATATGAAAACATGCTTATTCCTTTTACAGCAACCATCATTTTTTAATAGCAATCACATTTTTAAACCACAGTGATACACTACTGTATAATCTCCAGATTGGTAAAAATTTTCAAGTAGTACTAATAACACATTGAATATATAAAGTCATAATAACTCATATAAAGCAGATGAAAATATAAATTGGATCACATTGTTTGGAAAACTTCTATGCATTCCATTATGGTTGATGAGATAGCTGTATTGACTACAGTTTTTCTGTTATTGGATAGAAATTCAATCCTGGTGTATCAGCATATACACACAAGTATTGTTTCTAATAGCATTAAATTTTAAAAAACAGAACAATTAGAAAGAATCATCAGGAATTCAATTGATAACAATTATGATATAATCATACAATGGAAAACTATACATGAATGAAAATAAACCATGTAGTTGGAGCTACTTGCAAAAATTATGGATTAAATTTTAGAAACAAATTTGAGGGAAAGAAGAAAGTCTTAAAAGAAAATCATGCACTATGGTAACATATATAAAATTCCAAAAGAGTATAAAACTAAACTCTCATTTGCACATATATATACAACTGATAAGTCAAAATTATAGATGATGGATAAGGAGTATGTCTAAAATAGAGAAAGGAGATATGATCATGATAAAATAGATACATTTCCAGGGTTTGCTGATTATGATTTTTTAATTTGAGTAGTACGTAAGTATTTGTTTTAATCATTTACTTAAATTATACTATAATGTTTGCATTTTTCCATTTGTGCATACTTCATGTTTTTCAAAGAGATTTAAAGAAGATATTGTACAATTTAGGCATTATTAAGTATCTAAAGTTTTAAGTATAACCACTAAATGAATGGAAATAAAGTGCAAAAGTGTCAAATTAATTGAAATGTAAAAAATTGTCCTAGAAAAACAACCAAAGAAAGCAAAATTAATCAATTTTAAAAAGATGTTAAAGAAAATAGAGGAATAAAACAGAAGAATTATTTTTCTCAGTATAGCAATATCCTTTATATAGACATATTTTATTTATTAAGAGAAACTGCCATACTATTTTACTATAGGTGCTAGACCAGTCTACATTCCCACTAAAAGTGTAAAGAGGACCCTTTTCCTCTACTTTCTTGCCAGCATTTGTTTCTGATCTTTTTAATATAGGTCATGCTCACAGGTGTAAGGTGATATCTCACTGAGGTTTTAATTTGTATTTCCCTGATGATAAGTGATGAGCAGCATTTTTTCATGTGCTTACTGGCAATCTATATATCTTCTTTGGAAAAGTGTAGATTTAACTCTTCGAACCATTTTTTGATTGGGTTATTTATTTTATTTTCCTTCAGTTGTGTAAGTTCCTTGAACATCTTTGTCAAATGCATGACGTGCAAATATTTTCTCCCATTTAGCAGGATATATTTTTGTTTTATTGATAGTTTCTTTCACTGTACAAAGTCTATAGTTTGATGTAATTCCATTTGTTTATGTTAACTTTTGTTTCTCTTGCCATTGAAGATGCATCCCCAAAGACATCTCAGAAGCCAATTTAGTGGAATGTTTTGCTTATTATTTTGTGAATGTATTTTATAGCTTTGAGTCATGGATATGTCTTAATGGAGTAAACATCTTTAATCCATTTTCAGTTAATTTTTGTACAAGGCGTGAGGTAATGATCTAGTTTGATTCTCTTGCATGTGGTTCTCTTATTTTCCTGACCCCATTTGTTGAGCACATTCCTTCCTCCAGGTATATTCATGGTTTCTTTGTGCAGATTAACTGAACATAGATGTGGGGGGTTATTTATGAACTTTCAATTCTATTCCATTGACCTGTGTGTCTATGTTAGTTATAGTGCTGTACTATTTTGGATACTATAACTGAACATAATTTGAAATCTGGACATGCGATGCCACCATTCTTCCTCTTTCTTGTCAGGGTTCATTTGGCTATTTGGGGTTTTTTTGTGGTTCTGTATGAATTTCAGTATTGTTTTTCTATTTCTTTGAAGAATACCATGGAAATTTTTAAAAAGATTGCACTGAATCTGTATATTGCTTTGGGTAGGATGACATTTTGATAATGTTAATTCCTCAAACACTTAATCAGAGGATATCTTTCTATTTCTTTGAACAATGTCTTATAGTCTTTCTTATAGGTCCTCACCCCCTTTTTTGAGTTTACCGCTATGTTTACACCTTTGTAAGTTTATTCCTTTGTTATGATATTCTATATTTCTGAGTGCCTACTGTAATTTCTCCTCTTTCTTTCTGATTCTGTTAGATTTCCTCCTTTTTTTTCCTTAGTGAGTCCAGCTAAAGATTTGTGAATTTGTTGATTTTTTTTCCCAAAGAAGTAGCTTTTGTTTTCAATAATACTTTGAATTGTCTTTTTTATTTCTAGTTCATTTATTTCTGCTGTAATTTTATTAGGTATTTAAAGTACTTATTCTTGGGACCTCCCTGGTGGCACAAGAGGTTAAGTCACAGTACTATGAAGTCACAATATTATGAAGCCACTGCAGCATGAGTTCCATCCCTGGCCAGGGAGGGGACCCACATGGTGCAGCAGACCTCTCCTGTCTCCCCTGCTGCTCCCCTCGCAGTGTGTTTCAGTTGATCTGCCTGTTCTGCTCCCCATTCTGTCTAATAAAAGACTAATCAAATAAAGTTGATTGCCTTAGATGATCTAATCTGAGGACAGTCCATAATGAGAGCTTCTGTTCTTCCCTATTCAACCCTGAGAATTGAACATCTTAGTAACTGTTTTTATATTCCATCTAGATATATTTAATTCTGTAAATTCTTCCCTTTTGTGCCTTGCATGGTGTTTGTATATTGCAAGTAAAATTTTGTTGATAATAGTCTACTGTCTGATGCTCATTTCCCCTGGCCTATCTGGTCATTTGTCTAGAGTAAAAATCTTTGTCTTTAAATACATTCCAAGCATGTCACACTACGTTTGATTCACTCTATACTCATTCATTGCCTCCTCAAAGTAGCTCTTAGAAATATATCTTTCTCACAAGTGAGTAAATTTCCAAGAAGTAAAGTGAAACATAGAGAAGAGAATACAAGTAAACTATGTTCAAAAAACACCCACACATCAACAACAATTACTTCCTCCAATACATATAATCTTTGTTTCCTCAAAGCAAAACAAAAAAAATCCCACATTAACTTTTCTCAAAATAATGATTTAGAATTCCCAAGACATGTCCTAATCCCTTTTTCCCAGAAGTACACCTGTCTTAAAGTCTGATACATTCCATGTTTCCTTTCATAGAAAACATGGTTTTTGTCTCACTATACAGAGACAAAAACATCTTTTTGTTTCTGTCTTAATGTAAGCAAATGAATATTTAGAAAGAAAATGTATTTTATGATTACCCTAGGTAACAGGATATTGTAATAACTTCTTAAAATATATAAAAAAAAATTCAATTAAAGAAAACATTAAAACAATTAAGAAGTAGGAACATAATTGTTTCCTGAGTCAGAGCTACATGCCATTCTGACTCAATAAATAATACTTTAAAAAACCCTAAAGCGGGGTCTCCCTGGTAGCGCAGTGGGTTAAGCAACGCACTATGAAGCAAACGGCAGCCGCTGCAGCACGAGTTCGATTCCTGCTGCCGGCCAGGGAGGGGACCCACATGGCGAGGCAGACCTCTCCTGCTGTGCCCGCTGCTCCCCTCAGCAGTGTACTTCTGTTGATCTGCCTGTTCTGATCCCTGCTCTGTCTGTGGTGAATCCTCTCACCCCCCACACCTCTGACCTGTACCCCAGTACTTATATGCATAAATAAATAAATCTTAAAAAAAAAACCCTAAAGCAACAATGACACATCAAAGAAATGCAAACAAACGCAATAAATTCTGAAGAATATTGAAACATTAAGTTTATGTACCCTATGCTGTTAATCTCTATACTAACCCCCCAAAGAGAATTTCTGTTCCTGAAATTACAGTTAGTAACATTTAGTAGCTAGAAAGACTAAATGCCAAGCTGAAAGAGTTCTGAGTCTTCAACCTTTACATGAAAGTTCTGTGCAACTCTGAGACTGCTGACAAGTTCAAACCAGGGTATTTAGTCTGTACTTTTAATAGACATTTTCTGTTTTGTAGAATCAACAAGTGGTATTAATTCTTCATTCCTTGGGAAAATTCCCACTAAAAGAGCATATGTTCCCAACAGAGATGGATTCTGCCAATGTTTCCAGAAAATTAAAAGCACATGCTTATGCCATCTTACCCTATACAAGCCATTCATTCACTCCTTTCATATTCAGCTCTACCCTGGTCACAGGGTAGGTTAGTACTTATAGCCTTTGCCTCGGGCATTTTCTTCCACTATGGGCCTCAATCAAACCTGGAAGCTTTTAGAGTTACCTGGTAAAGTTACCTTGGAATAGGGCCAAAAGCATAGCACGTTGTTCTACCCTTTGGTGGGGATAGCTAATATCTCCTAAATGTCCCCAGAAGTGGACCATATACTATGAGGAACAACTATAGGCCAGAAAGGTAAAGACTACCAAGATTCTGTCCAAGAAGGAAGAAGCTAAGAAATAAATATTCTCCTCTGTGCACAGCTCAGTGGCCTAATCATCAATACACAATCCAAAAACAATCAAGTCCTTATCTCAGTAAAAATGGTAGGGAAAAGAAACAACACCTGAGAAATTTAACCAGTGATCAATTTATCACTAAGTGAAAATTAATGTAATATTTAAGCTTAACTATATGAAATTGCTATTTGACTGCTCTTAATCTTTAAAAAAACAGTGCTTTCTTATGCTTTTTAATGTTTTAGAAGTTGTAATGAAGCCAATGTACCATCAGCCAACAGATAAACTTTATCCTATAAATTATTAGGGTATCATCATAAATCCGAGGAATTATAGTTGCTAGTTGTGAAAGGAAAGCAGAACCGAAAATTTTAACACTGTCAATTCAATAGTCAGGGTCTTAAGATCAGTAAGACAGAAAGGAAAAATAGTACTGAGGCAAAGTGCATCAAATTCGTTCAAACAATAGAAAGAACTCTCCTTTCTCTTGCAAATAGGAAAAGCAGGTTAACTAAGCAAGGACATGATTCTTTGTGGGCCAGAGTTGGGGCTGGGAAGACAAAATTACTTATGCAAATATATGTTGTGTGGTGTGTGGGTGTGTTTTGTTTGTGAGGGTGTAGGTGAATTTGTTCACATGTGTAGATATATTATGTGTATGCACATGTGTATGGGAGTAGCTGTACCTTCGTGTGTGTGTAAGTATACTTGTAGGTATAGGTGGTGTGATATAAAATTTTCCTGTCATGATGTTAACAGTCTTATAAAAAAGAGAAAATCTAAGCTTTATAATCTTATAACTATAGATCTAGGTGCTTTCCTAACTACCTGTATGTGAGGTAATGCTGTCTAGTCAGGATATGCACAGGATTAGAAAGAGACTTAGACCTCATCACCTCATTGCTGTAGGTCTCAGTGCCTTTTAAGGTCTCCCATGGACTGATGAGGTAATTGCAGAGGGAGTTTCTGGCTTAGGTAAAAATGGACTAAACTCTGAACCAAATCTTTCTTCCTTTTTCCTCATCATTTCTTCATTCCCTCTTTGCATCCTTCCTTTCCTGAGGCAATGAAGTAGGGAAAACCACTCTTACAGAGCTTAGCATCCTGAAGGGACATTGGTCTTGCTCCAGTTAACACATGATTGTTGCATTTTCTTCCCTGGTCTGTGACTTCTCCTTTCTGACACTGGTACCTCATTTCTCAGAGGACACAGAACCTCATGAGATTCACGAGGTTAATTGTATTACCAGTCACTTTTGTGCTTTGCTACACAGCTTTCCATCTTATTCTCAGTTGTATATATTCTTCTTAAATAAAAAGGATTCACATGTAATTCTCAAATTAATCAAGTAAAGTGTAATTAGCTCTACAATTTTATAATAATTAATTCTATAATTTAAGGAATTCTTAAGAACTGCATTGTGTGCATCTCCAGCACTTGTTACCTTGCCTTGTTTCTTTACAAAGACTTTTTCAGCTTCGTAAATATCATTTACTGAAAAAAAGTTAGATTGAAAACAGAGAATGGTCAAAGTCCAAGAAAATATCCTTGATATGGATGATTTTACAATATTCTGGAAGGAGCACAAAGGAAAATGCATAATATTAGTACTGGATTGCAAAGTCCAGATTACTGTCTTGATCAGCCCACATTGACTGCTAGGCGATGTTTTACAAAAATGAACTTGAATTAATTCAAGTAAAATATATTCAAAAAAGCAAATTTTTATTTAATTCAGCAACTATTTATCACCTACTATGCACCAACCACTGTGGGAGAAAAAAAAATTAGTGTCAGACAGTAAAACGTTATAGTGTGCAAAATGTTTTCTGGGAAGTGGAAATTCCAATGTTGGTAGCAGCCTCTATGAGGCTTTCATTCACAGTCTCCCAAAGTTAGACATTCCAACCTACTTAACTCACAGTTTTTTTGAGACTGCTTTAAAATACCTATGCCAGGAACATGAGCACGCCTACGATAGTGAAAAGGGAAGTAGCCATCAAAGAAGGCTTGTGGACCCCTGCTTATGTTCTGCAAATGTTGTGAAAACATCTACCTGGAGTTCAGGGAGGACAGAAATGAGTATTCTTTGAACTAAGTTGTCTCAACAAGCAGTCTTTCCTACCTCCAACCTGCTCCCATAGACACTCTTCCTGTAATCAGTATAGGACTGGATCCTAGATCACTCAGCCAATACCACCTTCTCCAAAACCAGCCTTCTTTGGCATAACTGGACTAGCAGCACTTGGTTTTTCTACTACAGGTTTTAGAACATGAGGAACTATGTAGTTGAGCCTTTCCATTCTGATTCCACAGGTTCCCATCACAGCACATGATTCTATTTGAATTGACATTAACATTGGAGGTGAAGTAATAGAGTGGCCTATTAATGTAATCAGCAAGCATTGCTCTCCTTGAATAAATAGAACAAAAAAAATTAAAGACTTGGCTTTCATTGTTAGGGCCTTAGATATATATTTATACATTATATACATATAACATATATGCCAAAAATAAGAAATGCTGTAGGGAAGGGGGTAAAAGAATGATCAAAATTGTATGAAATTAAGATGAGAAGACTTCCTGAAAGAAGGGGAGGATATTCAAGATCAAGGTAAGATGGGCAAGAAAGCATGAAAACTAAATTCATTGAGCTTTAGATAATTTTTTAAAATTGTTTAGTTTTGCAAAGAAGAATTGAGGTGTAGACCAGAGGTGCAGAGTGTGAGAGGATTCACCAGAGACAGAGTGGGGAGCAGAACTGGCAGATGGTCTGAAATACACTGCTGAGGGGAGCAGCTGGCAAGACAGGAGGGCTGTGCTATGGGTTAACTCCCTGTATGGGAATTGAACTCAGGTGGTAGCAGTGATAGTGCTGAGACTTAGTCCCTAGGCCACTAGGCAGGGCCTAGATAATCTTTTTTATTTTCAGTTGTATTACTTTTTATTGTAGTGACATCAGTTTACAACTCTGTATTTGACTTAGGTGTATAAGTTCAGACCTCTTCAGCTGTGTGTTCCATACCACACACATCATAGACCACTGGGCACCATCTTTGTTCCCAACTTCATCCTCCACCTTGGGTAGCCTCAACTCTGCAGGCAGATTGCTAGGGTTTGTTTTGGCTTAGCTTTGTCTGTTTCTTTGTTCTGTTTTCCTTATATTACACATTAAAGTGAAACCTTAGACTTTACAATCTTAACGAGCATACAGCAGTTCTAGAATAAAATAACTTCCAGAAACAGACTATTTACATTCTTCAGTGGAGAAGGAAATAGGAACACTAATAGATATAAAACAGCATTTTGATTCTGAGTAGTATTATATATTTTAAATGAAATCAATATTGGCAACACTTAACGTTAACCTCATAAATGTTTCTAAAACTTAAAGCATTGACACAGCCTTAATTTGGGAAGAATGCTTAAACTGGAAGTTTGCCTTTTAAGTGGTATTTTACTGTTTTCTCTTTTTAAAATTTTTATTAATTTATTTTTTTCATTTTCTTATATCATTGTTCATTTTTGTACATTTGATTTCTCCCCTTCGGTATAGTCCCCATAGTTCTCCCACCACCACAGCACCTGTGATCCCTTGTGCTCCTGCCTCCCTGCTTTGACCCCCTCCACTTCCCTTGCTGTATGCCTCAGATCTACGGTTTACCTGCAAGTTTTGTCTTTTTCCTGATTCTTAGTTCGGTTTCCCCATATTTTCCCTATAAATAAGACCATCCATTATTTTTTTCCCTTTTGACTTATTTCCACTTAGCATAATCCCGTCCAGTTTTATCCATGTTGCTGTAAAGGGCATAAATTTATTTTTTCTCATCACAGAGGAGTATTCCATTGTGCATAAACACCACATCTTCTTGAACCATTCATCTGTTTTGAGGCATTTAAATTGTTTCCATACTTAATTATTGCAAATAGTGCTGTAATAACCATAGGCGATCAGGTTTCCCTTTGAATTAGTGTTTTTATGTCCTTTGGGTAGATTCCCAGGAGTGGAATCACTGGGTCACATGGTAGATTTATTTTTAATGTTTTTTTTTAATTGTGAAAAGAGAATTTATTTAAAAATAAGCTTTAGAAAGTGTATAAATCCATGTGAGGAAAAATTAAAATACTTTTGAAAGGTACAAAAATAAATATGAATAAACTTGGAGATTTTTCTTGTTTCTATATAGCACAAGTAAGCATTATAAAGCTATTACTTATTCCCATTTTAATAGTAAATTTTGTATGATATCAATAAAAATGACAAAGTTGTTTTGATCCTCCACACAGCTTTCCAAGGTGGCTGGACCATTTCTCACTTCTTTTTTAAATAGCGACTTACAACTCTAACAAGCATTTTTGCTATATATTTTAGAAAATATAGCTGTTTATGTCAGGAGCATAAATTTCACCTTACCATATGGACGAAACTACAATGCTTAGTACACTCCAAAGTCAACATGCACCAGATAAGGAAACCTCAGTACCCAAAATGTACAAAAATGAACTAGACCCCAAATTAGTAGATTTGGATGAATTTTTAAGCTATATTTGAACTTGGATTCTATCTATCTTCTATTCTTACAACCTTCAGTAGAAGCAAAAATCCCACTTCGTTCAAGCAATGAGCTATCTCACTATGCCCTTTCCGAGAAGGGAACCAGGGCTTGTCTAGTATTTCACAACTTGGCTCTGGAGACATCAATATCATAGTCACTGGAGTACATAGTGAGACAGGCCCCACGTATGGCATGCTAAAGAAGAATCTTTATGGGGGATTCCCAGAAATCTACATATTTAACAAGCTTTCCAAGTGACTGATGTAACACTATAATTTGTAAACCACTGCTCTGACCTTAACATCCCTGCTGAGAAGGCACACCAGTAAGGGCTATTTACAGTTTCCTAGTGGTCTGTTCCTTAAGCCATGAGTTAAGCTCAAAAGCATCTCAAAGGCTCTTTAAATCTCCAACCACCTTTGGAGAATAAACTCACAGCACGTAATATCTCCTGTGACCTTTTCCTTACAAAGACATTTTCTCTCTTCATGGACATTACAATTACTAACAGTAATTGTTCTCAAAATTCTTCATCTCATCAAAGAACACTGAGTGAGTAATACCTCTCTTATCAACAGTATCCAGTCAAGATATAAATCTATGAGTATTTTAGTCCCATTTGTCTCTATTTGATATTTAAAAAGAACACTGCGTTCACATCACATTTGCAGCCTAAACCACAGAACACAAATTAAGAAGTTGAAGATGGTTATCCTACATATCTTTATTTTACTGTAAAAATGTTAACTCTTTGGTTGTATTACCAAACCATGACTACCATTTGTCCTACGGTTTATAACAGCATAAACAAAATGAAGGATTCCAGAATTTCAGCTGCCATTTTTTCACTACAGTGTTTTAGGTACATATCAAAACTTAATTATGACACACTGAAAATAGAAAGTTAATCATAAAAATCTGGGTGAATTGTGTTACTTGAGGGAAAGCTAGTCTGAATTAATAAAAAGATTAAGGTTTTTATAAATATTACATTCAATAATTTATAAGATATCAAATTTCAAATGTGAAATACTATTAGTATATATAAACTTTTCAAGCACATGAAATTAAAAAAAATTAATAACTTGAAAATTTGTTTAATAAGTAGACCATGTCCAAAATCTGCCTGAATCATCACAAATTCCAATTCAAAGAATTTTGAATTTACACTATTTTTTCTGATTTTGAATTTTTTAAAAAATTTATTTATTTATGCATACAAGAGCTGGGGAACAGGCCAGAGTCACAGGAGGTGAGAGGATTCACCAGAGACAGAGTGGGGAGCAGAACAGGCAGACCAACTGAGGGGAGCAGTCGGGAGGCAGCAGAGGTCTCTGGTGCCTTGTGGATCCCCTCCCTGGCCGGGTGTGGAGCTCAAGCTGCTGTGCTGTGGCTGGTTCACAGAGTGGTGTTCAAACCACTGTGCCACCAGGGAGGGCCTGATTTAGATTTTGGTAGTCGAATTATCATAGGCATGCCTGACTTTAATTAAGTCTAAGGACATTTTTAATGAGGCTAAGAATTAAAAATACTTCTTAAACAGAAATTTTATTTTCATTCACATTTCCTATAATATTCTTTAGGCATAAATTAAACATAAAAAAAGTTAACATTTGAAGATTACAAAATCTTTCCATGAGGTTTTGAAAAGATCTCTTCAATTTATGAAAATATATTTTGCTCATGTTAGTTTGCTATCTTAAAATGTACAGATACTAAATGTTAATTGACTGCTGAAAACCGAGTTTCATTTATTCTAGAAAAAGAGAGTTTTGTAGATGGTCTGAGTTCTGACTATAATAGTCACACATTCTAGATGTCTCTTCCTGTTAATTCATGTTCTTTATTGTATTGCTTTATGGAGCCTTTAATTGAACATAATATTCCATGTGTATTTTAATTGCTTATTATAATCTGGATACTCTTCAGACAACCAAACATATTAAGATAAACATATCTTTATTGAGCATATACTGAACACTCACTTTGCCAAGCACTGGGAACACAAAGACAAGATACAGTTCCTACCTTAAAATAAAACATAGTCTAGGGACCTCCCTGGTGGTGCAAGGGGTTAAATCACAGCACAATGAAGCTATCCACAGCCACTACAGCACTAATGAGTTCTATCCCTGGCCCAGGAAGGGGACCCACATGGCACAGCAGACCTCTCCTGTCTTGCCCACTGCTCCCCTCAGCAGTGTATTTCAGTAGGTCCATCTGTTCTGCCCCCCACTCTGTCTCTGGTGAATCCCCTCACCTGCCTCACCTCTGGCCTGCACCCCTTCTTATATGCATAAATAAATGTCTTTAAAATAAACATACTCTAGTAAAACACAGGGGAAAGATAAACAAGACAAAATGTATGGTGAATATTCTAATGAAAAGAATACAAGGTAGTTGAATCTTGACATATGAGTAAGACTGGTTTTGATTTCATGCCTTTCCATTCTGCCATTGTGAGATGTCCTCATGGAGTTAGTTGTCCAGTAACCAGGGAGGCTTGAGAACAGAAATCAAGAGGCTGTTCTGGGGTAGAAATGAGAATCTGAGTGCTACCAACAAAGAAGTGGTAGTTAAACCCATGAGAAGGTCTGAAGTCAGTCAAAGTAAGCAGGAAGAAGGGTCCAGAAACAGAAGAAGTATGAGACCTACTAACATGCTAGTTAAGGAATGCAAAAAACAAGAGGGGCCCTCAAATAAAAGTGAGAAGAAATGGTCAGAGAGGAAGAACAAAAGAGAGTTGATGAGGTAACTCTGCAAGTGGTTTTAAGAAAGAAGGGCTGGACAGCTCAGATGCCCAGTAAGATTAGACATGAAACAAATTCATTGGTTTGGAAATGAGTCCTTTGGGTTGTCATTTGCCAGGGGCATCTGTTTAAGTGTGTGTGTCCTTACACATTTGTTGGGGTAATACTTTAGCAGATCTAGGATCTCTAGATGTCTAACTTCCACAAAGCAGGAAGGTTGAATCCACAAAGCAGGAAGCAAGTCAAATGCATATAACCATAATATGAATTTATTGGATGGAATTTACTTATAATGACATAAGCATACTATTTAGTTGGCAGGAAAGGGAGGAGGTAACAAACCTCATAGGAAAGTTCAGGAAACTGACATGCACAGAATGCAAGACTCGGGTCCAGTGTGGAGAGTTCTTGGAATCTGTCCATCTGCAAAGAACATCTGTCCATCTGTTCATCTGTCCATATGCAAACTTTTGTCCCCAGTGACTCTACCCCTACCTTGAAGAACGTTTCAGGATAACAGGCACAGAACATCTCAATTTGCCTTCAATTTGGTGCCTATACTTATACTCCTTTTCAGAGACATATTATCAGGACCATCTGTTAATTCTGAAGATATTTTTAAATTTCACTTATGCATACAAGACCTGTGGTCTAGGCCAAAAGTGCAGGGGTTGAGCGGCTTCACCAGAGACAGAGTGGGGAGCATAACAGGAAGATGTACTGAAACACACTGCTGAGGGGAGCAGCGGGCAAGACAGGAGAGGTCTGCTGCACCATGTGGATTAGCTTCCTGGCTGGGGATTGAACTCATGCCATAGCAACTAGAGATGGCTTGACAGCGTTGAGACTTTAACTCCTGTACTACCAGGGAGGCCCCGACTTGTTAATTTTGATTTAGGTGGGTCCCCTCTGTACATCCAAATTTTTTCCTGTCCTTGCCTTTCCCTTGTCTGTTCTAGTTTCTTCCTAAAAAAGTAGCTGCTCTTTCTATCAGTTAGGATCATTACAATACCAATGCATATGCTAGGAGGGAAGGTAGGGGCTAAGGGCATTACATTTAAATTTGTGAATAAAGGATTATTAACAGACAACTCACAAAGGAGAAATACAAGTGGAAAACAAATATGCGATGATCTTTATATACATATTGTCCATCTTTATATATAACATATAAATTCCCAACATATAAATGCAAGTTATCAATTTTGCTTACCAAATAAATAAAATGTTCTACAAAATAGCATTCCATGCAAGCTAAGCCATAGTGAGACAGCACTGTATGGATTTAATTCCATACAGTCTGTGATTTAATTCCATACTTTCCCTGTTAATCTACCTGGTACAACTGCTTTCCCCTTCCTTTGTAGTTCCCATCGTATATGACCTAAGCACTTAGTTGTATTTATCCTCTTTGTGTGTTTACACTCGCTCTGTTTGGCTTATAGGTTTTGGAGGACTGAGACCTATTTGACTTGTCTTTATTCCCAGCAGTCTAACTTCCACCCTAGTGCTTGACTCATGCAAGTACACAGAAATGTTTTGAAATAAATTAATAAGGACCAGACTTCCTGTTTTGATACATCTTATCCTAGTTAAAATTGAAAAAATCATCCCATGTTTGAATGCTGTAATTCAAAAAAATTTAAGTGAAAAGAAATTATTTCCTTTAGGAAATTCCAGAAGTGTCTATGTAATCAGACCTAAAGGTAGGAACATATGTTATGCTCATCATGCATATCCACAAAAATTTGTGCTAGCCTAACCACTTTCCATTCTGTTATTTTAATTCTCTCAAGGTAAGTATTTTTCCTTTGTTCACGTCTTCCTTCATCACCTCATCATTGTCTGAGCATTAAAAAATCCACACAGAGCGGCCTTGTCAATATGAGACAGTCACATTCTCTGCGGTGCAGCTGGGCATATGACTAAAGCTCTGTCTAACAAGTTTATTGAATATGCTAGAAATAGAAAAAGTATAAATTCACTTGGTATTTGAAGTGGGAGAGTAAAACATGAGTGGATTTTAAGTGGATTTTTAATGTGCTTCATATTTCCTAAACTGTAATTTTAATGAATCATCAGAAATTATTTTATTGTATGTACCATTTAGGAAATCTCAGGGAAAATACTGGGCCCTCAGAGAGGCAGGTATTAAGAAGCTCTGACATCTCCTGGGGAGAGTGCAGGTGCCCCCACCATCAGCATCAGTACTAGATCAGCACCAGCCAGGGTGCTGATGAACCAAGCCAGAGAAATTTGACATTTTTTTAAAATTAGTTAATATTTTTACATCATTATAAGATAAGTATGGTCTCATTTATATGGAATGTAGAGAACCAAACAAAGGGTCAGGAAAAAGACTGGCAAACTGACCATAGACCTGAGGTGTACACAGGGGAAGAGGAAGAGAGGGTCAAAGAGAGGGTTTTGATGGGTCAAAACAGGGGAGGGAAGAGCACAAGGGACTATGGTAATGGAATGTGAGCAATTTTCTTCAATTGTCAAAATTGTATTGTTATCCTTTTGCTTTGTTATGAAAAAATATTATCTTTTTTTGGCTGAATCAGTGATAAACAAGGACAGTTCACCCCCAGACACTGGCAATGTCTGGAGACATTTTCCATTGTCACAACCCAAGGGGTAGGCGTGGAAGTTGCTACTAAAATCTAGTGATGGGCCAGAGATGCTGCTAAACCCCCCCACAGATGCATAGAACAGCCCTCAAAGGATTATCCAGTTCCGAACATCAATGTGCTAAGGTTGAAATACCCTGTGGTAAATGATTGAATTCACTTGGTATTTGACAACTTTTAGAGAAGCCTATCCATGTTTTAAAGTGATCCAGTTGCCTCATAAAGCTACCCATCCCTTCTTGAGGCTTTCTCAAAGAGCCCATAATAATCTCTCTTCAGGATGGACTTTCCATGATTTAGGTCCCATGTCAGAGAGATTTTAAGGAATCAGATAGTCACATTCATTGCTGACACTTCTCTTTTTGTCATGTTTTTGTCTCTGAGAAAACTATTAGAGAACTCTATATACCAAGAGACTTACTACTTATGTTACTTTCTCTTTCCAAATTTGTTTTCTTTTTAAATTCTTTGTGATCTTATTTGCTGTAATACTGTTTTCATAGATAGTATGTTTTGAAGTGGGAAAGAGTAACTAAACATTCCACTGATTTTCCAGATAAAATGTTTGGGTAATATTTCTAGGAACCCAAAATGCACACTCATTGTTTGGCCATTCTAATAAAAATGAAAATAAGCAAAGAAGACTAGCTATGATTTTTGGCCTCTGATCAGTCATGTATTTCTTCCAATTTAAAGTTTGATGATTTGGCTTCTTATTTCTAATGCCAGGAATTCATACCCCTAGAAGCCAGTAATGGTAAGAGTGGAAGACAAGAAAAAAGAAAAGAAAAACAATCTAGAGTCAATATCTAGATAGAATTCATTAGAAATGCTCTTATGAAACAAGTGATTTTCTTTTTTTTCAAAGATTTATTTATTTATGCATACAAGCACTGGGGTACAGGCCAGAGGTGTGGGAGGGTGAGAAGATTCACCACAGAGAGCGGGGAGCAGAACAGGCAG
>JAGFMF010011659.1:8359575-8389632 GCA_019455555.1 Galemys pyrenaicus | reverse complement strand
CCCCTCCCTGGCCGGCAGCAGGGATCGAACTCGTGCTGCAGTGGCTGCTGTTTGCTTCATAGTGCGTTGCTTAACCCACTGCGCCACCAGGGAGGCCCACAAGTGATTTTCTTAAAAAAAGAAAGATGTTTTAGTAAGTCACTACCATATTGGTCAATTTTCTGTCTGATTCTTGATGGTCACTTAATACGTTTGTTGTGTACAAATGTAGAACCTATAAGTACACACAGAAGAGTTGGTCAAGAATTGAAATTGCTATACAAAAAGTGTATTAAGTTTTATGATAATTATTCTCATTTGACTTATCTATGGGGCGGGGGGATTTGTTGCTTGGTCACTTCTGAAGGAAGGGTCATTATGGAGCAATCTGCGCTCTGCCTAAGACTGGAAGGTTAGGAAAGTTACCTGCAGAAATGAACTAGAAGATTTTAAGTTTTCATAGTGAATGGAAACCTTCCTTCCCATTACATTCACATGGCTGTCTTTTTGACAACACAAACCATGTTCAGTCTGTCTTCAGATAATTGAAGACAGGTACTCCCAAGCCTTCTCTTTGAATTTATTTCAACCCATGAATATCTACCCTAGCCATGTAGGAAAAAATTCAGAGTCAGGATTTAGGACATCTGAGTAGACCCAATATAGGAAAACACATTGCCTTTTGAGATTTAAGTGTATTTTGGCTTGAAGGTCAATCCTCAAATATTTGCACATGCCTCTGTCCAATGTCTACAAGGATGGGAGCTGAGGACTCAATTTTCTCCTGCTTACCCCTGGCTCAAATTTGTGTTTTCAAAGGAGATTCAGTCTTACCTGCTGAATCTTTTTCTTCTGTCTTCAGAACTCAAACATGAGACACAGGCCCTTCTCTTACATTTTCCAAAACCCAGCTACACAAGACATTTGTGTTTACATAAACCACAGTTTATGGGGGCCAACAGCTAATGCTTACTGTGGGGAGATGATGAACAAAAGTGTGGAATGAAAAGAACTTAAAATTATATAAAAGGCACCTTTGTAAAATTAATAGTAGCCCTTTAGCCATTCTACTTAGTCTTCTGAATTCTCTGCCATAGATTTCACCCATTCATTTAGTTCGAACTTTAACCTGATATTCTGAGTCTTGAACTCCAGTCTCTCTCATAACCTCCTAAGTTTTAGTTTCAGCAGTTTTCATGATTAGTGGACTACTGTTTACTGTTTGCCCCTATCCTGCTTGGTTCCTCTCAGGCTGCATGAATAAACAAATTAAATCAGACAGTTTAGTAGGAGAAAAAAGTCAAATTTAGTTACGGACATATAGGAATTTTCACATGGCTATAAATCCTAAAGTAAATGGAACAAAGTGGAGGCTTACAGCCTATGATAAGGAACGGGATAGGTCTCTGACATGTCCAAATATGAAGAAAGCGCTTCGCATAATGAGGGGACGATGACTCCATATGCTAAAACCTTACCCCTGGAAACTGCCCTGCCTTAAGATGGCTTTCTCTGATAAAAAAAAAAGATTATTTCTGGAGATTTCCCTAAAAGTAGGTAATCTGCATTCTCTAAATAATGCCAGCAGTTTCTCCACAGGCCTACAAGGCTTCTTTTGACTGTAGTTCCACACAGCAAGGAAACACATATCGGAAAAGGCCTACTCTTTTTTTTTTAAATTATTTATCCATGCACACAAGATCTGTGGTACAGGCCAGAGTTACGGGAGGTGAGAGGATTCACCAGAGACAAAGCGGGGAACAGAACAGGCACATCAAAGGAAACACACTGCTGAGGGGAGCAGCAGGCGAGGCAGGAGAGGTCTGCCGCACCATGTAGGTCCCCTCTCTGGATGGTGGCAGCAGGGATCGAACTCATGCTGCAGTGGCTGCGGTTTGCCCCACAGTGCATTGCTCAACCCACTGCGCCACCAGGGAGGCCCGTGGCCTACTCTTGATATCTTGGGAAGACCTCATCTGAATTTTTTGGGGAGGACACTGTACACACTACACAGGTGTATCTGACTCAAAACCCCACCAGTACACTATGTGTTCCTTTGTTGACATCACTTATGGTCTGCTCTTTAAATGACTACCTACCCAGAACACTATACTTTCATTTTCATGGGTCAGAACTTACCACACACGTGGCTTTTGCTTTGTTTTTGGCTGACAGAGCTCTCTCACCACTACCAAATCTGACTTCCAAAGAGGGGACATCTAAATGCTCCTGTGCTCCTGCCTTATGACTACACCCTGCCAGTTTAAGTCCCTCTCTTTCTTCTATACTGTCATATCAGCTTATTTCTCTATGAAGCCAGGTAAACATTTTTCAATACCACGTCAGACTTACCAATTCTCCTTCAGGAAAACATATATTTCACTATTTTCATATGTATTTCATTATTTCATATATGCATTATTTTTCTAATGCAAATCACATATCCACACCTTCATCCATCATCTCCCCACTGGAGTTTGTAGCTGGCACTGCCGCCACAAGGTACCACAAATGGGTGACTTTCTTGCAATTTTTGAAACTAGTTTCCCCACGGGTCTTATAAGAAAAGTGGTCCTACTGGCCTAGGGTACACAATAATTACCTCATTTTACCTTTATCTCCTTAAATTCCCCCTTTGTCTTTAGCCACATTCTGAATTTCGGGGGGTTAGAACTTTAACATATGAATTTTGGGGGTATACATTTCAGTCCATAACACCTATCTGTTTTTTTCTTCTTTCTTCTCTCTAAATCTCAACCAAAATTTAAGGTCATATTCTATCCTACTTACTAATCATTCCAGCTCATCTTCTTCCTTTATGTTTCTACCTCATTCATACAGTAGTTTTAACCTTCCTGGTGGAGGTACATCTATCCCCAGAAAGCTGATTCTCCTTTAACGGCTCTAAGTTCTCAGAAGGAGGAAAGAGTCTCTGTATTTTGATACCAACTGAAAAGTAATGGTTCAAGTCTTTGAGAAGAAGAAAATTTTTTCTTCCTTATAAACCCATGTGAGATATTTCCCCTAAACTGCACTAGATGTTAAACTTTCTCTCCTCATTAAATTCTCTTCCTCTTAACTTTTCAAATATATTTTCCCCCCAGGGTCGTTGTGACCAAATATAAAATATAGTTTAATCTACTCAATAAAATTCCTTCTTGTACATTGGACTTTGATACTTAGTCAAGGTATTTTAACTTGAAAATTTTAGCATTTGTCTTATGAATATAACAGAAACTAAATGTATGGTGCAATAATGTGAAAGTATATTCTAATTGGTCTGCTTGTATTATCTCATTTAATCCTTAACTAGTCTATGAATGTATTCAATGGTTACTCCAAATTTTTAAGCTGAGGTAACTAAGCTATAGAATGGTAAATAACTTTCCCAAAATAATGACTGATAAGACAAAATAATCGGACACCAATGCTCAAAAGTGTGACTATAAAGTATGTTTCTGATTGCACATTTTTCTACTGCAAATCACATATCCTTTTGAAGAGGATTTTCAGTCAGGAAAATATTTTAAAGTATATATGTTCTCTCTAATATTTTCATTTTGTGTTTCATTTTGAGCAATGTGTATTTAAGAACTGGACTCCATTTGCATCTTCTGAAGCTACGTGGTCTTTTAAAAAATCAGTTAAAACTAGTACATGGTTATACTGCCCTCAAGTGACAGAAATTGCAAACTTCGAGTAAGGTGGCCTAGTACAAACTTGGAAGACTACAAAGTCTAAATCACAGAATTTGAGTAGGTACCTGGGGTGGCTCACTGATCATTTGCAAATTTTTCGTACCCATGACCTAAAAAATTATTTCAATCTTCACATATCTTTAATTGACTTCACAGAAAACGCATACAATGTAGGAGGCAATTTACCTAGGGCAGGTATCTACAGTATTCTGTGTGGACAGGTATTGCATGTATTTGCAATTTGCAACTTGGTAGTAATAAATACAGAAATGCTCTCCCAGTGAACTCAACAAGCTACTAGAGTAATTTAGTATATTAAGTTTAAAAGTATTTTTTAAGAAATTGGAAAATTTTTGAAATTTCTTCAGGCATGTATACAATTTGACTATATGATTATACAACCTGTCAAGGTCTGCCATTTTTCTAAAATTCTAATTGTATAATTGTTTTCTTGAGGTAACAATGGTCGACAACACTATGACTT
Organism: Galemys pyrenaicus; assembly: GCA_019455555.1. Lineage (NCBI taxonomy): Eukaryota > Metazoa > Chordata > Mammalia > Eulipotyphla > Talpidae > Galemys > Galemys pyrenaicus. Next base: position 8,385,471 of record JAGFMF010011659.1, on the reverse strand, counting down.
AGGGATATAGTTCACACCTCTTCAAATGTGTGTTCCTACACCACACCTACCACGAAAGCCCCAGCAATCCTCCACCACAATTGACTGGGTTCTCTCCCATCTCTGCTCTCCTGTTCCCCATTTTCTAGTAACCTGAATTCTGCAGTCAAATTTCTAGCGTTTGTTTAATTTTTCCTGTTCCTTTAATTTCATTATATTTCACATAGGAGTGAAATCATGAGATATTTGTCTTTTTCCTTTTGAGTTATTTTTAGCATAATCTTCTTTAGTTTCATCCAGGATGTCACAAATGATAAAAACAAAAGAAACAAAAGCAAATATAGACAAATGGGACCATATCAAATTAAAAAAAAAAACTTCTGCACAGCAGAAGAAGTAAGCATCCACAAGAGACATCCAACTGAGTGGGAGAAAATATTTGCACATAATTTATCTAATATGCAAGCTCTATAAAGAATTCATACAACTTAACAAAAAGAAAACAAATAACCCAATCCAAAAATGGATGGAAAAGCTAAATCAGTACTTCTTCATAGAAGACATACAGACTGGCAGTAGGTGCATGAAAAACTGCTCATTATCAATTATCAGGGAAATGGCAAATCAAAACCAAAGGAAATAACAACTCACATCTGTGAGAAAGGCCTATACCAAAAACAAAAAGAAAAAAAAAGATCAGAGACAACAAGTATTGGCAAAGGTGTGTGTAGGGTCTGAGAAAAATATCAGACTTTTCTGCCCTCCGGCCATTGGTGTAATGATGGACACCTGTGGTGCTGCATGCATGCCTGGATGGGCATGCGCAAGTGGGTGCATCTGGGATTGGACATGGACATATATGGTGGCGTCATGAGGATGCCAGCAGCAGCAAGAAGAGCAGCAGCAGCAAAGCAGCAGCAGCAGCAGCACAGCTGAGAGAGTAAGATGCGCTGGGGGTTGGGAGGCCTGCCAGTCTCCTGGCCCCCTGGCACCTATGCCTGCCATGTACCCGGTCACCTGTAAATAAAACTAAAAAGCCACTGAGGGCTCCAGGACTCCTTCCTTTACCCCCTGTCTGCTAGAACCATCCAGAACTTGCTCTTTGCCTCCTTCCTGCCACTACAGTGTAGAAAGAAAGGTACCCTCATATGCTGTGGGAATGTAGGCTGGTCAAATAGTAAAAATAGATTTGCCATGTGATCCAGCAATTTCACTTCTAAGCATGTTCACAAAGAACATAAAAACACTAATCCAAAGGGATATATGTACCCCTATGTTCACTGCAGCACTATTTACAATAGCCAGGCTATGGAAATAACTTAAGTGCCCGATGACAGATGGATGAGTTAAAAAGATGTGGTGCACACACACAATGTAACACTACACAACTATTTTTTAAAAATGAAACCCTGATGTTTATCTTTTTAATATCAATCTTGCAAAAATGGAATTTAAAACATCAGGCTTAAATCATCTATTTATAATTATGAGTATGCAATGGATGAAATGCCTGGCCAGAAAATGTGAACCTCAGGCCCACCTAAAAGACCTCAAGTTATCTCTCAAACTGGTTTGGCCCAGAGTTTAAGATTCCTGTCATTAATACACTTGTTTCCAACCTACAACATAATGTCTCTGGTAGTTTCTCTGGGAATTTAATTTTGAAATATCAAAATAAAACATCTGGAGTGGTAAGACACTAAAATAACTAATTCTTTACCAATGGTGAACGTATCAGAATACTTACTCTCAAAAGAAAGAAGTGAACAAGACCTTGAGAGAAGAGAAGATGCTACAGGTGTAGGTTCACAACCCAGGAGTCATCTGAACATGGCCCCTGTACATGGAGGCCAAGGAGACCCATGCAAAGTACTTTTGTTTCACACCGTATGGCAGTTTTAATGACCAAGGGAAATTACAGAGACCTTTTTGTCTCAGGAAGTTGCGAGACAAATCATATTCTACATCCCCTTTCTGGGAGAGGGGAAGGGGAAAACTTGAAAATCAAACTTGGGAATTTTATGTAGGACTGGCTTGTGGATCACTACTAAAATATGGAAATGATCTAACATGGAGGGAATTTTTTTTTTTATCAGTTTGCTGATAAAGTTTTTTATCAAGTTAGTTTTCAAGGAATTTAAATTTGATGACTTTCCCAAAAATAAATTCTTATTTTAAAAAGATAAAGCATTCAGCACATAGCAATCCCAAAGGGTCTCAAAATGCTAAAACTTCCACTAAATATGAACAGATCAATTTGCACCAGGATAAGGACAAGGCCATGGGATGTTCCTAAAGATTCTATTCTCATTGCATCTTGAACTGCTTAGAAGGAACTAAATAAATGTAAATAATAATTGTGTTTTTTTTAAAGATTTATTTGTGCATACAAGAACTGGGGTACAGACCAGAGGTGTGGGAGGTTGAGAGGATTCACCAGAGACAGAGTGGGGGAACAGAACAGGCCGATCTACTGAAATACACTGCTGAGGGGAGCAGTGGGTGAGGCAGGAGAAGTCTGCTGTACCATGTGGGTCAGCTCCCTGGCTGGGGATCAAACTCATGCTGCAGTGGCTATGGATAGCTTCATAGTGCAGTGCTTAACCTCTTGTGCCATCAGGGAGGCCCCTAAACAATAATTGTTAAAGAAAATAAACATAACCAAAATAATAGACTGCCAGACAAAAAAGAGGGGTAGTGAGAAATATAATTCTAATCTTCCCAAACTATACAAACAAGAAAATTAGCCTCATAATGATAATATAATTAAAAGGGTGGTTTTGTTTTATTTTTTTGTAACTCTGATAAAGTGATTGCTAATTTTTTAGTCCTGTTAGTTTATTAATCCTTTTCTGGAGACCTACTTCCAGATTACTTATTCACAGTGTAATATTCTTTTTTCCATAGGAAATACTGATGAGATAACTATATGCTTCTCCTGCAGAGCCACTGAATAGAGCTCTTTAAAATACAAAGAAAATATTCTGAAGTCCCATGTTGCATATGTTTTTGCTTAAATTCTTCTCTTTTGTGACCAATAAAGACCCCAGGGAACAGCTGGGATACAACCTAAAAGTTGGGAAGAATAATGGTGTCAGATTCCTTATTTGGCTCTGGTATTTGAGTTCCCCCCAGAAAGAAGTCTCCAGGGCTGATCTGTGTGTCTTCCAGACAAGGACATTGTGCTGTCTCAAGTGACTTCTCTTTTAGTGTCTGACTTTCTCTCCATTTAAAATAAAAACTACTTTAGGTAAGGGATCAATTTTTTAATTTTCAGTACCTAAGGATGATGTTTAAAATATTTTCTTTAAAAAGATGAGGTGGCACAATCTATCAAAATAGATTCTGGACATAAACAATAGGCATTTGCCTGCTGTAGGGTCAGTGCAAAGTGTCAGGATTTTCTGCCCTCCCACCATTGGTGTTGATGATGGACACCTGCAGTCCTGCATGCATCCCGAATGGCGGGCACCACAAGTAGGGTGTGGGCATGCGCAAGTGGTTGCACCTGGGCTGAGACACCCGGCATATAAGGATGGCATCACAGGGACACCAGCAGAGGGGCAGAGAAGAAAGAGAACAGAGGACAAGAAGAGAGCAGAAAGAAATGGAGACACAGAGAGAGTGAAGTTCCCCGTAGGCTAGGAGGTCTGCCAGCCTCAGCCCCCCGCCTGCCATGTACCTGGTCACCTTTAATGTAAAGACTAATAAAAGCCTGAAAAAGCTACCAAGGGCTCCAGGACTCCTCTACCTGTCTGCCAGAATCATTGAGAACCTATACCGTGTCTTGCTGGCACTACACCTGCCTATTAAGGGGTTTATATGAAAGATAGTTCAGAGGTACAATCCAAAGGTATGCAACTTTGAATAGTTGGGATTCGATCTTAATGGGATTATGATTGAAGCTCTTGTTCGATCTTAATCCCATTTTTCATGCTTAGTTTTCAATTTTGTCTATTTAAATGCCATAATTAAATAACATGAAAATAAGGCCAAAATGTATTTATAATTATGGCCAAAAACTACTTATAACTTATATAAGTTTTTTAAAAAACATGAAAATACATAAAACATTTAAAAAAATCAAGTAAGGATCCCCATCTTTACCCTATCAACCTATAACTTCTTACTAAGATGTTAATCATATTTTAATAGCACAATTGGTAAAGGCTAAAAATAGAAAATTTGAGAAGGAGTCATCACAAGGCCAGAAGCTGGGGTAGAAATGATCGACATAGTCATTAAACAAGATATATATATATATGTATATACACACACACACACACACACAGCACAGCACATTTTCTTGATCCAGTCATCTATTTGGGGGCATTTGGGTTGATTTCATGTTTTACCTGTTATAAATAATACTGCAATAAACATAGGGGTGCATGTATTCTTTTGAATTAATATTTTTGTGTCCTTTGGTATATATTTCTAAAATTAAAAAAAAAAAAGCTATATAGAAAAGTAAAAATTCCAGAGATGCAGACCAGGTGGGGATTTGGCGATTGAGGGACATTATAGAGAATCTTTGCAAACTGACCTACTCAGACCAAATAAAGGAAAAAAATCCTTGAGCACCAACTCTAGAAATAATTTAACAGCAGTTAACAATCCCACAAAGGGATGAGTCCCTCCCAAAAAGAAGACTGTATCAGTGCAATTTCTGCACTGGCAAGAGACAGCAGCCCTGCCCACCTGTGCCTATGCAGGTGCTTCTCTTCAGCCTCCTCCCTTTGCAAAGCAGCAGAGACAACTCTGCCCCCAAGCCTGCCTGCCTGTGACTTTGCAGGTGTCTCTTTTAACAATCCTCTCCCTTTTAAGGGCAGCTCTTTATGTCTGTGTCTGTGAGAGGTCCTATACTTCCCTTCCCTTTTTATTCTAAACCTGCTTTTTGAATATAATTAAATGTCTCTGCCTCTTGGGGAAACTTGCCACTTGCTGCTGAAAGGGGAGCTCTGAGGAAACTTTTTAGAGGTAACCCAAGGACCTTGCTCTCTGAACCAGCACCCGTCCAAATGGATGTTACATTTACCAAACTAAAAATATACTCAGAACTTAAAGGTGAAAAATAAAATAAATAAAAAATAAAAATGTTTGTATCCTATCTATTTTAGACTGTACAAGAAAGAATATTAAATATCAAATGTAAAATAGTACTAGGAAAAGAAACATACATGTGCTAGGAATAAAAAAAAACCAAACAAACCAAAACCCCAAACATTTAGAGTCAAATTAATGTCAAAGTCCTGGTTCCAATATAAATTTCTTCATCTATTAGATGAAAGACTTTGTTAGTCTGTTTCTGAAAGGTCACACAGGCCCCTCACCCAGGCTCCCCACTGGGTGGCGGTTCCAAGGAAGGGGCATGTGGAAGACAGCCAGCAGGAAACCATGAGATAAGCTGGTACCTGGTATCCACTTCCCAGGTGAAATAGTAACCCAGAGTAAATAACGACCCTCTAACGGAGGGGGCATATGACTCTCTGGTACTTTTCCATTGTGACCCCGACCATAGGGCAACACAAGACTCCCTGGTATTTTTCCACTCAGGCCTAGCAGAGAAGAGGCATATAAAGGACCCCTAGTCCATATGTGGGTGAGTCTTTCTCAGACCCCCTGCTTGGGGTCTGTGAATTTCACTCAGGGGCATAATAAATTCCTTCTTTCCTTCTTACTCCTGTCTCTTTGCCTTATTCTATCTGCCACCACCGACCTTGCAGTTTCTTCATCTATTTGATAAGAATAACTTTCCCTCCGGTTAGCTTATGGTGAAATGAAATGAAACCATGCCAGTGAAAATATTCTGTAAATTATTAAAAGTGATTCAATGTTATTTAATTAAGCATTAAAATAATATTAACAATAATCTAAATCCCAAAACAGGATCATATTCTTTCCACAAAAGGTTGTTTTCTTTACCAACTATGCCTGAAGATATTAACAAGGTGGCAAGAATGTAAAAGCCTAGCAAATATTTTAGGAACTAACCCGGGATTAAAAAGGCAGCAGACTAGACAATCACCAGGATTATCTGTTTCTATCTGACACTTGAAAATGAATGTTGTTTATAGATAGAGCCACCCGGTTAACTCTCATAAGAGGATTACAAGACTGTCAATCAAGAAAAAGCTTCCAGAAAGCAGAATGTATGCAACTAATAAAGCTGGTTATTTCAAAACATTTGTAGAAGTGAATTCCAAAATCACCTATTCTTGTTAATCCAAAAAATTATATACTCTAGCTAAGAACAAGAAAAAATGAGATTCTGATAATAGATAACATTCCTCTTAAAATACATTGTAGGCTCTACAAAGAATATGTGTGTTCCCTATACCTAGATTTTAGAAATTGTTTGAGAAACTAAAAAAGTTACCTGGTGTTTTCAAGAACCTCTTAAATTGTATATTTTTTGGTCAATGATAACGATATTCTTCAGCATCCAAATCTGGTCTTCCTTTAGGTTCCTTTACATGTATATTTAGGACAAATTTACCTGGCCTATTCAAGGGTACTTCGTACTCACAATGTCCAGAAACATCATTTTCCAAGCTCCTTTATGAGGGTTTGGTCTTTGAATAGTTGTCACTCGCCTTCTAGCCTCCTGGTTAAAACTTCAAATCATCTTTCTCATTCTACTGCCATCATAGCCATTAGTAATGCACACCTTTCGAATAGATCTCTGAACTAGCCTTCATAGTCATTCATGTCATTCATTCTTCTGTTCCTGTTGTCACTGCCTTTGTTGAGGCAGTGCTGTCATCAAATTTTAATTAAACCATCTGTAAATTATCTCAACTGTCTTTCCAAATGCACTTTCCACATTCCCAGTGGCAGTGTCTTCTAAACAAAAAGGCAGTAAGATTAAAAGTCTTTAACAAATATTTGACAATCTTGGTCATATCTGTCTTTCAGACTTATTTCTAAATTGGTATCTTCACAAATTAGAGATAACTAGAAAGTATACACCACACACAGCAGCAGCCACCATCCTTGAGTAACTCCATAGTTTTGGGCTTTTTGTTATGTTTTTTCCTACTGCTAGGAGCTCTTTGCTCCCTTCCAAAGACCAACATAATATTTATCTTTCAAAACCCAGTTCAGGTACTATTTTCTCCACTTCCGTTCATTTGAGCTACACCCCAACATTAAGACTTTGTCACTAATCCCCATACATTTACACAGACTATTTGTATTTCTTAAAACATACTTCTTTCACATAAATGTTTTTTCACATAAATGTTTTTTCTTACTAAACTGTAAATCCAAATTCTATCTTCTTCTTATGTTCAGTTTGGTATCTTCCACATTCTCTTGTGGTATACGTGTGCATGTTATCCAGCAGTAACTCTTTGCATGTTTATTTGACCACCATTAAATAAATACTTATTATGTGCCAGGCTCTATCTCCAACATTTTTCATTTGAGTCATTTAATCCTCAAAATATCTACAAAGTAGGTAACATTAACCTCATTTTATAAGGAAAATAACAAACACTCATAAAAGTTTGGCTGCTTACCTAAGGTCAACACCAGTCTGAAATCAGGATTAGAACTAAGATTTTCATAATTCACAGTATATACCCTCAACCAATACACTATAAATAATCGTTAAAGCATAGTTCTAGGTAGTTAACCACACAAAACAATATAGTAGCTAAAAAGGCTATCATATGAATACCAATTGAAAACATTGGACCCACAAGGAAAGATGATTAGAATCCATAAATATAACCTCTCTGCTTGATGAATATGTATAAAAATTTCATACAACTCAAAAACAATAACCCAATCAAAAAATAATAGAAGAGCTAAATAGGCACTTTTACAAAGAATACATACAGATGGCAATCAGGTACACGGAAAAGACATTTATCATCACATATTATCAGGGAAATGCAAATCAAAACCACAATGATCAAAACAGGGAAGAGCACAAGGGACTATGGTGATGGCTCATGAGTGAATTGGTGGGAATTTTACAGGGAATACACCTAAAAGGAGAAAGCATACACGCTTATGTTGTACAAAAATGAACAATGATGTTATATATATGTAAAAAAAAATAAAAAACACAATGAGATACTACTACCTGAAACCTGGGAGAACAGACTTATCAAAAAGATCAGAGAACTATTGGTGAGAATGTAGACTCCTCCAGCCCCTGTGGAAAATGGTATGGAGGTTTCTCAAAAGAGTAAAAATAGATCTGTTACAGGGCAACCGTGACATAAAATGGGTTTGCTTGGCTGGGTTTTCACCTGAGTGCTTGAAAAGTAATTATAATAAGCCCCAACTGGAGGCACATATGACAAAGATTAATAAAGGGTTTTATTTATAAAAGAAGGGGAAATAAAGCAACGAATAACACAAGGAGAAGAGAGAGAGACAAATCCATAAATGTCCTACCAGTTTGTCTGAGCTGGAACCCAACAGCACCCTGAGAGCTGGCTCCGAACAAAGAGAGCCCACCAAGGCCTACACGTCTGTTTTTATACCAAACTTGGCTGCTCAACTCCACGCTTAGGTCCAGGTGATCTACTTTTTGATGATGACCTTATAGGATTTGTAGATTTGGGATATTGTTGGTTTGGCGTGGAGGTTGTAGCCTATAAATTTATTTGTGTAATTTATTTAGGATGAACTTTTCCCCTAACAGATCTGCTATATGATCCAGAAATTTCACTCCCAGGTGTCTATCTGAAGAATGCATAACACTAAATCAAAGGTGTAGGGTAAAAGGTTAATCAGGACTTTCCGCCCTCCTACCACTGATGATGGAAACCTGTGTGCGTGCCTGGGTGGGCATGCACAAGTAGATGCACCTGGGCTGATGCACCAGGTGTGTAAAGCTAGCATCCCGGAGACGCCGGTGTGGTGTGGTGGTGTGGAGCGGTGGAGTGTGAGGGATACCGTGACGGCAGCGAAGAAACTGCTTGAACCGACGATGAACCTCCTACCCAGTCTGGGATGGTTGCAAGACAAAAGGTCTACATGCACTCCTATCTTCATTAGAGCAGTAGTTAAAATATCCAGACTGTGGAAAGAGCCTACATGCCCAACAACAGATGAATACATTAGGAAGATGTATGTGCAATATATGCACAGTGAAATGCTACTCAGCTATAAAAACATAAATAAAATCTTGCCATTTGTGGCACATGGATGGAACTGGAGTGGATATTGCTAAGCAAAGTAAATCAGAGGGAGAAACAAACACTGGATGGTTTCATTCATATGTAGAATGTATAAAGAAACAAAACAATGTAGCACACAAAGCTATAGCTAACAGAGTGGGGAGGGTATAGGGATGGGAACAAATCCTGGAGGGGCCCAGCAGATTATGCTGAAGGAAGACTGGTGATTTGATTGTGGATGTGGTATGGTAACTGTAGGGTAAAGGTTGATCAGGTATTTCCACCCTCCCACTACTGATGATGGACACCTGTGGTGCTGCGAGCACTCCAGGGTGGGCATGCGCAAGTGGGCGCACCTGTGTTGGTCACGGGCATAAATGGGCGGCATCTTGAGGACGCTAGAACTGTGAGGACCGATTGACAAAACTGAGAGAACCAACAGGCCCGACCAACAGGATGAAGGAGCAGCAGCAGAGAGAGAAGAAGCAGCCGAGAAGGTGAGATGCGCCTCCCAGCCCCCCGGCACCCCTGCCTGCCATGTACCTGGCCACCTCTACTAAATAAAGCATGAAAAGCCACCGAGGGCTCCGAGACTCTCCTTCCCTGACCCGTCTGCCCAGAACCATCCCGACCCTACCTCCTGTGCCTCCGTCCTGTCGCTACAGTAACACAGGTCTGAAGAGGTGTAAACCTAGACATTTAGATCACATGCAGTGTAATAAATTAATATTATTTCAATTAGACAAAATTCACTTTTTTTAAAGCACAATAGTTTGTGCCTCCCTGGGGGTGCAAGGATTAGAGACACATCCCTATCAAGCTATCAACAACCACTGCAACACAAGTTTGATCCCCAGCCAGGGAGCTGACGCACTTGTTGCGGCAGGCCTCTCCTGTCTCTTCCCACTGCTCTCCTCAGCAGTGTATTTCAGTAGTGCTTGTTCTGTGTATTTCATTTGCTTGTTCTGCTCCCCACTGTCTCTGGTGAATCCTCTCACCCCCCACCTTCCCGCCCCAACAACTCTGGCCTACACCCCAGTTCTTGCATGCATGCATGTAGTGGCAGGAAGGCAGCACTGAGCAAGTTCTTGATGGTTCTAGCAGACAGGGGGTAAAGGAAGGAGTTCTGGAGCTCTCAGTGGCTTTTTATGCTTTTATTTCAGATGTGGCATCAGGTACATGGCAGGCATGGGTGCTGGGGGCCAGGAGGCTGGCAGGCCTCCCATCCCCCTGTGCATCTCACCCTCTCAACTGCTTTGCTGCTCTCGTCTTGTTCTGCTGCTCTTGCTGCTGCTGTTTGTTGGTATTCTCACTGCTGCACTATGTTCCACTTTTCCTTTTCGCTCTTGCTCTCTCTGCTGCTGGCATCCTCATGTCACCGCCTCTATAGGCCTGTGTCCAAACCCAGGTGTGCCCACTTGTGCATACCCACCTAGGCGTGCACACAGCACTGCAGGTGTCCATCATTATACCAGTGGCGGGAGGGTGGAAAGACCTGATTTCTCTGACCCTACAATGCATAAGTAAATATTTTTTAAAGAAAGCACAATAATTCTTAACAAATAATAGTTTTGTCAGATCGCCTCCATTTTGTAAAAAAATAAAAAATAAAAAACTCCCATAGTAAAAACTTAAGAATAAGTGGAATATAACTGCTGAATTTCATTCCCTCTTCAGAACTGTTACCTCACTAAATTTCCTTCCCTCTCTAGGATTCACTATTAATTCACTGAATCACACCCTCTATTACTCCTTATGGTTAACTGTTAACTGGTTCCACCTGCATTCCTGGGAACTTGGACAATCGATTGTGTTACAAACCTAATAAAACTCTCTGTGTCCCTCCGGGGTTGACAGTGGCATCAGAAGCAAACCTCTGCTGATTGCTGAGAAAAGCCCCTGCTGGGAAGTCACACACTTGACCCCTGTCACCTAGGCTGCCCGCACCTCCTCAGACCTGGAGATGTGAAGCCCTGAGTTCCCACACATTCCTTCGCCCTTGTAAAATACCAGCACTCCACTATTCGGGAAGCCCGGTTCTTTTGCAGGTGATTATCCCACTGACTTTTTCCCCCCCCAAAGATTTATTTATTTATGCATACAAGAACTAGGATACAGGTCAGAGGTGTGGGGGGTGAGAGGATTCACCAGAGACAGAGTGGGGAGCAGAACATGCAGACTGACTGAAGCACACGGCTGAAGGGAGCAATGGATGAGACAGGAGAGGTCTGCTACACCATGTGGGTCACTTCTCTGTCTGGGGATCAAACTTGTGCTGCAGTGGCTGCGGATGCTTCACAGTGTGGTCCTTAACCCTTCCCGCTACCAGGGGAACCCCTCCCCCTCAATGATTCTCTTGATGGCCATGTTTAGGGTTAGAGAAATCAGGTCTTTCCACCCTCCCACCACTGGTGTGATGGTGGACACCTGTGGTGCTGTGAGCATTCCTAGGTGGGCATGCACAAATGGGCACACCTGAGTTTGACACGGGCTTAAATGGGCAGGGTCACGAGGACGCCAGGACCAACAGTACTGACCAACGCGAGCAGCAAGACCAGGAAGAGAATAGCAAAGCAGCCAAGAGGGTGAGATGCACCGGGGGCTGGGAGGCCTGCTAGCCTCCTGGCACCCTGGCACCCATGCCTGCCATGTACCTGGGCACCTCTAACAATAAAAAGCATAAAAGTCACTGAGGCCTCCAAGACCCCTTCCTTCCCCCCACCCCCCCACCCCCGTCTACTAAGAACCATCCCAAACTTGCTCTGAATGCCTTCCTGGCACTACACCATGTAAAATAAATCCTTTATAAAGACAATTTTCATAGTTGAGCATTTCCTTCTGGAGAAGCAAAAGTCCCAGTTTGGTTATTTACAAGAGCAGTTAGAATATTAGATGAAATGAAATGTGTAGAGGAAATGAAGTATTTCTGGAAGAATTTCCAGTAAGTTCAAACAAGTTTGTATTTCTTTTCAGTTGTGAATAGTATAGAGAGTAGATTTCAAATTTATTCCTGAGTCATAAATTCCCTAGGACAAAGAGACATTCTTTAACTTCACGGTGACCTGAATGCTAGATAGAAAGGCAATGTTGTTTTACATTTAAACATAAATTTATAAAACATTCCCCTTACATCTATTAGATTGAAATCATAAATTTCATTAACAATTCTTTGGGAAAAGTTAGGATGAACTTCAGATGACAGAACAAAGAAATATACTTGGCTTTTGGTACTGATGGTCTCTCCCATAATTTATCACTCTTCTTGCTAGTGAAAGTACTTAAAACAGACCATGACCCCAAGAGTCTCAGAGCTGGTCTTTTTAAGACACCCACTCTCTGGCAGGAAGACTGTTTTGAGCTGAATACCAGGAAGGCCCTGGAGGCTAAGGGGAAGGCCTCATCTTTCCCTAACCCAAGTGATCACAGCTTCCTTTATTGACCCCAAAGTACATCCTTTGGGGTTATTATCATCTTGGTGTAGTTTTATCTGTACCTCTCTATTTGAACAGTCCAATTTTACTTTCAGAGCAAAGAAATAATCCCTTCTCTCATGTGAAGTCCCCATCCTCTTTTTTTGTACTGCCAATCCCTCTACTTTATTCTGTGGATTTAAACCCATTTCTCCCTGATTGAAACCAGAACCCTCATAATCATTGCAGCACCCCTGTGTACAAGTTATTAAATTGGTTTTTTTTCTTCCACTAACCCCTCTGAAGCTGTCCTAATGGCTTGAGCGGCCAGAAAAGAACTAGGTGTGGGGATAGGGGGATTTTTCCACTGCACTCTCACCCTGGAAATAGAACCCTGAAGTTCTGGAACCTGGACCATGAAGTTGATCCAGCAACAATAGCCTCACAATCACTGTTCGTTGAGCAAAGACACAATTCAGATGTATCAACACTTCTATTTTTCACAAAACATGTATGAGGTTTGTTCTGCTGCTGTTACGATTGTTATGAATAGCAATTATTAAATAAATAAGGAAATCTGGAGTGAAAAATTTAGGTAATTTGCCCCAAACTGCACCGCTGTAAGTAACATGGCCAGAATTTAAGTATGTGTCTGTCTGGCTTCAGAATCCAACTTCTTAATCATTCCTCCTGTTTCCACTTGATCTGTACTCTACTGTTACTTTAGATTTTTTTTTCCTTTATAAAGGGAAATTTTTAGTGTGATTCATTACATTATAAATACTAGCTTCTTTTTCAGAAACTCATTCAAGCAAAGCAGTCATTGTCTAGGCTATCCAACTGCTTTTAATTTAACACAGAGCAGACATAAACAAATTATAATTTATGTAGTCTGAATTCCAATACCATAAAACCAGAAGGCACCACATACATTTATCCTCACAGTCTCCCCAAGATGGCCAGAACCCAGCAATGACGTCACTCAGGGTAGAGTGTCCTGCTCTGAAAGTACCAGGATGTGCGCTGGTTAATTTTATCTTGTTTTTAAAAAAAGGTCATATGGGTAATACATCAAATAAGATATTTCAAAAACTTGAGCTTTTCCCAAGTCAATAACGATGTTCAATCTTTACTTCTACCTCTGTGCTTTGCTGTTCTCTTGGTGATTTTCTAACTTGAAACCTACCATTGTCTTCTCTATGATCTGGGCTCTTGCTTTTACAAAAAAAAAGGCTCCAGTGAATAATGGCTCATTTGAAAATTCCATCCCCTGTGGAAGAATTTAAATTTTAAATATTTATGTTGGAGCCACTCACTGAAATAAAAATGTGTGCAATGAAGGAGAGCATTGAGGCTTTGCCCTAACTCTGAATTCTCCTCTCCCCACATCCGATGGTAGTAATTATAGACCTCTCTTGTAAATTCAGTATTTTAAAATTGAGACAAGATTTCTATTTAAAAGTTTTATTTGACATTCCACTATTCATAAATTTTGAGTTTATTTTCATTGTTATGGGAGACAACTCAAATGCTGTTTCTCAGGCATTACCCTGAAATTCCAGTGATACCCACTAAAAGATAAATAAAAGATTTTCTCCTTAAATACTTGGAAGTTTTATCCTTTTGTACCTCTACTTTTCATCATTTCCAGCTTTGCATTGCTGACTCTGTGGCTAGACTCAGAGCTAGTCATGAAGTCTAGAGCTATTCCAAAGGGAAGGAGATCCCGGGCATCTCTCTCTATACCATCTTATCACATCTCTTGTCCTAAAATGCTTTGTTTGGCTGACATATTTAAAATTTTAATGGCAAAATGGCAACATAGGGTGTAAATGGAAGAGAAAATTAACTTCTTGTTAAAAATGGGACTGTGGGGACCTTGATGGTAGCTGTGGTATAGTAACATATACCTAAAGGACATGATCTTACACGTCTAAATCATATATACCAATGCTGCCTAAAAAAAAATCATGTTTTTGGACTAGTTCTACCCTTCATTAAACCTTTTCATAGTCAATGAAATAGGAGAGGTAGATATGTATGATGGCTCTGGAAACAGAAAACCTGAATTGGAGTCCATTTACAATTTAAAAAAATATTTTGGGGCCTCCCTGGTGGCACAATAGGTTAAGCAATGCACTATGAGGTAAAACGCGGCCACTGCGGCAGAGTTTGATCCCTGCTGCTGGCCAGGGGGGTGACCCACATGGCACAGCAGACCTCTCCTGCCTCACCCACTGCTCCCCTCAGCGGTGTATTTCAGTCTATCTGCCTGTTCTGTTCCCCACTCTGTCTCTGGTGAAACCGCTCACCACCCCCCGCACCTCTGGCCTGCATCGCAGTTCTTGTATGTGTAAATAAATCTTAAAAAAAAAATTTTTTTAAGGGCCTCCCTGGTGGCACAAGGGGTTAAACACAGCACTATGGAGCTATCTGCAACCACTACAGCAGGAGTTCAATCCCTGGCCAGGCAGGTGACTCACATGGCGCAGCAGACCTCTCCTGTCTCACCCACTGCTCCCCTCAGCAGTGTATTTCAGTAGATCGGCCTGTTCTGTTCCCCACTCTGTCTCTGGTGACTCTTCTTATCCCTAACCCCCATATCTCTGGCCTGTACCCCAGTTCTTGTATATGCATAAATAAATAAATCTTTAAAAATAAATAATATTTTATAAATTCATGTTTTTAAAGGATGTTTAATCTGCCCTAGGCAAGACAATTTACTGGTTAGTAACATGGGCTGTGGATTAAATCACACCTGAATCCTAATCCTAGATTCCTCATAGACATATATAACATTTTTGAACCCAAAAGAAAAATTTTTCTTTGCTACTGTATCCTTTATCCACAGAAGTGTTTGTCACCTAGTAAAGATTCTATAAATACTTGAAATAAAGACAAGAAATTAAAAGTCACAAAACCTATTTAAAACTGTTTTCTCATACTTGTACTTCTTATATTTGATCTACTTTAGAGGTTTGTTGTGAAGATTAAATGAGGTAAATCTTTAGCATCTCGCTTGGCACAAAGAGTGCATAGCAAGTATGGTAATTATTAACGTTTTCCCCTGTGTTGCAATAGTCGCAGCTAACTAATAATGTTCTTACTTTGTAAAGTGATAATACTCCAATATCCTTAAAAGCTGAATATAAATTCTCAACATAGAGCTCTAATACTTTTAAATATTTTGACATATCAGTTGGGAATTAAACATATGAAATATGCCTGTTGACCATTTGCATTTCCTTTGGAGAATTACCTTTTTAGCTCTTTTGCCCATATTTTGACTGGATTGTTTGCTTTGTTTTTTTTTTTTTTAGTCTGGTTAGTTCTTTGTGGATCTTTGTGATAAGTCCCTTGTCAGTAGTGTTGTATTCAAAGATTTTCTGTGGGTTGTCACTTTGTTTTGGTTAGCGTGTCTTCTTCTGTACAGAAGCTTTTAAGTTTGATGTAGTCCCAGCTGTTTATCTTTTCCTTCACTGTCTTTGCTTTAGGTGCTGTATCTCTCAATTTCTCTTGTAATGAGAGAAATGCAAATCAAAATCATTAGGAGATACCACCTCACACCAGTGAGAATGGCACACATCAAAAAAGTAGCAACAACAAATGTTGGCGAGGATGTGGAGAAAAAGGAACTCTCTTACACTGCTGGTGGGAATGCAAGCTGGTCCAATCATTATGGAAAGCAGTATGGCGGTTCCTCAGTCTACTAAAAATGGAACTTCCATGTGATCCAGCAATCCCACTTCTAGGAATATACCCAAAAGACACAAAAACACTGATTCAAAAGAATACCTGCACCCCGATGTTTATAGCAGCACTCTTTACAATAGGTAAGACCTGGAAACAACCTAAATGCCCCAAAACAGATGAGTGGATTGGGAAGCTGTGGTTCATATACACGATGGAATACTATTCAGCAATCAAAAAAGAAAAACTAGATGCATTCATAGGAACATGGATGGAGCTGGAAGGGATTATGCTCAGCGAAGTAAGTCAGAAGGCAAAAAAAATTAACATATGTTCCACCCCTAGGAAGGAATATAAGGGAACTAAATAAGGATCAAGGAAAAGAATAATAACAATAATACTAATTTAAAAAACCACAGCAAAAACAAAAAGACAAAAAACAAAAAATTGGGACACTTGGTGGGGACGGGGAGGGAGAGGGTTGAGGGCAGATAAGAGCACAAGGGACTGAGGTGATGGTGCACTGGTGAAATGGTGATGGGGAATAAATGGGGATTACAATTGCTGTCAAATATATATAAGTAAAGAAAAAAATAAACATATGAAATAATGAGACATGAGTTTCGACTCTTTTTGACAAGTTTTTGTGATCTACAAAAATTGTACACTCCACGATTAGAACACTAGAACCGAGTAGTGCTGTCAAAATTAGAGGAAGTGTATGATAATCACAATGACCCCCAAATCTCTTCAGTAAACAAATTCCAGACTTCACAGAAAATAGTACAAATTATGTAGATATATGTGCTCTGTAGGTTTTTTTTTTACCATAAGCTTCTATAATTGTATAAGTATTACATATTTGAATGAGTTCCAAGTTGTATTTGCCAGAAACTTAAACATATGCTCTCTGAATGTTAAAACTCTTAATTAAAACATCCTTAGCAATGATTTGAGACATAAATAACTTTACATGTTCCATTTGAAAACGTCTTTTAAACATACATTCTAGATTCTTTAGCTAATGAGAAAGCACTCAGT
The DNA here is from genome assembly GCA_019455555.1 of Galemys pyrenaicus. Taxonomy (NCBI): domain Eukaryota; kingdom Metazoa; phylum Chordata; class Mammalia; order Eulipotyphla; family Talpidae; genus Galemys; species Galemys pyrenaicus. The sequence continues at coordinate 8,368,211 of JAGFMF010011659.1, read as the reverse complement.
TTTCTATTTGACATAAACTATAAGCTGACTCTTCCTAAATCATAGAATATACATTCTGTGGTGTCACCTTGAATCTATGGTCTCCTTGTACAGGTCTAATTTCCAAAGTCTTCATTAGTACTTTAGTAAGTATCCCCCAACAAAGCATAGGCAATCAATAATTGCTAAATAAAAGCTAATTGCTATGAGTGGCACACAGAAGGAAAGGAAAATCACTAACAATATGTCAAACAAGAACTAGGAAGGACAGAATAAAAAACAGAATGATGTTATAATAAGGCAAATGTCATAAACATTACCAAAGACTATATTCAAACTTTTCCAGGAATTATTTTTACCAAAACAAAATCATAGGAATTAGAGAGTTTTTAATAAACAAGGCACTTCAGTGTGCTAAAAGGGAAAATAAAATGTTGGTTTGGTGAAATAAGAAAAAATGAACCATGCCAAATGAAATTGTTGAGGACAATAATTACAATTAGACAACAAAATTCCTTGATCAAATAATAATTTTTTTCTGAAAATTACAAGTGAATTTCTGAGAATAAATGCTGAAAACACATTTTTTCATGAATTTTATAAGTAAGGGGACAAAGATTGTATTTATTTATTTGGAGCTCTATTTTCTGGTTATTTGCTTTTGCCTTATTGTTAATGAATAGGCTTTCTCAGTTCTCTTATGTGAATCCTATTACTTACTTAGAGCTATTTTTGCAAGGATCATCAATATCCAGGGAGCTTAAATCAGAGTTTAAACCTGTTCAAGTTCAAAAGGAGTTCCATAAACAGGGATTCATATTTTGCCCACTGGATATAATCAAGGACAGCAGGCACAGAAAACAAAGAGTGAGTTTGCAGATAATTTTTTTGACAATATTATTTTAAAAATTTGACCTGGGGTGGGGGAAATGGTGATTTCATTATTTATATTTTATTGTGTTCTTTTAAAATATTTCAAAGTAATATTAGTATAGATTTGTGTACAATATAGACAACTACTGTATCTTTCCCTCTTAAAGTGGTTTGTGCCTTAACAAATGAAAATTCAAAGTAAACATGCAAATTTTGAGTTTGATAATCTAGATAGTTAAAATAAGACTGGGAGAATGAATTAATACTGAAATTTAAAATTCAGCTGTCCTCCTTTTGAACTAGAGGAAGAACTGAAGGGAAAAAGTTATGATAACCTCCCACTTTTTGAAGATTCGGTTCCATGCTGTAAAAAGGAGTATTATGTTCAATAATGTTCAATAAAATTATTCTCAGTCTCTAAACCAGCTTTTAACCAGTTGTGGATATTTAGTTTTTTACTTAATATTTTATTTTTCATGCCTATTTCAGAAGGTTATTTCAAAAATCTAATGAGACAGAAATACAGACAATGTTTAAAAAAGAAAGTAATACAGGGAGTTTGTTGATGTTTGATAAATTAGGGGAAGTTTTTCTTTCAACTGGGTTCATTTTTCTTCTACCTCTGCTGCCATGGAGATTATTATCATTACTAATAAACTTTATAGTTTACATCATGAGATAAGCAAATAAATGGATTACATTTATTGATTGAGAAAATAACTGAAAACTATAGCATTCATTTACAAAGTTTTTATTTTCACCATTATAAAAAAAGTTATTTAGATTCACCTAATATTAAAACTGGAAAAATTTTCGAGCTCATCTAATTCATCAAGGTAATTTTTGCCTAAGTATTATGTTTATAAACTGTATTTCATGTTACTATCAAAATATGTCTAAACTATTCATGAAAATATAATGGATTTAAATAATAGATACAGGAATAAGTGTATTTACAAGACAGAGAATCAAAGCATGCTATCTGTGCTGAATTTCCTGCAAAAGTCCATCATTTCTTGAGTTTTTCAAAATAGTAAATAAATATCTATATGTAAGAAAAAGCACATTTTACATCATTCAATTCTCACAGAGACATTCTCATGGAGACATAATTAGCCTGGCTTAGTTGATCAGATTAGCTTACAGTCACCTTGGAGAGCAGAGATCTAAGGAGATGTGGAGCCGGAAAAAGGACAACCTGAAGCCCAGCAAGGTGAGCAGCACAAGTGTGTGATACTCCAATGGACTGGGGTAAGACACCCAATCTAGGCTTCTACCAAAAGTGAAAGGGAAGCAAAATGTCTATAGATGTTTCCCAACCAACAGCTTTGTCTGATAGTAGCATCTACAAACATGGTATGTTTCAGCTAGTGCCGTAAAGAGATAATTTGAGAAATTGAGCTTCAGCTGAGTTAAAGAACTATTTTAATCAAGCATTCAGTATTTGGTTCCCAATCAGTTATTTGTATCCAATGGCTGATCATGCTCATATACAATAAAGATATTTTTAGTATGGCAATTTCTCTGAAATAGTTTCTTACTTTGTGAGTTTCCAGAAGGGAACATACACAGTCATGAATAAGAGAGAGAGGAGAGGATTTGTTCTAAATTACATAACCACAAAAAAAATGTGTTATTTGGTAAAATTCACATTGAAGCTGGTTGTTGTATATTTCCTGCTTCCCATGTCCATGGAAGGATGTCAGGTAGAGAGGTAATTCTAATGATGGGCTGTTTAACCTTTTTACTCTATACTTAAGAAAGCTGGTGTCTGAATAAGGCATTTAAAACCTTTAATTACAATTTGGAAAAAGAAAAGAAAAGGAGAATGAATACACATTTACCTGCATTTCAACCCTACTAAATAGCATGGAATATTTCCATTAAACCTTTTTTTACCCTGGCACTGATAATTTTATTCTGCATGGGAAATAGTTATTGAAATGCTCAAGGCATTCTTTTTCTCTGTGTAGAAAATAATGATACTACAATGTATTATTACTTGTACTACTAATTTGGTCTGACCTAGATAAGGTTGAACCCATACACTCTATTTGAAATTTGTGCTACCATTGCTCTGATTTACTTTTTAAGTCTATACCCCAGATACTATTGCAGTTAATACAGAGGGCAAATATTTTCTTTAGAATGTCAGAACAATCCAGAGTCTAGCTAAGGAAATAACTGATCTTGGTAATATTGGACATGCAGGGACTCTCTGACTTACATTTTTTTATTAGATTTATTTAATTATATTTGGTGGCATTTGAGGAATGTGGGCTCAGAATCAATGAAAGAGCTAGTGAAGAAGTTTTATTTAAAAAAATGGGCAAGTTTGGGCCTCCCTGGTGGCGCAGTGGGTTAAGCAACGCACTATAAAGCAAACTGCAGTCACTGCAGCATGAGTTCGGATCCCTGCCCCCAGCCAGGGAGGGGACCCGCATGGCATAGCACACCTCTTCTGCTGTGCCCACTGTTCCCCTCAGCAGTGTGTTTCAGTCAGTCTGCCTGTTCTGCTCTCCGCTCTGTCTCTGGTGAATCCTCTCACCCCCACACCTCTGGCCTGTACCCCAGCTCTTGCATGCATAAATAAATAAATCCTTAAAAAAAAAAAAAATAAATAAATAAATGAAAAAATGGGCAAGTTAATCTTAAGTGTGCCTCATTTCCCTAACTGCAATTCTCAGAGGATAAAAGGGGAATCCTGAGAAATTCAGAAGCTCCAAAGCTTTAAAATTAAGGAAAAAGGAGGCATTTAGGTTCAGAGCACTGGAATAGCAGCCAGCGTCAACATAATTTAGAAAGATTATAAAAGTCAGAACTAGGTGCTATGGACTGAATTGTGACCTCCAAAGTTTACAAGTTGAAGATCTAACCCCAAGTATAGCTATGTTTGAAGGCAGATTCTTACTGAAGTAATTATAGTCATTAAATGAGGTCATAAGGGTAGGGCCCTGGTGCATAGGATTAGGGTCTTCATAAGAATAAACACCAGAGGGGGCAACCCTGGTGGTGAAAGGGGCTAAAGTTTCAGTGCTATCAAACCAGCCACTGATCCCTGGCCAGGGAGCTAACCTACATAACGCAGCAGAACTCTCCTGTCCTGCCCACTGCTTCCCTCAGCAGTGTATTTCAGTCAATCTGCCTTTTCTGCTCCCTGCTCTGTCTCTGGTGAATCCTCTCTACCTCCCTCATCTCTTACTTCCCAGTTCTTGTATGCATACATAAATAAAAATAAATCTTAAAAAAATAACACCAGAGAACTCCTCCTCCCTTTGCCACGTGAAGACAGAGAAAGAAGCCAAGAAGAGAAGCTTCTACAGAAACCATTCCTGTCATATCTTTGTCTGGGACTTCTAACCTCCAGAACCATAAGAAAATAAGTTTCTGTGTTTAAAAACTCAAAGCTTGTGGCATTTTGTTAGAGCAGCTCCAGGAGACAAAGATATTCTATGTGATTTTTGACCAAGAGAAATATGGCAGAAAGTTTTAGAGAGCAAAGCATTAGTTTTCAAATATAAGCCCAGCACTGATTTATTTTTTATTAAGACATCAATGGTTAACACGAGCATAATTCAGAGTCACCTCTGAAAGCATGCACCTTTTCAGATGTATGTTACCCCACCAAATCCAGCACTGAGGCACCCATAGTCCTCCATCAGAGTTGTTTGGGTTCCCTAGTCTCCTCCTTCCCTCTTCCCCTTTGGTGGCCTCAATTTAAAGTCAGATTTCTAGGGTTAGGGTTTTGTCCTATCTGATCCTTTGTATATATAAAACTTGCAAAGCATAATAACAAGACTAAGAACCAGGCAGATGATTTTAGAAATTGATCTAAAAGATTACCATAGGCATAACTTGTTATTTCAATATAGTTTTAAAAAAACAAACACCATTCTTTGGAGTATGTAATAAATTCTTTTGAATGTTTAATATAAATCCATGTATGAAATATTTTTCTTGGCTGTACAAATCTCCACTGTACAAAACTGACAGTACAACATTTCCATAATGTTGCTACAAGGGCAAGAGTAGTTCTATGAAGTGCATTTCCTAGTTTTATTTTAATATGTAATTGATGTATATTGTCTATTACACTTGCTTTCATAAATGATTCAGAGACAAAATACTGTTGACAAATTCTCAGTTGATATGCATTATTGTCAAGAACCAGCAGCAGGCAATGCCATCTGGAGATAAATGCCATTAAGTGGCATTTACCAAACCACATTGAGTTTCCAGAGTTACTATAAGTCTTTTAGAATTAATTACGATAACTTGAAAAAAACACTTTTCTATTACGTTTGGTATAGAATGGTGAGATTTGAATATGTTGTTTCAATAATTAATATCCCAAGGAATTTACAGACATGGTAACTTATCTGTTATTTTCTGTATCTTCACTTGGATTTTAAAGCATGTAACAAAACATTAGGTTGGTCTGTGTGGCTAATTCATTCACTCATAAAGCATTTTATTGAATAAGTGAGTGGCATAGTAGAGAAAATAAAGATGTGGGAGATTTATGTATCAGTTATACCTGGATTTAAAACCTAGCTCTATCCATTCCTTTAACTTTCAGTGATTCTGGAGTGAGAACAGTAGAGGGAGACAATAAAATTAAAACCAGTACAAATGTTAGGAGCAAGTATTAAAGCAAGAAAACACAAAGACTTGGCTTTAGCATTCTTTGGGAAAGCACTAAACAATTCAAATGCAAAGCTGCAGTGTAAACCAATAATAATAATAAAAAAGATAAAATCAAAGCAGAACCTGGATGTTATCACTGCTTAAAACTGACTTTGAAAGAAAATGATAAGGGGGAAAATAGAGGAAGAAGAGAGTACAAAGACATTGTATCCATTGGTAGCATATCATCCATGACTTGAAAATTTCAAGAAAAATTACAACTAGGTGGATCTCTTATGGAATATGTTAGTATTTATACTAACAAATTTTTCTAAATAATAGAAAGATAAGCAAAGATTAGATTTGAGTGCACTAAAAATAAATGAAGTTCTATGTGAGGACATCAAGGAGCTTCCTATAAATAAGGCTGGACATACGTTTGATAGATTTTTTGATGTATTTCACCTTCTCAAAATTCTCTAGGTATACTTACTGGTTTACATTTGCTTAGTGAGTAACAGCATCAAAACTTGCTTTATATGGAGAAACATTACAGTGTTAGGTTTTAAACAGCACAGTTCCTTAGATGACCATCATTTATTTTTTATTTTTAGAACATCATTTTTTAATGTCATTTCAGAAGCTGGATTTATCAAACCACATTGAGAAAATGACTATTATTACTATACTAATTTCCATGACAGTGTAACTATATAAGATTTAGCTCCAAAATGAAATTTTTGCTCCACCAAGTGATCTTAGACAAGTGATGTAAACTTCCTGCTAGATATACCAGAACAATGTCTAGTACATAATAAGTATTCATAGAAGTGAATATGAATATATAATAATTATTAATTAAACCATTTATATATTTGTATTATATAAAGCATTGGGATATAATTTTATGAAATCCAGTAGCAAACAGTGATAAAAGAAAATCAATAATAAATAATGTTCATTAGGTACATAGACCTAAACTGAAGGTATTTTAAGTAAAAAAATACATGCAATGAATTACATAAAATCCTTAGAGGTATAGACATATTTAATAATATAAGTATTCAATTAATATTCTTTTACAATGCACATAGAATTGTACTAATACTCTAATACTCCATTGCTTAGAGATAACCCTTAACCTACCTTGGAAACTGGCTGCAGAACTATATACATATATATGGACTATATGATATCTTTATCATAGAATTAATATATATAAATATATATAACATATAGATATAAAACATAGACTTATATGATCATTACTCTTTGTTCATCTTATAGATTATATAAAATATAATTTCCAAAATGGAAGGAGCCAAAAGCCAAAATCTGGAGGAAGACTTTGAAAGACAGGCTACACATACTGGTAAGCAAAACTTAAGAGAAAAAAAATATTAAAATTAATCTGGAAATCGCTAATGTTCTTATTGCCAATATTCATCTTGAAATTTTAGTAATACCTTTAAATGACAGAGTAATCTAAAAAAACATTTGAGTAGATTAATTCATGTGAAATGGGATACTCTTAAAACATTATTTACATGTCAAGGATGAGAAAAAGAGTAACTAATGAACATTTCTTGCTGCCCAACTATCATAATACTTCTCCATCTACCCTATAATTTATCACTGTCCTCTCTCCTAATTTCCCTCAGTTTGAAATTTCCCTCCAATTATAAAATGTGGTAGGTCAAAAGACAAAATAAATTGAGTTTGTAGTTTTAATTTTCTGAATTGAAAAAAATAAGAGAATGAGGAACCATTCTTAAATTTATTTCAGTATTCCACCAGAAAACCTAAGACTTCAATTAATTTCATGCATTTTCTTTTTGTTTCCTTAATCTGTTAAATTTTGTGTGTTGTCTATATGCCACTACTGAGTTTTACAAGTCAAATAACATCACTTAAATGAAAAATGTCAGGTTTCTTTTAAGTCTATTCACTTATTTGACTATTTTCCTCTTTCTTTTGTTAATATTAATTAGAGCCTTTCAATTTAGCCAGAAGTTTGAATGAATTCATATGTATACTATATAAAAAGCATTGAAATTCATTTTATAGTAGTAGTGTGATGGATGCCTTACTAAGTATAACAAGAAACCATAATAAAAAATTGACAAATTCAGCTATAGAAATGAGGGAAGAAAGAGAGAGAGGAAAGGAGGGCAGGAAGTAGAAAAGAAAGGAGGTAAGAAGGAAAAGAGGAAGAGAAAGAGAGAAGGAACATCATCTGTCTGGTAAAAGCAACCAGGAATCAAATCCAAAACACATTTAACAGATGGAAAACATCTGCAACTCAGTTGACAGACAAAAGTTTAATTTCCTAAGTATCAAAAGCTCCTACAAATCTGTAAGGAAAAAAAATAACAATCAAATGAAGAAATAGGCTAGAAGGAAAAAAAAGATTTTCTTTTCTATACACATAAACACATGCTATATATACATGTGCATACTTTGTATTTGCAGAAAACATATCTGGCAAACAGATACTATGTAAATAAACAAAAAACTTTAATATAATTAACAGTATAATTTATATTAAAATTATATACTGTATAAATTTATACAAAAGGAATAAGGGATTCTTTCTATCCATCCACATATCTAGTACAATATTAAAGATTTGGCTTTAGTGACTATGCTTTAGTGAAAGCTATTTAAAACTTTTTATCATCAGGTATTTAAACTTTCTAAGCACTCTTATTACTTGTCAGGGCAACTGAATATCAGAATTTCAGTTGGATCATCTTTGACTTAGTGTTTTCTTAAATCTGCAAATTCCATCTCATTTTTTGGGGGGTAAAAATCTTCTAAGAATATTAGAAGGAATTGAATGGTTATGTAAAAATTTTCTTAAATCCATTTTAATTTTGTTATTTGATATCAGTCTAAATTTCTCATCTGCTCTTGCTATTTTCTGGTTCTGTAATAGGGTGGTAACAGTTCTTGATAAAATTTCAACTTGTTTTCTAAATCTAGATTCCTTATTAATAGTGTGAGGTCAATTTTAGTATTGCTGAAGCTTTTTTCTTAGTTAATAAAAGTGCTATTTTTCCATGTTCCTATGAATGCATCTAGTTTTTCTTTTTTGATTGCTGAATAGTATTCCATCGTGTATATGTACCACAGCTTCCCGATCCACTCATCTGTTT